>CAJNDT010006091.1:447993-1007993 GCA_905221615.1 Symbiodinium sp. CCMP2592 | reverse complement strand
CACCACTCCCTTAGAATCTGACCTGCCGACATTCTTATAGAGGTTACGCGGTCTTCGCCCGGCGGCCTTGTAAAGAAAAAGAAACAGACTGGCGCTTTGCGCGAGGGGACTGCCCATGCGAGAATCGCAGGTACCTCCTTCATCCGCTTCTGAGAACTACGACCGAAGTCAGGCCCCGAGGCCTCGCGTAAAACAAGCCAAAACGAACAGACCTAACAAAACCAACAGAGAAGACCGCGCAACCCCTATAGGATCCTCAGTGAAGGAAAAAGAGGAGCCGATGCTACAAACGTTAAAAGAGAAAGGGCCTAAGTCAAGAAGAGCAGCGCTGCAGACTGTACACAGCAGCAACAGCTCTTGGGCACCAGCCTCTAGGGGATAGGCCACAAGAAGTTGACTTCAGTTACAAAGGCGTTGCCCGTTTTTTACGCGAGCGATGCCCGAAACTCCTAACGTGACAGCCCGAATCACAAAGTCGTCGTCATGTAGCCTCCGTCACCCTCAGTGTGAGTCATTGCGTCCAATACTCACGAACTGGCAGCCGTTGGGTCGTACTCAGAAGAGCCGTCTCCCAGAGTTCCCGTCTAGTGGCGTCCCACACTAGGTAACTCCCGACTACCAGCGATGGGCCGTAAGGATAATTCGTCGTCAAGCAAAAACACGTGGGCCGTCACTCCTAGCACTGCCTGACCCCGTCGGTAACAGGACAGTAACGAACACACCTGGGAGGGCCGTAGCCGTAGCCCGACACCCATAGCACAGCAAGCGCGTCCGCTTAACGACTGTACCCAGATGTGACGTGGAGCCGTGCCAGGTAGACACCGTGCTGGAACTGAAGACGTTGGCCAACTCTGCTGAACCTGAGTCCCCAGTGTCCCAATCTGCGCCTTGTCTTGTAGACAAGTCTGGCCCGGCGGCCCCCGAGAGGCCTCCCCCTCAAGAGAGGATAGCCCCTCTAGGCCCTCAAGGGCACCCCATAGCAAGAGGAGTCCCTGGAATGCCCGTCGGGGCCAGCATTGGGAGGATGCTGACGCGTTGTGAGTCACCACGTTGCGCCTAGCCTGTCCTGAGTCTGACTTGCTCCCAGGCGCTGGCGGCTGAACAGAAGTGAAGCGCAGAAAACACTCAACCGTGACGAAGAACTCTCGATCGCACTGGCTTCGTAGCAGCTGGTGGCAGTCCACTGTGCCGTTGAAGGAAAAACTAGTGCTCGAAGAAGACTGCATGAGAATACCAGACGATCCGTGTCCTTCTTGCGGAGGTGTACCAGTTAAAGCGCAAAACCAGAGCGCCAGCAAAACTGCGCAGGAGAGACCGTGAGCTGTACCTGGGTGTCTTGTCGTGTAGCTGGAAAGTCGAAGAGAGGAGCGAAACGAGGCCTCAACTCGAAAGCTTCCTTCAGGATACCCAGGTGCAGAAGATGGCCAACCCATGACTGGGGCCGCCCCTTGAATGGCTTGGTGCGGCAGGTCCTTTTGTAAATGTAAAAGCATCGGCAGGAGAAAAGTACTGAGGCACAGTCGACGCGCCTTCCGCTAGTTTCGCCGGAAAGAGAGAGAACTCGATCCGACCCCCTTCACCCCGCGGAAAGGTGAGAACCCTACCGCTTACCTCTTGCCAAGGTTGTATAACTGCAGACAGAGGCCCGGGAATTGGGACCCGGTAGAACACAGCGGCGCGCGGCTCCGGGAATAGCTATGGCTCAATAAGAGGACAGTCCCTTAAGCTTCGCAGAAGGGGGCCGTTGCGAGCCTCTAGCGTTGGTACCCAGAGCCTTGTTAGCAATGCTACACAGCCTGCTGTGATCCATAGCGGCTACAACAACAACAACAACAACAACAACAGAGTGCCTGTGGATGCCTGTGATGTATACGTACTTCAGTGGATTTGGTGTGAATTTCAATGGATTTCGTGTGTATTTCAGTGGATTTCGTGCGTATTTCAGTGGATTTCGCATGTATTTCAGTGGATTGCGCGTGTATTTCAGTGGATTGCGCGTGTATTTCAATGGATTTGGTGCGGAGTTCAGTGGATTTGATGTGCATTTCAATGGATTTCGTGTGTATTTCAATGGATTTCGTGTGTATTTCAATGGATTTGGTGTGTACTTCAGTGGATTTAATGTGTATTTCGCTGGATTTGGAGTGTATTTGGTGTGTATTTCAGTGGATTTGGTGTGTATTTCAATGCAGTTGGTGTGTATTTCAATGATTTTGGTGTGTATTTTCAAGGGATTTGGTGTGTATTTCAGGTCCCCGCCGTGCAGAATATGCATTTGCGAGGCCTGTACAAACTACTGTATAGTAACTGGTAACTATAGTTTTGAGTGTACGGGTATCCAATGCAAACCCCTCAAAATTCCAGACAAGCCCTTCCAACACCCATCAGAACCCCTTCTGGATATCGCAGATTCTTATACCTGTGGTGGAAATGTGGCGTAATGTGGGCGGTTGTTGTAAAGGGGGGGTGGTCAAAACAACAGACGGGGCTCCAGTTTTTGCCTCTACTACAGGGGGTAGAGACAAAGTCCTGATTTCGCTGGTGCCTTTGTCTCTACCCCCTGTAGTAGAGGCAAAAACTGGAGCCCCGTCTGTTGTTTTGACCCCCCCCCCTTTTACAACAACCACCCAGCCTACACCGCATTTCTACCATGGGGCAGGCATGGCTTGAACTTCCCAAAACTCTACAGGCACCCTATGTGGTCGCCGGAAGCATTCCCAATTGCTTCTAATTAACAACAAGTACGGGCTGCTGTTTTTGTCTGTACCAACAACAACAACAGCAGCAGCAACATAAAACAACGACAACAACAGCAGCAGCATCAGCAACAACAAAGCAACGACAATAACAGCAGCAGCAAGAGTAACAACAACAGCAACACCACAAGCCCCCAAACAATTCACCAACAACACCAACCGTACCAGAAAGACCAGCACCACAACAGCCACCGGAACCACCAACAACAACGACAATTGCGACAAGAGCAAGAAGGTTGCGGCTACAGGTGGCTTTCGACACACGCGCACTATGACGGTGATGGTGGTGGTGATGATGCTTTCAATGGTAGTGGCAATGGCGCCTTAGGTTCGGCAGGAATGTTAATGCGGACTGGAGAAGCACTCTACAACAGAAGATGCCAGGGCGACAGCACTATTCTCACCGAGATGCACGGTTTTCTCGTTCACGGCCAACTCCTCTGAGACTTCGGTTTCCTTTACGGTGCCGACGTCATGTTCGTGATCATCAACAGATTCAGCAATCTTGCTTTCATCGCCTGGCTCCAGGAAGTATCTCTCCCCGTCTCGCTTTCTGTCTCTCTAACTCGACCACAGCTTACAGGAGTGATGCTCCAATTTACAAACAAAGCAGCTGAAATCCCAAAAACATGCCAAACTCCCGTCCAGTTGCGCTTCTCGGAATGCATGGCTGAGTAGTCCTTGGTGCCACCCGAGGTCCCTGGAGGACGAACCTGGAGTTTGATGGCCATGTCCACCATGAGCCGGTCCATCTCCTCGGGCGAACGAAAGCTTCAGGGCTTATGAGGGAGTTTCCGAAATTGGGAGATACCTTAGCCATGTGGATGGGTGCTTGCGGCTGCAGGCAGGAGGTTACGAAGTACAGGGTTGTGAGGTACTGAATGGATGTGAGGGTCCTCGAATTTGGCTTGTGTCATGCGTGTTAACTTGCCGACGGCGCTGTCGTCCACAGCCTCATCGAGGGATGGCCACGGCAGCGCTGGATTCGCAAGGCCACCATAGCGCTGAACGCGGTCCAGCTCCACCTTTGGATACTGCAAGTAGTCGTATGGGTCCTCGTTAGTGGGTACTGCACCACGGGGGCCATTATCACCCTCATCGAGCTCGCAAGCCTCTTCCAAGCGTAAGGACTCCACGAAGGCTGTCCAGCGTTTCTTGGAAATCAACGGCATGGAGGTCTCATAGATGTTGATTCCACGGGTCAGGCGAGCATTTCCCCGTGCGTCGTGGTAGATTTCGTTGTAGCGCTGGCAAAGCTGTGCCACCATGAGGTTCATGAGGTACACGTGCCAGCATGCGGCGAAGGCCATGACAAACCACTTTAGCATCGGCTCATCTGCGACCGCGATTTGCTCGTAGTTATCACTGCCATAGACATTGAAGGCTGAGGACAGCAAAGACTCAAAAGCCAAAGGCCAGCTGGAGAAGTCGCGTTCGTGAACCGAATCAGCGGCCAGAGCTTGAGGCAAGCAAGCAATCGCCGATGCAAAAGCCGCAGCAAAGAATGCCAGGACTGCTACATACAGGAGGAACTCCCACATGAGGCAAGAACAGATCACGCTGAATACTGAGAGACTGACATTCAGGTGCACCAATTCGGAGGTAAGCACGAAGTAGAGAACCATGGGAAAGGTGGCGAGGCGGTTATACACGTGCATCAGATTGCATTGCCATTCCCCGTGCTCGCAGCAGTTTGTCAGCAGCTCGCTGCTGACAGCCAGGCAGTGGAGCACTGGCTCGCAACACAGCCTCGGTGGATTTGCAACTCACATTTCTTGGCCGAGGTACATTTCTGGTAAACTAGAAGAAGTCGGTGTGGTGAGCTATAACGGGCCGAGCAACAAACACATCAAGAGGAGCATGAGAGCAACTTCGGTCAACTCCTGCCGCGTTTGCAGCACGTACTTGGGCACCGGCAAGCAGCAGATGCGCGTCATCTGCTTCTGGCGTACTGCCCTGTATGTCTGGTAGGCATGCTTGGCGAAGAGCTGCCCAAGGCTGCCGATGTACAAGAAGGCCCGGCAGATGATGGTGGTGAAGCGCTCCTGACTCAAGGGATCGCTTGAAGTCACCGCTTGCTGCTCTGCCATGACGTAGACCACAAGGGTGGCACAGAACCACAGCTTCGTCATAGCCCATGGCAAGCAACAAAGCCGAGTCCAAAGAAGATCCGCCTGAAACACCACCGTGGGATGACAGATGATTTCGGGGTCACCTTGCTTGATCAGGTCGAGGAGGGAGTCTGTCAGCTGGCCATCTTCGCCCCTGAGCAAGGACGCGATATAGTAGTTCGCGCGCCGCATGCCATTCTTCACATTCTTGGAACGCCAGATGAGTCCATCAAAGACCGTCGGCAAGAGAGACGGCGCCTTGGTGCAAAGCAGGCTGATGATGTCAGAATGCCGAGTGAACAACATCTCCATTCCATAGTAGTACCGGGCACGGTCCGCACGCATGGTCAACAAATCGTTGAGGATCTCCCTAGCAGACTCCAGGGCGCCCTTCTCCACTGCCCAAATCAAAGGAGACATCGATTCGGTGCCCACCTGGACCGTCAGCAAAACCACCTCCCGCTCTCCACGCGGGTAGTTTGCCACAGCCAGCTTCATGGCCTTTGATGTGTTCCTGTTGATGGCGATGATCACTGGCGTGGAGCCTTCTGACAGCGTGCGGATGAAGATCCTGCCGATGAGGTCCAACGTCCACCAGAGCCCATCATGTATAGACTCATCTGGGCAGTTCTCCTTGATACCGCCCATGAAAGCCGCGACGAAAGGGCGCACCAAGTCCTCCGGAACTCCGTGGCCGGCATGAAGGAGGCCCAAAGCGGACAGGGCGATGACGGCTTGGTGGGTCTTTGTGTAGATGTCCGACATGATGGTCAAGATTCTCCCCATGATGTACATCAAGCGCTTGTTGGCCGCCCGCAAGTAAAGCTGCGACTCCTCGCAGTTTGCGAAGAAGGAGTCGAACACCTTCAGCTTAAAGTCTGCAAGGGTGTCTTCGTCGAGGCGAGCCAGAAACGTCCTCAAGCACTGGTGGTTGTACACGGGGAGCTTCTTGTTCTCTTCAACCTTCTTCTCCACAATGGTCCAGAACCAAGCCCAAGCATTCTCGTGGTCGTTGCTCCATTTGGTGGGCAGGAGGGACCTAAGACTTGCGAACATCACGGAACGGAATTCCTTCAGATTGATTTGGCCGTATTTGGCCAACGTCAACATCAGTACGTCGCAGTCTTCCTGAACACGGTCTATGTTGCCGATGTAGGGCACGAGAGACTCCATGGCATAGAGCATGTCAGCGAACCACATGCGGTCTCCCGTGCCCATCACAGCAGCATTGAACCGCGCCATTGCTGCAAAGGTCTTCGGAATGTTCAGGTTGGAATTGTCCTGCCACGCTCCGTGCTTATCATCGCCCTGCTCCTGTTCACCCTTCTCCGCATCTTTCGCACCATCCCCGGTCGTGCTAGCTTCCTTGGCCTGCTGCTCGGACTTGTCTTTGGTCTTATATTCTTCTTCCCCGCCCTGCTTGTCTTGCTCCTCTGAGTTTTGCCGAGACACGGGGCCCTGTTGCTCTTGAGTGTCGTCCTCCGTCACATTCACTTCCTTCCAGCACGATGTCAGCAGAAACAAGCGCTTTGCGTAGTGCGCGTGGGTCTTGGCCAACGAAGTGCCCACGGCCACGACGATCTGACCCAGGCCAAACTGGAACTCTGGAGTCATCAAGCCACCCAGCTTCGACGCACAAACTTCAAACAAGATGTTGCGGAAGATCTCGACGTCGGCCGTGGTGATATCCGCATTCATGTGGCGCAGGGCGATGTACTCCAGGCGCTTCTGAACAAGCTTCGGCTGGTTCAGGGATTGCAACAACTCCGACAAGAGATGCCAAACGGTGCTGGATCGCGTGAGCATTCCCTGCGTCTTTGGAAGTTCGTTCCTGGGACAAAGCGCGACGATGGAAGCCTACTAGACTGTCATGTCTTCCATCTTCATCGAAGAGAAAGCTTTCATTCTTGCTGTGCCGAGACGCCTCAGCTTCGTAAACACCTCCTCGCCGGCCGCCTTTGGCCCGCCCAACCGTTTCTCGGTCGTCTCCCAACCATTTTGGACCTCCTTTTCGGCATCAAGCTTGGGGTGAAGCATTACATTAGTGACTGACTTAGTGCCTGTGAACTAGACAAATCCTCCAGACTCAGATGTCACTGCGGTTTCCTTGATGGTGTACTCGTCAAGCTCGATGGTGGAAAGCAGCCTGTCTATCTCCTCCATGGTGCCAAGACGACTCCGAGAAAGTGGCGCGCCGCCGAACTCTGCAAGGTGTACAGAAAACGCAAACCGTCTTAAACCGGATCCCTCAACCCTAAACTCAATCACCTGCCGCAGGATTCGGAAGCGCTCTTGAAATGAAGCCAAGAGCTATCCAAGACAAGGACCTCTTTGAAGTCAGGCGTGAATTTGCAAGTGGCTTTGAGCCGAAATGATTTCCACAAAGAGCCTTCATCAACCTGGTATGTTCAGCACGTCTTCCTGCAAGGTCATGTGAGTCGGGGACGTATGTGCTGACAGAAAGCCACGATTCTGCAAGCACCGACACAGCGAATAGCAAAAGCCCTCTGTTCGGTGGTCTTCGGGTGTCAATGCTTCAAGTTTAGCATGAGTCTTTCACCAAAGGCTGAATGTCTGCAAGAAGAACGCATGCCACGCACTGCAGGACGTCGCAAAGCGGCGGTTCGCGTTTGTCCACAGCTCCGGGTGAGTCCCATGCTCTGAGGATATCACTGCCCATAGGCTCTGAGTCTATACAGCCATCGGGCTTCAGCAAAGGCTCTCTGGAGCCTTTAGCAGGGTCGTGAACAGAAACGAACATTTTCAGCATACAGCAGGCGTTATTCGCCAAGTTCCTCTTCAAACAGTGGCATTGAAATACTGGCAGCGGCACGCAGTTGGTCGCATGGGTTCCGGAACAAGCCAATGCTGCGCCTCTCTTGGCAAAACAACTCATTGAAAGGATTTGGCTGTAAGCTATGGCTTCCAACATAATCAGGGTGCCAACGGACCAAATGGTGGCTGCCTTGCACCACACATGGTTTCAAAAATGATCGATGCCCGGTTTCTGAGCTGCTATTCTCGTCGACCTTCTCGTGCATCTTGCCATTGTGCTTGGCTTGCACCCTGATCTAAACCACGGTCAAAAGTGTCAACAAGCCCAAAGCCCCGGTCCACGAATCACAGCCCAGCCTCGGCTCAGCGAATTAAACATAAAAGGCTCAAGGAGTTTAATTCTGCACGATAGAAGGACTTCGATTGTCGCTGGGGTTGATGTCAAATGGGGTTCGCTGTCAAGGTCTCGGCTTCATCGGTGTGCTCATTCATGAGTTCGTTCCTGAGATCCGCGGATGATGTGGCAAAACACATGAACACTGCCGCTGGTACTGCCAATCCATGCAACAGCAACTGCTAAGTACACTATCACTATATTCGCAATCACTGTCACGATCACTTTGCGACTATGCCTATCGATATGACTAGTACTGACAGCGACTCACACTATCACTACTGATCACAACTGATTACTACTAGCAGTACTACTCCCAGTGCTACAAAAAGTACTCTACCAATAAATACTACTTCACATACTAACACAACAATTTCTTCTGCCGCGACGACGACTACAACTCCCCACAAAGAACAAAATGCAAGTCAAGCTTCTTGTGTAACAGTTCAAGGAGCAAAGCCCCACAAAAGCTGAACTGATTCAAGGTACCGAAGCTGCTGCAATAGGAACAAATGCTCTTCCCTTCGCCCGCCCCCCGACCGCTCCACCCCTTCTGCCCCCACACCTTCAAAAAAAATACCTACAGGCTCATACCCGACCCCGTTTAAAGGGCACCTACTTTTCTATATAGGAAATCCTAATCATAGAACTAGGTACCCTGAGAAAGGGGTAGGGTATGACCCTCTCGGTATACTTTGATCCAGGAATATACCTTAAGTCATAGTAGGACCCCTCATGTGATGCAAGGTCTATTCCTTCATAATTAAGAGATCTTCGAAGGTCTGGTCGTTTAGTCCAAACGAAAAAAGGGCAGGATCAGGCAGTGACGTCGCTTTCGAGTCGTAGCAGTTGTAACAGTGATGGCAGTAGTAAGTATCGTCATCGTGAAATTTAGGCGCGAAATCCTGGGTTGAGGCGTTAAAAGCAAACACACACACACACACACATGCACCGACAAGAAGACTTTGCTGAGTTTCAACAAAAAGTCAAATGTTCGCCTATTGTTTACGTTCCCTGCATAGAGAGAAAGCAAACATGGGACGAACAAAGGGTTTGGGCGTGAAGCCCTAGGCCGTATGCTGAGACACAAAAGAGCGAAACAACAACATCATGTTGCACATGTTCGGCGAAGAATCGAATTTTTTAGATTTTGCAGAACTAGCGAAACAATGAAACACGTAGGGCCACACTAGGAAATTACAACACCAAACACATCACCGAATTCGGCGCGTTTTCACGTACAAAAAGAGCTTCCATATTGTTCCCTAAACAATCCTAAACACAGACTTTCCAGGGTCCTAAATCACTTCCAACCACCCGTTCTGGGCCTAGCAATACGGCATAATCATAAAAATTGTAGGATCAATCACAACCACCCCTAAACCCTTAACACGTCACAACCACCCAGCAGCACCACCACCCGACTTGACATTAAGTGAATTCTCTGCTGTCGTCCTATGGGAGACCTGCAAGAGCGATGGCCCTAACGTAGGAAGCTGATCAAGAAACCGCGGGTCCCTATGATTGAGTTCTTTATGGATGCCAATATGGGGTTATAGGATCAGGGTTGTTTCATCAGGCCTACATGATACTCGACGACATCTCGACGACCCACTTAGGCCCGAGGTGCACGGTTTTCTCGTTCACGGCCAACTCCTCTGAGACTTCGGTTTCCTTTACGGTGCCGACGTCATGCTCGTGATCATCAACAGATTCAGCAATCTTGCTTTCATCGCCTGGTCCCAGAAAGTAAGACAAGACAATCTCTCTTTGTCTCTCCCTCTCTCTGCCTCTCTCTCTCTCTCTCTCTCTCTCCCTCTGTCTCTCTCTCTCTCTCTCTCTCTCGCTCTCTCTCTCTCGCTCTCTCTCTCGCTCTCTCTCTCTCTCTCTCTCTCTTTCTCCTTCCCTCTCTCTCTCTTTCTCCTTCCCTCTCTTCTCTCTCTATCTCTCTCTCTCTCGCTCTCTCTCTCTCTCTCTCTCTCTCTCTCTCTCCCTCCCTCCCTCTCTCTCTCTCTCTCTCTCTCTCTCTCTCCCCTCTCTCCCGAACATAAGTTGCAGCTGAGGACAAAGCCCCTCAGCTTCAACAACATGCGAAACTTCCGTCGAGCTACGCTTCTCGGAATGCATGGCTGAGTAGTCCTTGGTGCCACCCGAGGTCCCTGGAGGACGAACCTGGAGTTTGATGGCCATGTCCACCATGAGCCTGTCCATCTCCTCGCGAGAAATCTTCCAGGGGCGAGGGGTAGCGGGTAGCTCAACACAGGGCTGCAAGGCATGACTGGATGTGAGCACGATGCGAGGGTCCTCGAATTTGGCTTGGGTCATGCGCGTTAACTTGCCGACGGCGCTGTCGTCCACAGCCTCATCGAGAGATGGCCACGGCAGCGCTGGATTCGCAAGGCCACCATAGCGCTGAACTCGATCGAGTGTCACCTTGGGATACTGCAAGTAGTCGTACGGGTCCTCGTTGGTCGGAACTGCACCGCGGGGCCCGGTGTCGCCCTCATCGAGTTCGCAAGCCTCGTCCAAATGTAAGGATTCCACGAACGCTGTCCAGCGTTTCTTGGAAATCAGTGGCATGGAGGTCTCATAGATATTGATTCCACGGGTCAGGCGAGCATTTCCCCGTGCGTCGTGATAGATTTCGTTGTAGCGCTGGCAAAGCTGTGCCACCATGAGGTTCATGAGGTACACGTGCCAGCATGCGGCGAAGGCCATGACAAACCACTTTAGCATCGGCTCACCTGCGACCGCGATCTGCTCGTAGTTGTCACTGCCATAGACATTGAAGGCAGAGGACAGCAGAGACTCAAAAGCCAAAGGCCAGCTGGAGAAGTCGCGTTCGTGAACCGAATCAGCGGCCAGAGCTTGAGGTAAGCAAGCAATCGCCGATGCAAAAGCCGCAGCAAAGAATGCCAGGACTGCTACATACAGCATGAACTCCCACATGAGGCACGAACAGATCACGCTAAAAACGGAGAGGTGGACATTCAGGTGCACCAACTCGGAGGTAAGCACGAAGTAGAGGACCATGGGAAAGGTGGCGAGGCGGTTATACACCTGGATCAGATTGCATTGCCATTCCCCGTGCTCGCAGCAGTTTGTCAGCAGCTCGCTGCTGACGGCAAGGCAGTGGAGCACTGGCTCGCAACACAGCCTCGGTGCAATTGAAACTCACACATGCTGAGCCGCAACGCGAGCCGCGGTAAATTTCTGGTAAACTAGAAGAAGTCGGTGTGGTGAGTTAACGGGCCGAGCAACAAACACATCAAGAGGAGCATGAGAGCAACTTCGGTCAACTCCTGCCGCGTTTGCAGCACGTACTTGGGCACTGGCAAGCAGCAGATGCGGGTCATCTGCTTCTGACGTACTGCCCTGTATGTCTGGTAGGCGTGCTTGGCGAAGAGCTGCCCAAGGCCCCCGATGTACAAGAAGGCCCGGCAGATGATGGTGGTGAAGCGCTCCTGACTCAAGGGATCGCTTGAAGTCACAGCTTGCTGCTCTGCCATGACGTAGACCACAAGGGTGGCACAGAACCACAGCTTCGTCATAGCCCATGGCAAGCAACAAAGCCGAGTCCAAAGAAGATCTGCCTGAAACACCACCGTGGGGTGACAGATGATTTCGGGGTCACCTTGCTTGATCAGGTCGAGGAGGGAGTCTGTCAGCTGGCCATCTTCGCCCCTGAGCAAGGACGCGATATAGTAGTTCGCGCGCCGCATGCCATTCTTCACATTCTTGGAACGCCAGATGAGTCCATCAAAAACCGTCGGCAGGAGCGACGGCGCCTTGGTGCAAAGAAGGCTGATGATGTCAGAATGGCGGGTGAACAACATCTCCATTCCGTAATAGTACCGGGCACGGTCCGCACGCAGGGTGAGCAAATCGTTCAGGATCTCCCTAGCAGACTCCAGGGCGCCCTTCTCCACTGCCCATATCAAAGGAGACATCGATTCGGTGCCCACCTGGACCGTCAGCAAAATCACCTCGCGCTCTCCACGAGGATAGTTTGCCACAGCCACCTTCATGGCCTTTGATGTGTTCCTGTTGATGGCGATGATCACTGGCGTGGAGCCTTCTGACAGCGTGCGGATGAAGATCCTGCCGATGAGATCCAACGTCCACCAGAGCCCATCATGTATAGACTCATCTGGGCAGTTCTCCTTGATACCGCCCATGAAAGCCGCGACAAAAGGGCGCACCAAGTCCTCCGGAACCCCGTGCCCGGCATGAAGAAGGCCCAAAGCGGACAGGGCGATGACGGCTTGGTGGGTCTTTGTGTAGATGTCCGACATGATGGTCAAGATCCTCCCCATGATGTACATCAAGCGCTTGTTGGCCGCCCGCAAGTAAAGCTGCGACTCCTCGCAGTTTGCGAAGAAGGAGTCGAAGATCTTCAGCTTAAAGTCTGCAAGGGTCTCTTCGTCGAGGCGAGCCAGAAACGTCCTTAAGCACTGGTGGTTGTACACGGGGAGCTTCTTGTTCTCTTCCACCTTCTTCTCCACAATGGTCCAGAACCAGGCCCAAGCGTTCTCGTGGTCGTTGCTCCACTTGGTGGGCAGGAGGGACCTCAGACTTGCGAACATCACGGAACGGAATTCCTTCAGATTGACTTGGCCGTATTTGGCCAACGTCAACATCAGTACGTCGCAGTCTTCCTGAACCCGGTCTATGTTGCCGATGTAGGGCACGAGGGACTCCATGGCATAGAGCATGTCAGCGAACCACATGCGGTCTCCCGTGCCCATCACAGCAGCATTGAACCGCGCCATTGCGGCAAAGGTCTTTGGAATGTTCAGGTTGGAGTTGTCCTGCCAAGATCCATGCTTATCATCGCCCTGCTCCTGTTCACCCTTCTCCACATCTTTCGCACCATCCCCGGTCGTGCTAGCTTCCTTGGCCTGCTGCTCGGACTTGTCCTTTGTCGTTTCTTCCTCCTCCCCTGCCGGCTTGTCTTGCTCCTCTGAGTTTTGCCGAGACACGGGGCCCTGTTGCTCTTGGGTGTCGTCCTCGGTCACATTCACTTCCTTCCAGCAGGTTGTCAGCAGCTTCAGTCGCTGTGCATAGTGCGCGTGGGTCTTGGCCAACGAAGTGCCCACGGCCACGACGATCTGACCCAGGCCAAACTGGAACTCTGGAGTCATCAAGCCACCCAGCTTCGACGCACAAACTTCAAACAGGATGTTGCGGAAGATCTCGACGTCGGCCGTGGTGATATCCGCATTCATGTGGCGCAGGGCGATGTACTCCAGGCGCTTCTGAACAAGCTTCGGCTGGTTCAGGGATTGCAACAACTCCGACAAGAGATGCCAAACGGTGCTGGATCGCGTGAGCATTCCCTGCGTCTTTGGAAGTTCGTTCCTGGGACTTCGAATCAGTAGGGCTCGACGCTGAAAGACTCCTACTGAGTTACTGCCATTCCGAAATCCATCTTCATCGAATAGAAGCTTTCATTCTTGCTGTGCCGAGACGCCTCAGCTTCGTAAACACCTCCTCACCGGCTGCTTTTGGCCCGCCCAACCGTTTCTCGGTCGTCTCCCAACCATTTTGGACTTCCTTTTCGGCATCATGCTCGGAGATTAAGCTTGGGCTGAAGCGTTACGTTAGTGACTTAGTGGCACTCACTCCAGATCGCAAGGACTAGACAAATCCTCCAGACTCAGATGTCACTTCGGTTTCCTTGATGGTGTACTCGTCAAGCTCGATGGTGGAAAGCAGCCTGTCTATCTCCTCCATGGTGCCAAGACGACTCCGAGAAAGTGGCGCGCCGCCGAACTCTGCAAGGTGTACAGAAAACGCAAACCGTCTTAAACCGGATCCCTCAACCCTAAACTCAATCACCTGCCGCAGGATTCGGAAGCGCTCTTGAAATGAAGCCAAGAGCTATCCAAGACAAGGACCTCTTTGAAGTCAGGCGTGAATTTGCAAGTGGCTTTGAGCCGAAATGATTTCCACAAAGAGCCTTCATCAACCTGGTATGTTCAGCACTTCTTCCTGCAAGGTCATGTGAGTTTGGGACGTATGTGCTGGCAGAAATCCACGATTCTGCAAAGCACCGACACGGCGAATCTAGCGAACAGTAAAGGCCCTCGGCTCTGTGACCTGGAACGCGGTCTTCGGGCATCCATGCTTCAAGTTTAGGATGAGTCCTGTCCCAAAGTCTGAATGCCTGCAGAAAGGGCACATGCCAAGCCCCGCAGTACGTGGCAAAGCGGCTGTCCGTGTTTGTCCACAGCTCCGCGTGAGTCCCATGCTCCGAGCTGTTACCTACACCTATAGTCTCCATTGTAGTTCCTTTTTGGAGTTACCTTATAGGATCCTAATTAAATATTTGGTTAAACCAAAAGAAGGAACTACAATGGAGACTATAGGCACGACCTTTAGGATATTCTGCCAATATCGGCTCTGAGTCTATACAGCGAGCCATCGGGCTTAAGCAAAGGCTCCCTGGAACCTTCAGCAGGGTTCGTGAAAACAGAATATTGCAGGCGTTTTTCGCCGAGTACTCTTCAAACAGTGGCGTTGAAAATACCGACAGCGCCGCACAATCGTTCGCGGATGGGTTCGAGAACAAGCCGATCCTACATTGTAGCAAGCAGAAGGTCTGGCTACGAGATATCACTAGGCACCACAGGGGGTGCCAAAATGTCCCCATTGGCGGCTGCCTTGCGCCACAAAGTGTTCCAAAACTTTTCTATGCCGGTTTCTGAGCAGCTAGAGTTAGAGTGGGCCTTTTTGATGTCACATGCCACTGCGTCTTACGTCCATAACTGCTTACAACCTAACAGCCCAAACTCCCGGCCCACCATTCACCGCCCCGCCTCGGCTCACCGAATTAAACACAAAAAGCTCAAGGAGTTTAATTCTGCACGATAGAAGGACTTCGATTGTCGCTGGGGTTGATGTCAAAGGGGGTTCGCTGTCAAGGTCTCGGCTTCATCGGTGTGCTCATTCATGAGCTCGTTCCTGAGATCCGTGGATGCTGCGACAAAGCACAAAACACTGTCGCTGGTACTGCCGATCAATGCGACAGCCTTTGCTTCCTGCTACTATCACTACTACTGCCACTACTCCGACGACTACCACGACTACGAAGACGTCCATGAGGGCGGCGACAACGATAAGATCACTAGTATGAGTAATAGCAGTAGTAGCAGCAGCAGCAGTAGCAGTAGCAGTAGCAGTAGCAGTAGCAGTAGCAGTAGCAGTAGCAGTAGCAGTAGCAGTAGCAGTAGGAGCAGGAGCAGGAGCAGGAGCAGGAGCAGGAGCAGTAGCAGTAGCAGGAGCAGCAGTAATTAGTCGTGGTACTATGACCACTACTGCCACTGCGACTACTACGACGACTACCACTAAGTACTTCAATTTCAATTGAACGCTGTGCGAGCGGGCTCAGCACATAGCGGGCGATTGCCGCGGTGCACTCACATGGTGTGAAACTGACTCAGACCCTATAGCTGAACAGCCCAGGTCAAAGACCTTTGGGTGTTGGCGGCCTACAGGCTTCCAGCTAACTGGCAGTGGTCAGCCGAAGCAAGTTTGTAGGCTGCCAGGCATCAAGCTTCAGATTGCTGTGTGTACCTGAACGAGGATAGTGATTGTGCAGCACTAGTAGCAGAGGCACAGTAATGCGACCGGCAGAAGGCTAAGGCTTGTTTTTCACTGACAGCGGCGGCAATCAGCAGAAAGGCCGTCAGTCCGTTCCGGAAGAAACGAAATGGAAATGCAGGCAAAGCCTCCGCATTGCACTGCATAACTAAGTACTTCACTACTACTACTACTACTACCACCACTACCACTACCGCTGCCACTGCCACTTCCACTACGCCACTACGACGACGACTACTACCAGTAGAACCACTGCACACCGCCACCACCACCACCACCACCACTACCACCACGCACCGCCACCGCCACCGCCACCACCATCACCTACTGCTCCGTGTTCTACAACTACCACTACTACTACTACTACTACTACTACTACTACTACTACTACTACTACTACTACTACTACTACTACTACTACTACTACTACTACTAGCAGTACTAGCAATACTAGCAGTAGTAGTAGTAGTAGTAGTAGTAGTAGTAGTAGTAGTAGTAGTAGTAGCAGTAGTAGTAGCATTAGTAGTAGTAGTAGTAGTAGTAGTAGTAGTAGCAGTTGCAGTTGCAGTTGCAATTGCAGTTGCAGTTGCAGTAGCAGTAGCAGTAGCAGTAGTAGTAGTAGTAGTAGTAGTAGTAGTAGTTGTAGTAGTAGTAGTAGTAGTAGTAGTAGAAGTAGAAGCAGCAGCAGTACTAGTACTAGTTCAAGTGCTACTACCACTACTACTGCTACTACTGCTACTAATACGACGACTACTACTACAATAACAGCTTACTACTACCACCAGCACCAACACCACTACTGCTACTTCCTCGGCTGCTACTACGACTACCACTACCACTACTAGTACTACTATACGACTACTACTAGTACCACTACTACTACTACTACTACTACTACTACTACTACTACTACTACTACTACTACTACTACTATACTACTACTACTACTACTACTACTACTACTACTACTACTACTACTACGACTACTACTACTACTACAACGACTACTACTACGACGACTACTACTTCTACTACTACTACAACTACTACTACTACTACGACTACGACTACGACTACGACTACGACCACTACTACTACTACTACTAGTAGTACTACTACTACTACATCTACTACGACTACTACTACGACGACTACTACCACTACTCCTACTGCTACTACGACGACTACGACGACGACTACTACTACCTACTACCAACTAGGTGCTAGCACAACTACCACTAGCACTCCCACTCCCACTACCACTAACACTGCCAGTGCCACTGTCAGTGCCACTACACCACCACTACCACTGCCACTGCCACTGCCACTACCACTGCCACTACCACTACCACTACCACTACCACTCCACCGACACCGCTACCGCTACCGCTACAGTACCGCTACCACTACCACTACCACTATACCACACCACCTTTACTAATTACTACTGCTATGACAGCGGTAACTAATATGTACTGCGGTAAAAACTCACAAAACATGGTCGGGCATAGCCAAGGTATGTCAGGTATGTCAAGGCACTACGTAGTATCAGCAGCATGCCACGTGATTGAATTGAGCCGTCCCAATTCCCAGTAAACAGACAGTCTCTCAAAGAAAAGGTCTTCCAAGGTGAAAGGAGTACGAGACTGAGGCAATAGCAGCATACAATAGAAGCTGCCCCCACCCTGTAATAGTGACTATAAGGATTGTATTAGGGCCCTATTATATTCCTATATTATACCACTATGACAGGGTGGGGGCCCCTAAAGCATAGAGCAGCACATCCATACCATTATGCTCCAATAGGCGACTCTTCCGACCGATCTCAAGTACTGTCACAATAGTGGCGTTGGAGATGGTGGCGCTGGGTGATGGTGACGATGCTTTAATTAATCTATGGCACTGGTACTGGAGCTTTCTGTTCCGCAGAAATCTTAAAGCAGTTGGGAGAAACGCTTACAGCTTCAGCTCAGGGTCAACAGCTGCCAGGGCCTCAACATTATTCGCCGACCCACTATTCTCACCGAGATGCACGGTTTTCTCGTTCACGGCCAACTCCTCTGAGACTTCGGTTTGCTTTATGGTGCCGATGTCATGTTCGTGATCATCAACAGATTCGGCAATCTTGCTTTCATCATCGCCTCGCTCCAGGGATTCGCCATGGCAAGACACACTTGTGTTCTCTCCCTGCTTCTCGTATCTGCACTCTCAATCGCTCATATCTTGCAGGAGCTGTGCTCGAGCCCCTAAACTTCAAAAACCTGCGAAACTTCCGTCGAGCTGCGCTTCTCGGAGTGCATGGCTGAGTAGTCCTTGGTGCCACCTGAGGTCCCTGGAGGACGAACCTGGAGTTTGATGGCCATGTCCACCATGAGCCTGTCCATCTCCTGCCGCAAAGGTTAAGGCAGGGGGTTGCGAAGCACAGGGTTTCAGGGTTTGAAACCTTGTGCAAGGTGAAAGTCCTCGAACTTGGACTGCGTCATGCGCGTTAACTTGCCGACGGCGCTGTCGTCCACAGCCTCATCGAGAGATGGCCACGGCAGCCTTGGATGCGCAAGGCCACCGTACCGCTGAACGCGATCCAGCGTCACCTTGGGATACTGCAAGTAGTCGTACGGGCTCTCGGTCGTCGGAACTGCACCGCGGGGCCCGGTGTCGCCCTCATCGAGCTCGCAAGCCTCGTCCAAGTGTAAGGACTCCACGAAGGCTGTCCAGCGTTTCTTGGAAATCAACGGCATGGAGGTCTCATAGATGTTGGTTCCACGGGTCAGGCGAGCATTGCCACGTGCGTCGTGGTAGATGTCGTTGTAGCGCTGGCAAAGTTGTGCCACCATGAGGTTCATGAGGTACACGTGCCAGCATGCGGCGAAGGCCATGACAAACCACTTTAGCATCGGCTCATCTGCGACCGCGATTTGCTCGTAGTTGTCACTGTCATAGACATTGAAGGCAGAGGACAGCAAAGACTCAAAAGCCAAAGGCCAGCTGGAGAAGTCGCGTTCGTGAACCGAATCAGCGGCCAGAGCTTGAGGCAAGCAAGCAATCGCCGATGCAAAAGCCGCAGCAAAGAATGCCAGGACTGCTACATACAGCATGAACTCCCACATGAGGCACGAACAGATCACGCTAAAGACGGAGAGACTGACATTCAGGTGCACCAACTCGGAGGTAAGCACGAAGTAGAGGACCATGGGAAAGGTGGCGAGGCGGTTATACACCTGGATCAGATTGCATTGCCATTCCCCGTGCTCGCAGCAGTTTGTCAGCAGCTCGCTGCTGACGGCAAGGCAGTGAAGCACTGGCTCGCAACACAACCTCGGTGCAATTGAAACTCACACATGCTGAGCCTGGTAAACTAGAAGAAGTCGGTGTGGTGAGTTATAACGGGCCGAGCAACAAACACATCAAGAGGAGCATGAGAGCAACTTCGGTCAACTCCTGCCGCGTTTGCAGCACGTACTTGGGCACCGGCAAGCAGCAGATGCGCGTCATCTGCTTCTGGCGTACTGCCCTGTATGTCTGGTAGGCATGCTTGGCGAAGAGCTGCCCAAGGCTGCCGAGGTACAAGAAGGCCCGGCAGATGATGGTAGTGAAGCGCTCCTGACTCAAGGGATCGCTTGAAGTCACAGCTTGCTGCTCTGCCATGACGTAGACCACAAGGGTGGCACAGAACCACAGCTTCGTCATAGCCCATGGCAAGCAACAAAGCCGAGTCCAAAGAAGATCCGCCTGAAACACCACCGTGGGATGACAGATGATTTCGGGGTCACCTTGCTTGATCAGGTCGAGGAGGGAGTCTGTCAGCTGGCCATCTTCGCCCCTGAGCAAGGACGCGATATAGTAGTTCGCACGCCGCATGCCATTCTTCACATTCTTGGAACGCCAGATGAGTCCATCAAAGACCGTCGGCAAGAGAGACGGCGCCTTGGTGCAAAGCAGGCTGATGATGTCAGAATGGCGGGTGAACAACATCTCCATTCCGTAATAGTACCGGGCACGGTCCGCACGCAGGGTCAACAAATCGTTCAGGATCTCCCTCGCAGACTCCAGGGCGCCCTTCTCCACTGCCCATATCAAAGGAGACATCGATTCGGTGCCCACCTGGACCGTCAGCAAGACCACCTCGCGCTGTCCACGAGGATAGTTTGCTACAGCCACCTTCATGGCCTTTGATGTGTTCCTGTTGATGGCGATGATCACTGGCGTGGAGCCTTCTGCCAGGGTTCGGATGAGGATCCTGCCCATGAGATCCAACGTCCACCAGAGCCCATCATGTATAGACTCATCTGGGCAGTTCTCCTTCATACCGCCCATGAAAGCCGCGACAAAAGGGCGCACCAAGTCCTCCGGAACCCCGTGCCCGGCATGAAGAAGGCCCAAAGCGGACAGGGCGATGACGGCTTGGTGGGTCTTTGTGTAGATGTCCGACATGATGGTCAAGATCCTCCCCATGATGTACATCAAGCGCTTGTTGGCCGCCCGCAAGTAAAGCTGCGACTCCTCGCAGTTTGCGAAGAAGGAGTCGAACACCTTCAGCTTAAAGTCTGCAAGGGTCTCTTCGTCGAGGCGAGCCAGAAACGTCCTCAAGCACTGGTGGTTGTACACGGGGAGCTTCTTGTTCTCTTCAACCTTCTTCTCCACAATGGTCCAGAACCAAGCCCAAGCATTCTCGTGGTCGTTGCTCCATTTGGTGGGCAGGAGGGACCTAAGACTTGCGAACATCACGGAACGGAATTCCTTCAGATTGATTTGGCCGTATTTGGCCAACGTCAACATCAGTACGTCGCAGTCTTCCTGAACCCGGTCTATGTTGCCGATGTAGGGCACGAGAGACTCCATGGCATAGAGCATGTCAGCGAACCACATGCGGTCTCCCGTGCCCATCACAGCAGCATTGAACCGCGCCATTGCTGCAAAGGTCTTTGGAATGTTCAGGTTGGAGTTGTCCTGCCAAGATCCATGCTTATCATCGCCCTGCTCCTGTTCACCCTTCTCCACATCTTTCGCACCATCCCCGGTCGTGCTAGCTTCCTTGGCCTGCTGCTCGGACTTGTCCTTTGTCGTATCTTCCTCCTCCCCTGCCGGCTTGTCTTGCTCCTCTGAGTTTTGCCGAGACACGGGGCCCTGTTGCTCTTGGGTCTCGTCCTCGGTCACATTCACTTCCTTCCAGCAGGTTGTCAGCAGCTTCAGTCGCTGTGCATAGTGCGCGTGGGTCTTGGCCAACGAAGTGCCCACGGCCACGACGATCTGACCCAGGCCAAACTGGAACTCTGGAGTCATCAAGCCACCCAGCTTCGACGCACAAACTTCAAACAGGATGTTGCGGAAGATCTCGACGTCGGCCGTGGTGATGTCCGCGTTCATGTGGCGCAGGGCGATGTACTCCAGGCGCTTCTGAACAAGCTTCGGCTGCCCAAGGGATTGCAACAACTCCGACAAGAGATGCCAAACGGTGCTGGATCGCGTGAGCATTCCCTGCGTCTTTGGAAGTTCGTTCCTGGGACTTCGAATCAGTAGGGCTCGACGCTGAAAGACTCCTACTGAGTTACTGCCATTCCGAAATCCATCTTCATCGAATAGAAGCTTTCATTCTTGCTGTGCCGAGACGCCTCAGCTTCGTAAACACCTCCTCACCAGCTGCTTTTGGCCCGCCCAACCGTTTCTCGGTCGTCTCCCAACCATTTTGGACTTCCTTTTCGGCATCATGCTCGGAGATTAAGCTTGGGCTGAAGCGTTACATTAGTGACTTAGTGGCACTCACTCCAGATCGCAAGGACTAGACAAATCCTCCAGACTCAGATGTCACTTCGGTTTCCTTGATGGTGTACTCGTCAAGCTCGATGGTGGAAAGCAGTCTGTCTATCTCCTCCATGGTGCCAAGACGACTCCGAGAAAGTGGCGCGCCGCCGAACTCTGCAAGGTGTACAGAAAACGCAAACCGTCTTAAACCGGATCCCTCAACCCTAAACTCAATCACCTGCCGCAGGATTCGGAAGCGCTCTTGAAATGAAGCCAAGAGCTATCCAAGACAAGGACCTCTTTGAAGTCAGGCGTGAATTTGCAAGTGGCTTTGAGCCGAAATGATTTCCACAAAGAGCCTTCATCAACCTGGTATGTTCAGCACTTCTTCCTGCAAGGTCATGTGAGTTTGGGACGTATGTGCTGGCAGAAATCCACGATTCTGCAAAGCACCGACACGGCGAATCTAGCGAACAGTAAAGGCCCTCGGCTCTGTGACCTGGAACGCGGTCTTCGGGCATCCATGCTTCAAGTTTAGGATGAGTCCTGTCCCAAAGTCTGAATGCCTGCAGAAAGGGCGCATGCCAAGCCCCGCAGTACGTGGCAAAGCGGCTGTCCGTGTTTGTCCACAGCTCCGCGTGAGTCCCATGCTCCGAGCTGTTACCTACACCTATAGTCTCCATTGTAGTTCCTTTTTGGAGTTACCTTATAGGATCCTAATTAAATATTTGGTTAAACCAAAAGAAGGAACTACAATGGAGACTATAGGCACGACCTTTAGGATATTCTGCCAATATCGGCTCTGAGTCTATACAGCGAGCCATCGGGCTTCAGCAAAGGCTCCCTGGAACCTTCAGCAGGGTTCGTGCAAACAGAATATTGCAGGCGTTTTTCGCCGAGTACTCTTCAAACAGTGGCGTTGAAAATACCGACAGCGCCGCACAATCGTTCGCGGATGGGTTCGAGAACAAGCCGATCCTACATTGTAGCAAGCAGAAGGTCTGGCTACGAGATATCACTAGGCACCACAGGGGGTGCCAAAATGTGCCCATTGGCGGCTGCCTTGCGCCACAAAGTGTTCCAAAACTTTTCGATGCCGGTTTCTGAGCAGCTAGAGTTAGAGTGGGCCTTTTTGATGTCACATGCCACTGCGTCTTACGTCCATAACTGCTTACGACCTAACAGCCCAAACTCCCGGCCCACCATTCACCGCCCCGCCTCGGCTCACCGAATTAAACACAAAAAGCTCAAGGAGTTTAATTCTGCACGATAGAAGGACTTCGATTGTCGCTGGGGTTGATGTCAAAGGGGGTTCGCTGTCAAGGTCTCGGCTTCATCGGTGTGCTCATTCATGAGCTCGTTCCTGAGATCCGTGGATGCTGCGACAAAGCACAAAACACTGTCGCTGGTACTGCCGATCAATGCGACAGCCTTTGCTTCCTGCTACTATCACTACTACTGCCACTACTCCGACGACTACCACGACTACGAAGACGTCTATGAGGGCGGCGACAACGATAAGATCACTAGTATGAGTAATAGCAGTAGTAGTAGCAGCAGCAGCAGTGGCAGTGGCAGTGGCAGTGGCAGTAGCAGTAGCAGTAGCAGTAGCGGTAGCAGTAGCAGTAGCAGTAGCAGTAGCGGTAGCAGCAGGAGCAGGAGCAGGAGCAGGAGCAGGAGCAGGAGCAGGAGCAGGAGCAGGAGCAGGAGCAGTAGCAGTAGCAGTAGCAGTAGCAGTAGCAGGAGCAGCAGTAGTCGTGGTACTATGACCACTACTGCCACTGCGACTACTACGACGACTACCACTAAGTACTTCACTACTACTACTACCACTACCACTACCGCTGCCACTGCCACTTCCACTACGTCACTACGACGACGACTACTACCAGTAGAACTACTGCACACCGCCACCACCACCACCACCACCACTACCACCACGCACCGCGCACCGCCACAGCCACCGCCACCACCACCACCTACTTCTCCGTGTTCTACAACTACCACTACTACTACTACTACTACTACTACTACTACTACTACTACTACTACTACTACTACTACTACTACTACTAGCAGTACTAGCAGTAGTAGTAGTAGTAGTAGCAGCAGGAGTAGTAGTAGTAGTAGTAGTAGTAGTAGTAGCAGTAGTAGTAGTAGTAGTAGCAGTAGCAGTAGCAGTAGCAGTGGCAGTAGCAGCAGTAGTAGTAGTAGTAGAAGTAGAAGCAGCAGCAGTACTAGTACTTGTTCAAGTGCTACTACCACTACTACTGCTACTAATACGACGACTACTACTACAATAACAGTTTACTACTACCACCACCACCACCACCACCACCACCACCACCACCACCACTGCTACTTCCTCGGCTGCTACTACGACTACCACTACCACTACTAGTACTACTATACGACTACTAGTAGTACCACTATTATACTACTACTACTACTACTACTACTACTACTACTACTACTACTACTACTACTACTACTACTACTACTACTACTACTACTACGACTACTACTACGACTACTACTACTACTACTACGACTACTACTACGACGACGACTACTACTACGACCACGACTACGACTACGACTACGACTACGACCACTACTACTACTACTACTACTACTACTACTACTACTACTACTACTACTACTACTACTACTACTGCTAGTACTACTACCACATCTACTACGACTACTACTACGACGACTACTACTACTACTCCTACTGCTACTACGACGACTACGACGACTACTACTACCTACTACCAACTAGGTGCTAGCACACCTACCACCAGCCTTCCCACTCCCACTACCACTAACACTGCCAGTGCCACTGTCAGTGCCACTACACCACCACTGCCACTGCCACTGCCACTGCCACTGCCACTGCCACTGCCACTACCACTACCACTACCACTACCACTACCACTACCACTACCACTACCACTACCACTACCACTACCACTCCACCGACACCGCTACAGTACCGCTACCACTACCACTACCACTATACCACACCACCTTTACTAATTACTACTGCTATGACAGCGGTAACTACTATGTACTGCGGTAGAAACTCACAAAACATGGTCGGGCATAGCCAAGGTATGTCAGGTATGTCAAGGCACTACGTAGTATCAGCAGCATGCCACGTGATTGAATTGAGCCGTCCCAATTCCCAGTAAACAGACAGTCTCTCAAAGAAAAGGTCTTCCAAGGTGAAAGGAGTACGAGACTGAGGCGATAGCAGCATACAATAGAAGCTGCCCCCACCCTGTAATAGTGACTATAAGGATTGTATTAGGGCCCTATTATATTCCTATATTATACCACTATGACAGGGTGGGGGCCCCTAAAGCATAGAGCAGCACATCCATACCATTATGCTCCACTAGGCGACTCTTCCGACCGATCTCAAGTACTGTCACAATAGTGGCGTTGGAGATGGTGGCGCTGGGTGATGGTGACGATGCTTTAATTAATCTATGGCACTGGTACTGGAGCTTTCTGTTCCGCAGAAATCTTAAAGCAGTTGGGAGAAACGCTTACAGCTTCAGCTCTAGGTCAACAGCTGCCAGGGCCTCAACATTATTCGCCGACCCACTATTCTCACCGAGATGCACGGTTTTCTCGTTCACGGCCAACTCCTCTGAGACTTCGGTTTGCTTTATGGTGCCGATGTCATGTTCGTGATCATCAACAGATTCGGCAATCTTGCTTTCATCATCGCCTCGCTCCAGGGATTCGCCATGGCAAGACACACTTGTGTTCTCTCCCTGCTTCTCGTATCTGCACTCTCAATCGCTCGTATCTTGCAGGAGCTGTGCTCGAGCCCCTAAACTTCAAAAACCTGCGAAACTTCCGTCGAGCTGCGCTTCTCGGAGTGCATGGCTGAGTAGTCCTTGGTGCCACCTGAGGTCCCTGGAGGACGAACCTGGAGTTTGATGGCCATGTCCACCATGAGCCTGTCCATCTCCTGCCGCAAAGGTTAAGGCAGGGGGTTGCGAAGCACAGGGTTTCAGGGTTTGAAACCTTGTGCAAGGTGAAAGTCCTCGAACTTGGACTGCGTCATGCGCGTTAACTTGCCGACGGCGCTGTCGTCCACAGCCTCATCGAGAGATGGCCACGGCAGCCTTGGATGCGCAAGGCCACCGTACCGCTGAACGCGATCCAGCGTCACCTTGGGATACTGCAAGTAGTCGTACGGGCTCTCGGTCGTCGGAACTGCACCGCGGGGCCCGGTGTCGCCCTCATCGAGCTCGCAAGCCTCGTCCAAGTGTAAGGACTCCACGAAGGCTGTCCAGCGTTTCTTGGAAATCAACGGCATGGAGGTCTCATAGATGTTGGTTCCACGGGTCAGGCGAGCATTGCCACGTGCGTCGTGGTAGATGTCGTTGTAGCGCTGGCAAAGTTGTGCCACCATGAGGTTCATGAGGTACACGTGCCAGCATGCGGCGAAGGCCATGACAAACCACTTTAGCATCGGCTCATCTGCGACCGCGATTTGCTCGTAGTTGTCACTGTCATAGACATTGAAGGCAGAGGACAGCAAAGACTCAAAAGCCAAAGGCCAGCTGGAGAAGTCGCGTTCGTGAACCGAATCAGCGGCCAGAGCTTGAGGCAAGCAAGCAATCGCCGATGCAAAAGCCGCAGCAAAGAATGCCAGGACTGCCACATACAGCATGAACTCCCACATGAGACACGAACAGATCACGCTAAAGACGGAGAGACTGACATTCAGGTGCACCAACTCGGAGGTAAGCACGAAGTAGAGGACCATGGGAAAGGTGGCGAGGCGGTTATACACCTGGATCAGATTGCATTGCCATTCCCCGTGCTCGCAGCAGTTTGTCAGCAGCTCGCTGCTGACGGCAAGGCAGTGAAGCACTGGCTCGCAACACAACCTCGGTGCATTTGCAACTCACACATGCTGAGCCGCAACGCGCACCGCGGTAAATTTCTGGTAAACTAGAAGAAGTCGGTGTGGTGAGTTATAACGGGCCGAGCAACAAACACATCAAGAGGAGCATGAGAGCAACTTCGGTCAACTCCTGCCGCGTTTGCAGCACGTACTTGGGCACCGGCAAGCAGCAGATGCGCGTCATCTGCTTCTGGCGTGCTGCCCTGTATGTCTGGTAGGCATGCTTGGCGAAGAGCTGCCCAAGGCTGCCGAGGTACAAGAAGGCCCGGCAGATGATGGTAGTGAAGCGCTCCTGACTCAAGGG
Source organism: Symbiodinium sp. CCMP2592 (assembly GCA_905221615.1). Taxonomy (NCBI): domain Eukaryota; class Dinophyceae; order Suessiales; family Symbiodiniaceae; genus Symbiodinium; species Symbiodinium sp. CCMP2592. The sequence continues at coordinate 981,376 of CAJNDT010006091.1, read as the reverse complement.
ATCGCTTGAAGTCACAGCTTGCTGCTCTGCCATGACGTAGACCACAAGGGTGGCACAGAACCACAGCTTCGTCATAGCCCATGGCAAGCAACAAAGCCGAGTCCAAAGAAGATCCGCCTGAAACACCACCGTGGGATGACAGATGATTTCGGGGTCACCTTGCTTGATCAGGTCGAGGAGGGAGTCTGTCAGCTGGCCATCTTCGCCCCTGAGCAAGGACGCGATATAGTAGTTCGCACGCCGCATGCCATTCTTCACATTCTTGGAACGCCAGATGAGTCCATCAAAGACCGTCGGCAAGAGAGACGGCGCCTTGGTGCAAAGCAGGCTGATGATGTCAGAATGGCGGGTGAACAACATCTCCATTCCGTAATAGTACCGGGCACGGTCCGCACGCATGGTCAACAAATCGTTCAGGATCTCCCTCGCAGACTCCAGGGCGCCCTTCTCCACTGCCCATATCAAAGGAGACATCGATTCGGTGCCCACCTGGACCGTCAGCAAGACCACCTCGCGCTGTCCACGAGGATAGTTTGCTACAGCCACCTTCATGGCCTTTGATGTGTTCCTGTTGATGGCGATGATCACTGGAGTGGAGCCTTCTGCCAGGGTTCGGATGAGGATCCTGCCCATGAGATCCAACGTCCACCAGAGCCCATCATGTATAGACTCATCTGGGCAGTTCTCCTTCATACAGCCCATGAAAGCTGCGACAAAAGGGCGCACCAAGTCCTCCGGAACCCCGTGCCCGGCATGAAGAAGGCCCAAAGCGGACAGGGCGATGACGGCTTGGTGGGTCTTTGTGTAGATGTCCGACATGATGGTCAAGATCCTCCCCATGATGTACACCAAGCGCTTGTTGGCCGCCCGCAAGTAACGCTGCGACTCCTCGCAGTTTGCGAAGAAGGAGTCGAACACCTTCAGCTTAAAGTCTGCAAGGGTCTCTTCGTCGAGGCGAGCCAGAAACGTCCTCAAGCACTGGTGGTTGTACACGGGGAGCTTCTTGTTCTCTTCAACCTTCTTCTCCACAATGGTCCAGAACCAAGCCCAAGCATTCTCGTGGTCGTTGCTCCATTTGGTGGGCAGGAGGGACCTAAGACTTGCGAACATCACGGAACGGAATTCCTTCAGATTGATTTGGCCGTATTTGGCCAACGTCAACATCAGTACGTCGCAGTCTTCCTGAACCCGGTCTATGTTGCCGATGTAGGGCACGAGAGACTCCATGGCATAGAGCATGTCAGCGAACCACATGCGGTCGCCCGTGCCCATCACAGCAGCATTGAACCGCGCCATTGCGGCAAAGGTCTTTGGAATGTTCAGGTTGGAGTTGTCCTGCCACGCTCCATGCTTATCATCGCCCTGCTCCTGTTCACCCTTCTCCGCATCTTTTGCACCATCCCCGGTCGTGCTAGCTTCCTTGGCCTGCTGCTCGGATTTGTCCTTTGTCGTATCTTCCTCCTCCCCTGCCGGCTTGTCTTGCTCCTCTGAGTTTTGCCGAGACACGGGGCCCTGTTGCTCTTGGGTGTCGTCCTCGGTCACATTCACTTCCTTCCAGCAGGTTGTCAGCAGCTTTAGTCGCTGTGCATAGTGCGCATGGGTCTTGGCCAAGGAAGTGCCCACGGCCACGACGATCTGACCCAGGCCAAACTGGAACTCTGGAGTCATCAAACCACCCAGCTTCGACGCACAAACTTCAAACAGGATGTTGCGGAAGATCTCGACGTCGGCCGTGGTGATGTCCGCATTCATGTGGCGCAGGGCGATGTACTCCAGGCGCTTCTGAACAAGCTTCGGCTCGTCGAGGGATTGCAACAACTCCGACAAGAGGTGCCAAACGGTGCTAGATCGCGTGAGCATCCCCTGCGTCTTTGGAAGTTCATTCCTGGGACAAGCGCGACGATGGAAGCCCACTACTGTCATGGCTTCCATCTTCATCGAAGAGAAAGCTTTGATTCTTGCTGTGCCGAGACGCCTCAGCTTCGTGAACACCTCCTCACCGGCCGCCTTTGGCCCGCCCAACCGTTTCTCGGTCGTCTCCCAACCATTTTGGACTTCCTTTTCGGCATCATGCTCGGAGATTAAGCTTGGGCTGAAGCGTTACGTTAGTGACTTAGTGGCACTCACCCCAGATCGCAAGGACTAGACAAATCCTCCAGACTCAGATGTCACTTCGGTTTCCTTGATGGTGTACTCGTCAAGCTCGATGGTGGAAAGCAGCCTGTCTATCTCCTCCATGGCGCCGAGACGACTCCGAGAAAGTGGCGCGCCGCCGAACTCTGCAAGGTGTACAGAAAACGCAAACCGTCTTAAACCGGATCCATCAACCCTAATTAAACTCAAACACCTGCCGCAGAATTCGGAAGCGCTCTTCTTGAAAGTGAAGCCAAGAGCTATCCAAGACAAGGACCTCTTTGAAGTCAGGCGTGAATTTGCAAGTGGCTTGAACCCGGATGTTTTGCGTTCACTGCAGCTGTGCGGAGATGCCTAAACCTTGGATTGTCCATGAGCTGGCTCAAGTACCGTTGGCTGGCAGCAAAACTCTAACCCCTACATAAGCCTGAAGCCGTAATTTAGGATTCGCAGTAAAATGTGAAGCCGTAGAGCCCGACAGGACTTGTTTCTGCAAAGCCTCCCCTTCTCAGGAGCCTCGCGGAATCGTCGTGATATGCCTTAACAATAGTTGTACTTATGATCATCTAATAATATATACAAACATGTGCAACAAACGAGTCAAAACAACACTTGATTTAAGTAACGGCTTTTTGAGTAGCTGCAAACAAACCTTGCCCGCAACACATAAATGAACATACATGTAAGGCTATATACATACATACATATATGTATGTATGTATGTATGTATGTGTATATATATATATATATACATATGTACATGTTTATAGATATTCACACATTTATACAGACATACATGAATACATACATACTTACATACATACACACATACACACATGAACACACACACATAGACATATAGACAGACAGACGAACATACAGACATACATACCTACATACATACTACAGTACAGAGGCAGACAGACAGACGGACCCACGGACGGACAGACATGTGCAGACAGTTTTGTATTCGTGTGTATCAGTGTACATATATATATATGTATACATACATACATACATACATACACATCTACACCTACGCCTACTCCAACACCTACACACACACACGTACACATACACATACACATACGCATGCACATACAGATCAGATACATATACATGTTTAAACAAATGCATATCTATGTATATGTGTGTATGTATGTATGTATGTATGTATACCCAGACACACACACACACACACACACACATACATGGGAAACTAGCTATTGATGCGTGTGAATGCTGTCCGGCCGAAACCGTATCCGGACTCCTCCCGGACCCCAGCCTCTCGCGTCCCCAGTATCAACCCCTGAAACATCGACCATGGCTGTAGCCTTCCGTTCGAGGGCAGCAGTGCAGATCTTCGTGACGTCGACAAGAATATCAGCCTGCCAGTACGTAAACCCTAGACCATTTCTACAAACCCTAAACTTCCACTGGCTTCCAGGGGCTCAGGTTCGTGGGTTTCAGCCTTTGTTTGCGCGTCGGGTGCAGGGGCACCTCCAAGTTTAGACCATGAGAAGCAACAAAGAACACGGAAAGTATATCAGATCCTATGCCTGAGACTGGAACTGCACCTGATGATTGCTCACGAAGGCCATCTGTGCTTTGTCAGCACGAGTGCAAGCCGGCCAAGCCACCAAAAAGCTTAGGGTCTGGACTGAAAACTATGCTCTGACAACTCGGACAGCCAGGCGAGGTATCTGGGTACACAACCGTCGTGAAACACATCCTGTTAGCCCTGTCATGCCCTGTCAATGTCCTCATCCGACCAAGCCAGAATTCGTTTTTGGGAGTTTCCGGAAATAGGGGACACTAATATAGTACCCTAAATAGTATATAGGATCCTTATTTTGAGGACCCCAAGAGAAGGTACCAATAATTTTCGGAAACTCTAAACCCTTATAGAGCCTTTAAAGGAACCCTTATAGTACCCTCATAGAAACCTAATCTAGTTCATGGCTGGGATAGGATTAAAAATATAAACTGATGTTCCCTATTGGGCTTAAGTACCCATCAAAATGTAAAATGTTACTTAACTATGACAAAGTACCTATAGTCTCCATTGTAGTTCCGTTTTTTGGTTATCCAAAATCTCTATTATAGGTTCCTAACCATAAGACTGGTCAACCAGAAAAAGGAACTACAATGGAGACTATAGGTAATCTACTATTTGCTTAAGAAACCACCAAAAAAAATAATATTCCCTATATTACCCCCATAAGGACTATATTTTCTTGGGGGTTCTTAAGCAAATAGTAGGTAATTAAGGAAGAACACCAAGGCAACCGGATGTCGTGAGAATTCTCACAGTCATGTGCACTACGCGGGGATCCTCTGCTCAAAAGGGAAAAGGAGGGACCCTTAAGGGGTCCTATAATGGGCTATATTATGGGTATACATAATAGCTATATTAAGGGTACATACACTATATATAATTTGTATATAACAGCTATATTAAGGGTAATTATATACCTAGGGGTCCTTATTAAGGGTCCCTCCTTTTACCCTTGGATCTGCACACCCCCTCAGCGACTAACAACTACCCCGGTCTTCAGGTCGAGAACCCAACAGAGACAGCGCAAGACAAACTTACTTGGAAGGGCAGGGGACTTAGTAAGTAGATTATAAGTAGGGTTATAATTAAGGTAACTCCATTTAGGGTACTTATAACTCTACTTATAACCTACTTACTAAGTCCCCTGCCCGTCGAAGTAGGGTTTAGGGTTTAGGGCTTAGGGTCTAGGGGTTCAGCACTCACTCTCGGACGAACCACAGCGAGGATTCCAGTACCAGCGAAGGCTCATTGACCAATCCCAGCCCATTAGCCAGGCACAGCATTAACACTAACAGTATCACAAGCACTCTCTCCTACCTGCCAGCACTACACTTCACACTTCGTCAACCTCCACTCCGACCATGAATACCACAGGCTGGGTTTAGGGCTTAGGGTTTAGGGGCTTAGGGTTTAGGGTGTGCATTCACGAGGCCGGGTGAGACACGATCTCTTATCAAGCGGCTCAGAAAGCTTCCAACACGAGCAGATTCAGCACAGCTGAAACACTGGAGCAGTCTAAAACAGTACCCAAAAAACTTCAGTCCTCAGCCTTGGAAAAAACACAGCCCTTCTGTCATCGCCTTACTTTGACCTCCCGTCGCAATCGTGCTGCCGTCCTCCTGCAGCAAGCCGAAGTCCTGAGATACCCAGAGGGTCCAAACCCAAACCCTGCACCCGCAACCCCGAATCTAGTCTACGACCCATTTTGGGGCTTACCTGTAGTCTCCATGGTAGTTCCTTGTTGGGGTTACCTTATAGGATCCTAATGAGATATTTGATTAAGCCAAAAAAAGGAACTACAATGGAGACTATGGGCAGGGTTTAGTATTTGAGGGGTTTGGGTCTCCGGATTGCGGAACTCCGAAGCAGTTGCGAGCAAACCCCTCATTCGGTGAATGGCGGTTAACGGTCTGAGCTACGGGGTCCAGGTTTCAGGTTCTGGGAGTTTCCGAAGATAGGGGACCCTGATCTAGTGCCCTAGATAGGATCCTTATTATAAGGACCCCAGAATAAGGTACCCCTTGTTTTCGGAAACTCCCATCTGGCTCCATGAAATATGTGATGGCTGCTGCCAGTACTTCCAAAAATCTTCCGGGCATCCGTGGAATTTTTCTGCAGTCGTGGTAGTTGCGGTGGTGGTGGCTTTGGCGGTGGTGGTGTTCACGGTGGTGGTTGTGGCGGTCACCGCCGCGGCGGTGGTTGTGGTTGTGATGGCAATGGTGGCGACAGGGCAGCAGCAGTGCCGTAGCTGTAGCAGTAGAAGCAGCAGCATCACCAGAAGCAGCAACAGTGCGACTCCTGCTCGCTGGCTTTTCTGCTTGCTTAGATTGCTTGGTTGCGTACCTGTTTGCTTGCTTGGGCAATATGGATGGCTACAGCTGCCTGCTGACAAGACAGTGGACAAGCGAGCCGCAACAAAAGGATTCCATGGCCAAGGACGAAGCATTGTCGTGTAGCTGCAGGTGCAGGGGATGGCGGTGCACTTGGCCCAAACCCCATAACCTAAAACCCCAAACAGCTTGTTGTGTGTGCCGAAAGCGGACTCCTGACAACTCTTAACCCGAAACCTTTAACCCTAAAAATGTCCTCTAAGAGCTTTCCGACTTCCTTGTCGACCTTCCCCGCTTCACTGCCTTGGGGACACGGGATTTGGTCTTAAAGTGAGGGGTCCCCTTTCAGACCCTAAGGTCCTCATCAAGTGCTTATCTCAAAAATCCCGTACCTCTTTGGGTGCAGGCCCGTTTAAGGTCCGTATATCGCAAAGGTGCAGGGTTCAAGCGTCTTGGAGTGTATATTGGCGGGGGTTGAACTGAATGATACGGTTCAGGGTTCAGTGTTAGGTTTCTCCTTTTCCTAGGTTTTCATGGACAGCACGTTTAGGTCTGGCACATGGCTATAATCCACAACCCCCTGAACCCTGACGGAAGAACTGCGGGTCTCACTTCATACGCGCGAGAGCATGCAGCGCCGGATCACGGATCTATGGTTGAGCACATTGCCCAGAGGCCCCAAAGTAAATGCTTTTTGGGATTACCTTATAGGATTCTATATATGACCCCCCAAAAAGGAGCTACTTTGGGGCCTTTGGGTAACTCCTGACTCTAAAGGGAACTCCAGAAAGTTGGAATATGGTTTCAGGGTAGGATACCATATAATTTACCTTAAAGGGTTTAGGATAATCATATTCCAACTTTCTGGCTTTTACTTTATGTTCTGGAATGAGCTTTCATTTTGCGAGCGTAAGCTCCGACAAAAGTTTGGAAGGCGCAGCCGTAAGGCCCTCACTTCTCGAACCCTGTATATTGGACTACCTAGAGGGTCATACCCTACCCCTTTTTTAGGGTACCTAATTCTATGGTTAGGATCTCCTATATAGAAAAGTAGGTACCTTAAAAAAGGGGTAGGGTATGAGCCAATAGGTATACTGAACTTTTTGCCACCCGCCCAGCTGAAACAAGTCGCACCGCAGGGAACTCGTCAGAACTCGAAGCCTAAAGAGAGGGAGACTCCAGGGACTATGCGCATGCTGCTCCGAAATGCCCAACAGCAAGTACCAACCATAGGGAGAGCGCATACGTATAGACGCCGAGACTCGGAGACCTAGCACTTCTCAGGATGACCAGCCGCGGAAGCCCCAACGACCCCCTGAACAACCGGTACGGCCAGTGATATCCTGATAAGAGCCTGCTTTGTACACCTACTCCGTTGTTCGGGGCAGGGGTTCATGCTCAAGCGGGGCCATAATAGCTGCAATAACTGACATAAGAACGTGCAGACAACAGAAACCCAGTTCACGAACAAGGATAAGAACTCGCAGCAGGCTCCCAATTACGAATTAGACTGCAGCTGCATTGTCGCTAATTAGGAGGTCGCTATCAGGCGTAGCGGGGTGGGCAACAAATAAGTAAGGAGGTCACAAAAAGACAACACTAATACACAAGGGGTTCAAGGACTGCCTGTCAGAAAGACAGCTATTCTGTCAGCCGGTCAGAGCAGCCGTTCGGCTCAGTCGACGAGTTCCATGGCACATCCACTGTCGGGTATGTCGGTCCTTCACGGCATCCAGCAATCGGTGGTTGAGGCCGTCTGAAAGCAATGAGGACTCCTGCACAAGGCACTGCTCCAGCTTCTTCGTGTCTTTGAAGGCAATGAATGCTAACCCGTCGTCAATGTTACAGTCCACAAGGAGAGCGCCTCCTTTCAGAGGACTGTTGGGTCGCTCTGCCAATGCCCGCGTCTGCACGACCGTTGCAGTCAATTGAGCAAGAGAATCTGCTGAAAGCAATAGCCCCTGGACGTGTGAGTCGGAGAACGGCATCCGTTTCCCATACACAAGAGACTGTGCAGATCCGTAGATGCTTTTCAAACATAATGAACCCATGTTGACTGTGTCATGGAATTCAAAGTAAGCCTCCCTGTTTTGGCCTACTCCTACGCGAGTTTGTCGTTGCAATTCGCGTTTTTGATGCTTCCCCCATCTGCACACACGCAACGACTGGGGTCGCTGCAAAGTCGTTGCATTTGCCGTTTCCGCAAGAGCACACCCCGTGCACACCGTCCCCCAAGAGTGAACAACTCCTGTGAAAGCCGGCGTGCTGCGGTTCGGTTTAGCAGCCTTCTGCAACTGCACACCTCCGGGACAGGTGAAGAACGGACCCCAACATGCATGCACATATCCCTGCGTGTTGCGGGTCGTTTTAGCAGCCTTCTGCAAGTGCACACCTCCGGGGACAGGTGAAAGCGGACCCCGAGATGCATAGCACCCATTCCCCATGTAGACGCTCGATTTTGCAAGCAGCCGCTCAAGAGACACATCAGCGGCATCACAGCAAACAGCACATCAAAAACACCCGTTCCCGATGTAGACGATCGATTTTGCAAGCAGCCGCTCGAGAAACACATCAGTGGCATCACAGCACACAGCACATCAAAAGCACCCATTCCCCATGTACACGCTCGATTTTGCAAGCAGCCGCTCAAGAAACACATCAGCGGCATCACAGCAAAAAGCACATCAAAAGCACCCCTTCCCCATGAAGACGTTCGATTTTGCAAGCAGCAGCTCAAGAAACACATCAGTGGCATCACAGCAAGCAGCACATCAAAAGCACCCATTCCACATGTACACGCTCGATTTTGCAAGCAGCCATTCAAGAACCACCTCAGACTTCAGTGGCATCGCAGCAAAGAGCAACAAAGCCAGCCTATCTAGTTTACCAGCATGTCCCAGGATTTCGATTGACGCGCTTTAGCAGAATCCCCAACTGCACACTGGACCTGGGACGTCTTAGGGCTTGGACCCTGCAGGGAAGCAAACACCGCAGACCATCATCTTGAAAGCCTTTCCCCCATGTGCACACCGAAACGCAACGACCCCGCAACAAAGCTTCCCCCGAAGGTCTGGCGCTGCCACGAACGAAACGCAACGACTTTCCCAACTGGGAGTACTGACCAAGACTCGTAGTCTGCCATGTAGGCAGCTACGGTCGCTTCGTCGATGAGATTCTGCCGCCTCATATTGCGGGTTGCTTTCGACCTGGCAGATGATGCAGGACTGACGAGTCCTATAATCTGGAGCATCGGCCACAACGCACTGTTGTAGCTCTGGATACCAGGCTTGCTGTTGAAGTCGGCAGTGGCAGTTATTCTGGCTTTAGATTCTACGGCAAGCTCTGACCCATCTTTGATAATCGCGCAGGGGTCTTTGCCCGCTTCAGATTTCGCACTCCACATGAAGATCGCGGGCTCCTCTTGCCTTGTCTTCAGAGTTCGAGGCACAGGTGTGAGTCGGTCGTCTACCAGAATTCTGCTCTCGACGAAATGGCCTAAACCCTGCTTGTAGGAACCAACGCTCCTGCATTCGAGCACCTGTTCTTTAAAATAATTTCTCGGGTTGAATTGGAGCCGCGGCTGGTCCAACCAATCCATCTCTGGCGCTTCAAGCACTGATGCATTTCTATCCAGAGGAAACACATCGACGAGCGCGTCTCCAACCAGCTGTTTTATGCCAGCAAGGGGCACTCTTCTTTGGGGATGGTCGCTTGGCAAGGAAGGAGAATCCTCAGCAAAGGATAAGGTGTCTAGCCCCGAGAGCTCAATCACCTGATCAAGGAGCTTCTGAGGCACTTCCGACAGGTCTTCAAAGTCTGGCATCTGCCTTGGCACGTCTCCCTCGGCAAAGAAAGGATCTTCCTCATCCGGTGCCAATTGCTTCTCTGCTTTGTTTCGCAAGAAGTCCAGTGCATTGAGAAGCTCCAACTTGCGCAAGAAAATGAACATCAGCTGCCTGAATAGCCCTTTCATGCGGGATCTCGCTTGAGATTCAGTCACGCCAAGAGACTGCAGCCGCTCCGAAGGGAAAGAGTTCTGCTTTAAAACCTTCGCCTGGACTGCTTGCCTCTTGAAAGCAGGGGGTCGAAGGATCCTCGACCATCGCAAGAGGTTCAAGTAGAGAATTGGGTCAGAACTCGCTTCTTCCACCACTCTTAATGGCTTTGACAGATTGAGTGCTGAGCGAGGAAGGCTTTTGTTGACTTCATCCCTTAGGGCTTCAATCTGGCGTTTGATCTCATCCCTCGCAGTGGCCAACGCTGTAGGGAAAGATAGCACCGATTCAACTTGAGATGCCTTGCCTGCTTTTTGCACTTGCCACTTCAGACAGGGTGAACCTGTATTGATGATGTTGTCCCGGAGTGCAACATGAAGCCGAACGCTCTGACGGTATGCGCTCATCCCCTCACGGCCCTGTAAAGCCTCGCTAGGCGTTGACAATTCCTCTGCACTCAATGCTTCCATCTTGCTGATGACATTCATGCCTGTGATGTATGATGCTGTGCTCGACAGCTCCATCGATGCCTCCCCAAGATCGGCCGAGTTCAGCACTAGGATGTCGTCTGGTCTGCCAACAGCAGGCACTGTGACAAAATGAAAGTTGCCTGCTCGCCAAATACCCACACCTTGCAAGACAGAAGGCAAAGTTTCGCGGCATCCGAACTTCTCCCTTACCACAAGCTTCTCGCCCAAAGCAATAGCGGCTGACTCAAGCTGGATAGCGATGCCAGCAGATCTGTTGGACAAGCCAAGGGTTTCGAGCACATCAACGTGGAAATTGTCAGGATATTTCAACAAAGGCATCGCTAGTAGCGTCATTGCTCTGCTGAGTGCAGACTTGAACCGGTAGACTTTTGTTTTCACTCTTTGAAGAAAACTTGCTCTGCCTCCAAAAGGCAGCCTGTCTTTCCTGCCAGGAACAATCTCAATCTCAAAGGGAGAGATCTCTTCTGCTTTTTCTAGAGCAAATGTCACTAGCAATGCAATCCCACAATCGCCATGGAATATTCGCATACCATGCCCTGACTTCTGCTCTGCTCCTTCAACATTCGGCGGAAGGATGCTTTTGCATGGACCCTTTTCACCATCAATAATCGGCTCATCTTCATCGTGGAAACCAAAGCAAGCCAAGTCTTGAAGACTGCGATGGCCCTGCTTAGCTTTGGACGCAAGCGACTTGTAGCATAAGAGCAAGTGCTGCGCATGATTGCTGCAGCGTTCGTGAAACAGTCTCCGCAAAGAAGCAAACAGCTGGGAGGACACTTCAGGGTTTGAAACTCTGGAAACTGGGAAGTCCGCAAGAATAGGGCAAGCCGCTGCAAGCGCTGCAGCTCTCTCAGCAGATTTCGCAACATGAACCAAGACTTCTCTGCCGATCAAGAGCCTTCTGAGTGTGCTGTCAAGCCCTAAAGCATCCAGCGTGAGATGCAAAGTGCATAAGTCCTCATCAATCCTGGTCGATTGGGACAAACCGCTGGTCAAGTCGCCAATCAAGTTGCGGTACCATGCTGCATCCTCGCGAGGAACACGTCCGACAGTGGTTGAAGCCATAGCAGTATCCGCGCGTTACTGTTGTTTACCTTTGGCTAGAGAGTGGTGACTCAAGTGGCTTGCACATGCTTTAAAGTCTGGGCAGCTGAGTGCTTTGAGCCAAGCTTGAGCCAAAATGGCTACTGAACTTAGAACCCTAGCAACAATTATAATTTTAGCTGTTTCTTAGGGATTATAATAGCCAAAAATTAAAGCTATTTCTTATTACCCCTAAATATTGGACAGCTACAGCTCTGGAAGGCCACCCATACTATCGAACCGAAACCCCCCCTATCGAACCCACAGACAGAAAGCCCTCATAAATCCCAGCTCCCCAGAGAGCCCAATACCCCTTAATTAAGGAATAAACCTTGAATCATAATATGAAGGCCTCTATAATTTAAGGTATATTCCTTAAATTATAGAGGCCTTATTGTTATCATTATTGTTATTATTATTGAAATTTAAGGTATATTCCTTCATTAAGGGGTATTGGGATCTCTGGGTCAGGGTTCGACAAACTTCTGAGCCCCTAAGCCGTAAGACTGCCGAACACATAACAGCGATGTAATGTTCAATCTGCCCGTAAGCTTGACCCCGGAGACTCCAAAATTTCACATGACCCCGGAGACTCCAAAATCCCTTAACTAAGGAATATACCTTAAATCTTATTAGGGATCCTACTATAAATGAGGGTATATTCAAAATCTTCCTTAAATAATAGATATTGGAGTCTCTGGGAACTCTGAAGAGCACCAACTTCACAGCCCACGATGGCTATATACTTTAGGGAGAGTTTATAGAGTTTACTATAGGGACCTTAATAATTAGAATAGGGTTTTGGGGCCCATTCTACTATAAGTTTCATAAGGAACCCCCAAAATGGTATTGGTAATTACTTCGGCCCCTATAGTAGGCTTGGAGCTTGTAGGTTTGAGGGTCTTAGGGTAATTGGGGTTTAAGCCCTGGGCCTACACTCGGAACATAGGGTTTAGGGTTCAGGGTGCGGAACCCTACACCCTTTTTGCTGCTGCAGGCTTGCCTGCAAGGACGCCTGGTAGTTTGCCGCTCTTCCGCCACTTAGGACTGTGCTCGTGACAGGAACCCTACACCCTAAACCTCCAACCCTGAAATCTACCAAATAAGCCCAAGACCAAGTGCAAGCCGGGTCTAAACACACTCGCCTCCCCCGTAGCCACCCGAGTGTGCACTGGCGACCTTCGGTTTAGCGGGTCGCTTTCTGGCGCGTCATGATTCCCATACCTTGCACTATCAGAGGGCTTCTGCGGGAATGATACGTGCAACGGTGTATGCCTCCTCAAAAACTGTTGTAGGCTCCTCATGACTTCTGTATTAGGTGTGCGATAAGAAAGCACAAGAGAGGCAGGTTGTGGATTCTTGACCATAGGCTTATGAAATCAAAAGGCATTGCATCGCTCGGTGACTTTTTAAATAATGGGTGGAACGTGACCGACCCTATTTCCGCATGTCGAAGTCGTGTAGAATCGGCCAAACATGTCCTTGCGGACGTACATACATACAGAAAGACAGATATGCAGGCAGACAGCCAAGCAGACAGACAGTCGGTCGGTCAGTCAGTCGTACACACCTAGTCCCTGGTGCTTATAGGGAATGGAGGAATGGATCCCGATAGTCCCTATATAATCCCCAATAATAGTTCCCATAATCCATTCCCCCGTTCCCTACTAAGCACCAGGGAACCTGTACACACCTGTGTACACATAGAAGGTTGACCGTTGCTACCCTGCCTGCCGCGCGACCTTCACGGCCTCTGCCGCATTCCGCCTGGTGGCTGTGAGGATCAGAAATCTTAATCTTGGAACAACGCATTGGAACACAAGCACTGGTAGTTCGAGTTCCTATGTTGCCATGTCCCGAACACACATCGCCGACGTCCACAGCTTGAACACTTTCGCTGTCTTCCCTGCACCTGAAAAGCAGCTTCAACCGAAACGGGTTTTGGGGTTCAAGCAGTTCTGAGTAGGCTAAGCAACATGAACTTGCAACCGCTGCGACGAAAGTGCATCCTTGCAAACTCGCAAGGCTTTTGAATCCAAAATCCCAAAGCCTCCTCCCAGCACAACTCCCTCTTATAACCCCATCCCTAAACGCTAAACCCTAAACCGTGACCCCGAAACCCTAAGGGACCTTGCCCGGACTGGATACCTTGTGTGGCAGGAGCGTTTTGTCACATTGAAAACAGACGCCAGCAAACGGCAGGTACTTGGTACTCCAGACCAGGCAAAGCACAAGCACGCAGAAGCCTCAAGCACAGCTTGCACCAAAAGACTGTGAGTTATGATGCCTAAAACCCTACCTTAATCCCAAATAACCTACCTTTTGGACTTACATCAGGAAATCGTAATAAGGAACCCTAAAACGGTAGGTTCTTCAGGGTTAAGGGAAATCCTAAGCCCTAGACCATTGGCAGCAAATGCCATGAGAACCCGCCTGAGTGAGTCAAGGTCGGCGAGAGCAACATCCAAGGTGGCACCAGTGGCCTGCATTGGGCGAAGATTCCCAAGCTAAGTCCCTAAACGACCGGATATCTTCACACCCTGTAGGATCCGTTAACAAGGGTTCTATAAAGTTCAAGGTTTAACATACGGCCTGATGATAATTAGAACAGGGTTTGGCGGGTAGATTATAGTATATTGTACTATGCACGTCACAAGGAGTCCCCAAAATAGTATAGGTAATGGTATGCAAATTTTTGAGTCCCCTGAAGCCTGGACACCCGGAGGGCGTCTCTCCGAACAACCCTGCAGCGAGATTCAGGGCAGGCCAGGCGTCCGTGCGTCCCTATCGGCCTCTAGTTTAGGGTTTCGGAGCTCACACTCGGACAATCCAGGCGAGGCATATGGTTTGGAGTCTGCGGTGTGAAACGGCACTAGAAGATCACGTCATGACAGGAGCAAAAGTCATCTAGCAACAATTAAAGTAACTGTACCGCTCGATTAGGGTTTAGGGGTTTCGACTCACACACTCGCACAAGGCAGCCATGGCTTCAGGCGATAAAGTCCACTGAGCTTGCTAGTTGGGTTTAGGGTTTAAGGGTCAAGACTGTCTGGTCTTAGTAGGGAATGGGGGAATGGATTATGGAGACATTTATTGGGGATAGTATAGGGACTACTGTAGGGATCCATTCCCCCAGTCCCTACGAAGTACCAGACAGTCTAAGCCAAAACCCGAATGGAGATGAGCCCTGTACGGGTTTACGGTTTAGGCCTTTAGGGGTTGGGGTTGGGGTTCAGGAGTTTAGGGTTTACGGTATAGACCTAGAGCCCCCACAGTCTATATGCCATCACACAACAGTGGCCTAAATCACCCCGAGCTCCAAAATCAGAACACGTCCCCCTTGCTCTCTACTTTCTGCTTACATGCACACACAGAGATGTGTGTATATGTACATATATATATATACACACACACACACATCCGGCACATGCACAGTTACATGCATCCATACATGCATGCATTACCTACCTACCTACCTACCTACATACATACATAACTACATACATGCATAATGTGTAACTATACATATATATATATACATACAGACATTGATCATGGTTTACTCACTCAACATCCACCACCCCGGTGAACACAGGAACGTACGTCTAAGATCCCCACATCGCCGGCAAGAAGTCTAAAGACCTGGGGCCTTACCCGGCTGAAATCCAGATTCGGGTGGTTGTCAAAATTATGGTCCCTTTTTTGGTTCCTATTATAGTACGGCACCGAATATTTCGGGTACCCAAAAAGGGACCCTAATTTTGACAACCACCCCAGATAAAAGGCCTGCTGCTTGGAGCTTTGCTGGTTGAGCAGCCTCTGCAGGCCCGCTTGTGCAGCCGCCTGGCTTTCAAGCTTTCTCGTTTCGACTCTAAGCTGGAGCCTCGAAGTCCGAAGACTCTATATGGGTGGTTGTCAAAATTATGGTCCCTGTTTGGGTACCCGAAAAATTAGGTACTGCATTAAGATGAGGACCCAAACAAAAACCCGAATATTGACAACCACCCATATGAGACTCTGGTAAGCTATCCCCTACTTTCTCCCAGGCAGTCTCATCCAAGCCGAACTTCTGTGGAGGCTTTCATCAGGCTTGGAAGCTTGGGGGAAGGCTGGTACATTCTTCAGAACTCAGCGGGGCTCTGCAAGCAATCGAATCCCGCATAAGCGTATGTACCGTACGAACAGTTGAGATGGTCCAGATATAAACGGACAGACGGATCGATAGAATCTCGACATGTAGAGATGGACAGGCGGAAAGCAGGCCCAAATGGACAAATTCACAGACTGCTACTGGGTTTGGGCCGAGGATGAAACCGACTTGAACAGCAATCTACTATACTGAGGCTTGAAGCAACGCTGGCGCCAGGGAGGGCAAAACCAACTTTTTCGGTGCCGACAGTCAGCAGCGCATCTGGTCTAGCGAGCATCATAGGTGGCCTCTCTCTTCTAGGGATATTCAAGGGCGCAAAAGTGGTACCTGAGTCTGAGCTGCTCCTGTTCATGTCATGGAGAAGCTTTGATGGATGAGGGGTGGATGAAGCAGGCGAAGAGAATATAGGTCACATTTAATTTGTCTATGCCACATGGCAGCTCTCTCATTGAAGGCAGCATGTCGATCCCGGCGTGCAGTACTCTCCTGAGGTCGGTTGGGCTTCCCGGTCCAATGGATTCTGGACTTACTAAGCTGGAATTGTGAGGGAATTTTGGCTACCCGTTCTATTGTCCAAGAAGGCGCGGCGTAGTGCCATGAAGCTCAACGGTTTTCAGGTTACACGGCTGCGATTATTCATGGTATGTAAGTTCTTTCCGTTCAGGCCCGCTTATACTCCTGCAACAGCGCTTCATGCCACTTGTACCAAGAAAGAATCCGGATAACACTGCAACGAGCTTCATTGAGCTGAATTGTTAATTGAAGCCAAGGGGTCTTGGTCCAACTCTCTGGATTTTTTGCTCCTACGCGCAAAACCATTCAGGCACTTAGACTTTATCATGTGGGGCATACCAACAGTCACAATCAACGCTTGTCATCAGAAACCTTACAAACACCCAAGAAGCACTAACACACAGAAAAAATCTTTGCAAATCCAAACAACTATAGTTTAATGGTAGTGGTCCTACTGGTCCTGCAGATCCAATTACTGCTAGTCCAAACATGTTGTTGTTGCTGAAGCTCATTATTTCAACTATTCTTGTTTGTCCCTGTATTGGCTCCAAGGGTCCTAAGGATCCAATGATACCTATTGGCTCATACCCTAACCCCTTTTTTAAGGTACCTACTTTTCTATATAGGAGATCCTAACCATCAAATTAGGTACCCTAAAAAAGGGGGTAGGGTAACACCCTCTAGGTATGGTGCCAGGGCTTGCGATTATAGTTCGGCTTTCTGTTTGAACGGATGATGATACGGCACCTGGTGCCTGAGGGGGTGCAGCCTGCAAAACCCATAAGCTGAAGGCAACTGACTCGATGTTTGGGGGTAGGGATGCCTAGGGCTTTGTAGGGTTGCAGTGAACTCTAAACTCTGTTTGCACAGGCTTGTGTGAATCCCGCCTGGATGTGTCGCACCTGTTCTCCGAACAAGGCGAGACACAGAACGAAATCGCTGACTTGGAACCGTAAACCTCTTAAGGATTCAAAGGGGTTAACGGAGCTTTCGGTCTCAGAGACACTGGGTCCGAGTTCGACGGCGCGTCGATATAAAGAAGTCTCAATAGTGAGTTATGACTGTAGCCCTGATTCGTCCCCATATAGCTAAGCTCTAAACGCCAACACCCTACACCGCAAACCCAAACCCTCGTCAGCCCCAAGGGCCCTTGCCTCGTGTCTACACAGGGATCTATCACCCTGTACAAAATGTTCGGGAGCTTTGGCATCTACCCCGGCCCCTGCTCTCTGGTATGGTTCTTGGATGTACGGTTTCATGGCTTGCGTGGTTCAATCGGGAAATAAAACTAAAAGAACGAATGAGGTTAACCTTTGCATCAGCGGCATCAACCTGTATAGCTAGTTGGGCTTCACGAGCGATGGTAAGAACTTGAAAGGACATGTAGGCCGAAGTGCCTGGTTACAAGCCGGAGCAACACCACTAGACTGACAAGCTTCGCATTCTTAGATCCGAGGTGCGCGTTTGACCCGCCGGGTGTCCGAGATGGCTCCTCATCTTGCTGATGTACTCCATCTCCTTCGGGAATCGGCATGAAGAGACCAAGGGTTTGGGTTTTCACCAGTACTATGCCCTGAAATCTTATCCCTACATCCTGAATTTAACATCCTACACACCCTAAGCCGAGACCTGATCCGTCTGCCATGTCGGCGCAATGAGGAACGAACTTTACACAGTAGATCTGCAAGCATACCGGAATAGAGGAACGAAGCAGTGCCTATGTTCCCCTGGTTCAAAGGGTTTACCTGCCGCTGTGGCACATGCTTGTTGCAGACCAGCTGTGTGTATGTATATACTGTTTCGACGCTTCGGCCTTTTGATATTCATGCTAACAAGGCACCTGCTGACGGGCAAGCTCCCGCTGAAAAAGCTGGAAGGGAATCCCTACAGGTCCAGCTACTGTGCTGGTTACTGTTTCTGAACCCTATAGAGCCTGAAGTGCCCATAGCCCGGTGTACTGTAAGGCTGCTCCGCTTGCAGGGGATGGCATGTTCCGAAAGCATCCCATACCTACCCAAAGGCCCCAAAATAGTTCCTTTTTGCGGTTCATACATAGAATCCTATAAAGTAATCCCAATAAGGAACAACTTTGGGGCCTCTGGGTAGCTGCTGTAGTCATTGCAACAAGGTTGGAGGGGAGGGGGTGTCACAGTATACCCACGACAATGGGCCCTACGGAAAAACAGGACGAACGATTCCAGATTCCATAGCACCTGTATAGGGTTTGCACCATACTCAGTTGCTAGATGTTGCTAGTTTAAAGGCTTCAGAGGTATTTGTGAAGGTACCTCCACCGGACCCATTTAGGTGTTTAAAAAGCTGCCCAAAGTGGCACTTCCAGAGTCAGGGTTAAGGACTTCCAGTTTAGGGTTTAGGTTTAGGGGTTTAAGCTTGAAGAGTTTTGGGTTTAGGTGCAGTTTACGGGCTAGGCCCTAGAGACAAAGTACATGGATGCCCAGAAGATCGAATCCTTGCATCCTGAGCAAAAAAAACCCCAGAATACGTTCTGCCCGAAGTGCTGCAAGCTCGAGACCGAGCTTCGCCCAAGCGAACTTCGAAGGGTTTAAGCTGTTCAAGCTCAGAACTTCGAGCTGACGAGGGATTTACCTATTGGCTCATACCCTAACCCCTTTTTTAAGGTACCTACTTTTCTATATAGGAGATCCTAACCATCAAATTAGGTACCCTAAAAAAGGGGGCAGGGTATGACCCTCTAGGTAGAGTGTTGTCCAAGGGCTTAATTTTTGGGCGAACGGAGACGCTAGAACCGGCTTAGAGTATACCTTGCATAACCCACCGGAGCTTACTTCTTTGTAGAGTCCCTATAGATCCGATAACAGGGTTTATGATGAGAAGCTGCAACACAATGGTTTGGGTGGTTGAAGTAGAGCCCCGGTCAGGGTCCTCTTCCTTCGTTTGCAAAACGATGAGCTCCACCAACCTAGTTGGACGACTGACGCTGGAAACTGAAAAGCTTGCTTCGGTGTAAGTCCCGGTCCGTTACACTTGAAGCAATGATGGGTGACAGCTGAAGCAGCTCGGTCCGCGGACAAACCCTGTGGCATACCTAGAGGGTCATACCCTACCCCTTTTTTAGGGTACCTAATTTGATGGTTAGGATCTCCTACATAGAAAAGTAGGTACCTTAAAAAAGGGGTAGGGTATGAGCCAATAGGTACTTTGTGGCCTATTGAGCCTATTGATGCAACATAGCCAAAGAGCCTAGCAGCAACTTCTGGGCTGCCCTTATGCCAACCAGAGTCCGGATCTCAATGTCATGCTTTCAGCCAGACCCGACAGTTCCACAACAAATTACCTAGTTTAGGGGCCTTGATAATCAGAACAGGGCTTTGGGGCCCACTATTCTAAAACTATTATGAGGAACCAACCCTCAACATAGTATAGGAAAAATATTTTTTTGCCTCCTGCATGGCTTCGTGTGTAGGAAGATATTAGTGGCCCCTATATTACTCAAGAAATGACAGGCATCCCCCCCCCCCCAAAAAAAAAAGCCAGCAGGCCTGGCTCCTCCGCTCATAATATAGGTACTTTGGGGTTTCCTGATTATGGTTATAGTATAACGGGCCCCAGAGCCCTATTATTCTGACTATCAAGGCTCCTATGTCAGTCCAACTATAGACCCCAACAACTCTTAACCCAAAGATGACATGCTAGGAAGTGCCGCTGCTGCCAGGTCACATCCCCTCTTCTTCCAAGAGCTCAGGGAGCTTATCGGAGATAAGGGGCACAAGAGTTTGGAGAACATCCTGGGACGAGCCCGGCTGTCTCTGTGGATTTGAGCCTTCTAGGCGAAATTTGTGACCAAAGACGACATACAACATCACCTCTTCATGTACTGCCTGGGTTCGGAACAAGCAGGCTTTCTGTGTTCAAACTACCACGGAATGAAGAGGACAGACTAATGATAGATTGCGTCTTGAAGCTGCTCTGGCTGTCGGGGTCCAGCATGACCGATTTCGGCTGTCATCTTGACCCCACATCCCAGTACCCAAGCAAGCACATTCATCAAAACCGTAGCGTGCAGATTCTCAACACACTGTCTCTAAGTAGCTTCTTGGGCATCCCACCCAGAAGTTGACGTCAGCATATTTCAGATTCGTCAATCGACTTGAGGTCTGAGCACACGGGGGTTCAGTTCCGATGATTCCGCTTCCTGAGGCCAAGATGCCTGCTCAGGGTAACACCCGCGCACACACACACACACACACCCACGCACGCACGCACGCACGCACGCACGCACGCAAACACACCCACCCACCCACCCACCCACCCACCCGACCACCCACCCACCCACCCACCCACCCACCCACCCACCCACCCACCCACGCACGCACGCACGCACGCACGCACGCACGCACGCACGCACGCACGCACGCACGCAATGCCACCGTATCGTTCGAGAAGTGCGTGTAGACTTGGTTGAGGCCACATGAAAGCGGCAACTTACCAATGCTTCACAAAGAACAATGCCGAAAACACCATAATGCCCCGCAAACACAGCCGTCGGTCTGATCAGGGTCCGGGAACAGCGGACGCGGAGCCCAAACCCGAAAACCCGAATTTGCCTGAAACCTTTAAGAGTGGCTTCACACACAACCATAGACGGCAAACCTGTTGGAATCCAGGAAAGCCGGTTTCTGATTACCTTAAACCCCTTTAGAACTTAATTAATCGCCTGAACGTCAGCGCCCAAACCGGAAACCACAAAACTCTGATGACTCTGCAAGTTCTTCGAAGCATCGGTTTGCTCGAAGTCACACCCGGCGCAAGAGTGGAGCAGGTCGAAAACGGTGATCAACCTGGCAGAAAGGTTGAGGATTCAGGGTGGAGCCCCAAAATATAAAAAACCCAAGATATAGAAAAACCCATGTAAGCGCACATAAACGGGTTGCAAAGAGGCCTTGTTTGCACTCTCTCCCTCTCGCTCTCGCTCTGCCCCCATCGCCCTCTCCCCCTCTCCCTCCTCCCAGCCGTATGCAATTCTTTGACCAAGAGAGCCTGAACAGCCTTCAGAAAGAGAGCCACCCCCAGGATTGGGGGAAGGGAGGTGCAGCAATGCCAAGACCTGGCCATGAAATCATTCCTCCCTCAACCCCTGCCCTGAGTCCGAAACCGGCCGCAGGGCACCTGTGCGAGTTTAGCCTGGTCTCGTTGGCGTGCAGTATCGTAACTCTCCTGTGGAAGAAGCTTCAGATGGAGTGAACAATCCTATCTATATATCTATCTGTATATATATATATATATATACCCATATATCCCAGCCATTTCCAAAGACAACAGTACGCTTGAAAAGCTCCTGACAGGCTGAGGGCTTATGCAAAAAAGCAAATCTGCAACGGTATAGGGTTTTTCGCCCGAAATATTTTGCCTAAGGGTTTAGGGGCACGCGGATCCGCATGATGCTCTGGACTCTACGTCACCACACCCATCGATTAGCCAAAGTTTAGCGTAACGCAGCAAACATTGAAAACGAATAGCCGCACTCACACCCATGCCGGTCGACGCAACTGGCCACATCATCATTGGAGAAGCCTTCATCATTAGCATAGAGTTCGGGATACCGCGTAACAACGTTAGAGACTAGCAGGGGCGCTCCTTTTTTTGCAATGGACTGTCGAGCACTCGTTAGGGCGCGTCCAAAGACTCGCGCACAGGGGGGGGGCACTATTACCGATTATTTCGACCCGTACAGTATAGTACAATATGACAGTAAATATAGTCGTCAGAACATTCGCAGGAGCTGAAGCTGCAAAGCTTTCATGGCGTCAGCAGACGGACTGCTGCAGTTCTCGGGTTTAAGTTTAGCGTTTCGGGTTTGGGGTTCAAGGGTTCTGAACCGAGAAAGACGAACCACCTCTTAGGTCCTAGGCATGTCCGGGGCTCGGGTGAGCACAGTCGAGTGCCAAATCCTACTTATAAACCCCTAATCCCTTTTCAGCACGGAAATGCCTCAACCCTACTTGGGGATCTCTGTCTATCAGTCGGAGGCTGGCTACGCACTTAGCCGGGCGCGGGGACAAAGCCTGCGAAAGTTGTGGAACGCGCATGTATACACATGTTACCACGAAGAACAAACAAACGTACGTACAAACATACTTATACAGGATATATGTATGTACACATGTAGTCCACTCTGCATACCATCAACAAGGAAACTGCTTGGCGCTACATTGTGGGGGGAACCATGGCACATGCCATGTCCCTGGTAATTAGAAAGAACCTGGGCACCCGGCAAAGCGATGAAGGTGCCAAGTTGGCAAAGTGTCTCGGCATGCGCGGTGACGCCGAGCTTGAGAAGCTTCGGGATGATAACCTCGGCTTCCACCCAGCTCAGCCGGGAGGCTGGTTCCTGGTTTCGGGATTGCGATCCTGGTTTAAGTTTAAGTGGTCGTGATAGCAATCTAGCAACAGGATCGAAGCGCTGCTAGCCATTCAAAGCCCAAAGCTGTAGCCCGAACGCGAGCCCTGACTAGACTTGGACGAATGTTTGAGTTGTCAGCGCTGGCCAAGATGAACACAAGGTCACAAGGCCAAGATCAGCTCTCAAGCAGATGCGAAGCGTTGGCTGGGTCAATCACCACAATGTGATGTGTAATTCAGCCCCAGCTGCATCCGTCAGCCGTCCTGCAGCCCCTCTCGCTAGAGGATGGTCATTGGAGAAGATATAAGCCGTCTGGGCGTCGGGTTTAGGGTTAAGGCTTTAGGGATCTGAGCATTGAGACATCTGGTAGCCCTGCGTACCATCATTAAGGAATGAATCCCAAGGATCCTGACTGTGGGAGGTGCAGTCAATTCTATGATGATGATCTCTATCTATGTATATATATATACATATATACATACATATATATATATATATATGTCTAGTATGGGGGCAGTGATACTTGTCCTTGGCACAAGGTTTGAGTGGTATATGCTTCGCTAACCTTGTGAAGGAAACGTATAAGGAATCACATTGGGAATTCGTCAAGCGTGCACATGCTGAGTTTTGACACTGGTTTCTCGTTTTGCAGGAACTGTAAGCCCCTCTGCCAAACCCTCCTCTGGGCTCTTGTCGGGGAACCTCGTCAGGGCAGGGACAGTAGAATGTAGTCGGTGAGCTTAATAGAAGAGTTTCTGCATGCGTGTGGGTTTTCGGGTTCAAGCTTTCAGGGGTTGAGGTTAGGCTCGCTCAGAAAATCAACTGAGCCGTGTTCATGACCCGGGTACTGCTGAGGGGTGCTTCCATCGCATTGAGCGGCATTGAGAGACCCTATAAACCCTGAACCCATTGTCCGGATCTGCTAAGGGGTCTCGAAAATTTTTGACACTCACTCTCGAAGATTTATAGGTTTTTTTTTTTTTAGACGGCCCTTTTCTCCCCTCATAGGGTTTAGGGCTAAAGCATACATGTATGAGGGCTACGTGGTGACTTGTTGTATCTTGTTGTTCAGAGTTCAGACCTGCATACCAGCCGATCGGGGATATGGTAATGGATCACGGTTGCAAGGCTGCCACCCCCACTTCCTGCCCCACAAAAGATACAGTAGAGGTTCGATTGAACTTACTGCGGGGCTTCATGGTTCAGGGTGAGGGGTGGAAGATTTGCAACTAGCGTTTAAGTGTTTCTGGCCATACTGATGAAACATCGTGTCCTTCAGCGTCCCCGAAGGCTCTACCCCAACAACAGAATGCGTCGGTGGAGGTCATCTGTGCCTAAGCGCTTGCCCGTCGGAACACCACAAGCTGGTAGAGCACATACGTGCTAACGGTGAGGAGTACTAGAATGGCAACCCGACCCTTACTTGCTAAGATGCTCATCAGCATGGCGAGTATGACTCATGTAGGTCGTATGGCGTGCTGAAGTGTACTAGCATTGGCAGTACAGCTGTGACTTGTTATTGGGATTTGCTCTTCCGACGGCCATAGTCATTGAATGACTCCTTCCCAGGATCAACTGGGCCCATGACGTGACGATCGTCCATGTTTTTGAGAGCGCGGAAGCCCAGCGCATGGTTCCTTCGGACTTGACACGCAGGGTTGATGCAAAGATGGCCCCATCGAGCTCAGCGACAAAGCTGGAACGCATGCTCATGCGGATGAGATGCCATGAGGAGTGCATGCATCAAAGCCGTGATCAACAACCTAATCGAACCTAAATTGTCACGGAACCTATAGTCCCCGGATTTCAATGATTACACTAGCGGCATCACTCGCTCGCACATGCTAGGCGAGAGTTTGGGTGCTGCTTGGAGTAGCGATGGTACGCTAGTTGTCTCGTGTTACGGTTGATGATATAAACCCTCCATTACCCATAAGACGGAATATGTACCACTACTCCCATAGTTTAGGGTCCTTAAGGTAATGCAGGATTTATATCATCAACCGTACGTTCCAGAAATGTGCCAAGACTGTCTGGTTCTTAGTAGGGAATGGGGAGATGGAACATGGAGACGACTACTGGGGATTATAGAGGGTCTACTGTAGGGATCCATTCCCCCCGTTCCCTACTAAGCACCAGACTATACTGACCTTAGAACCCTAGCAAAATTTGTTAATTTCAGCTGTTTCTTCGGAAATATAATAACCAGACATTAAAACATATTTCTAAGTACCCCTAAGTAAGCACCGATGATCGGAGATCGGACGAGTCGCTCCCTGGGGGTGTCGGCCGGATGTTCAAAAGGTTTCGACTCGAGAGTGAGGAAGTTCAAGTAGATGACCTGCAGGGCTTAGGGGTTAGGGCTTAGGGTTTAGAGTTTAGGGTTTAGGCTTCAGCCGACGTTTTGAAATCCAGGGCTCGAAGTTTTCCTCGGACTTTTTTCGGAATCTATTAAGCTCGGACGGAAACACCAACCTTGCACAGGGATGGGTAACTGCAGTGGCTGTTGGTTCTGGTCTTATGCTTGTTGATGCCGTGGCTATTGCCACATTTCCTGTCATTTAATGAACTACCGTATGAGCGACGGGGCATTTTAAACATCAGAAGAGTACTTTATGAAGGTACCAAAAGGGTTCTACAGATCAGATCACCCCTATAACACCAGCTTCTAGAATCCCCTGGCTCGGGCTTGGGAGGGCTCTTGGTCTGAGCCTCTTCCAGGGCTAAGCTTTGGAGATTTTGAGTGAATCGACCTGAAGGAATACATAAGTCGGTTTCAGCTAGGACGGCGGATTAAGTCATGGCTAGCTGGGGGAAAAAACCGTGTCAAGTGGGTTTATGATTGTGTTACTTCTTGGGTTGGCTCGCTGTCTGTATATCGGGCTCCTTTTATTGAGGGTCCTGCCTACACTCACACTCGGACAAAGCCTGGCAAGGTCTGTAGCCTTCCTGGTCACTTCAGGGGGTTTGGGTTTGAGATCCCTAAACCCTGAACCCCTGAACCTCGAGATTTCGGATTCGGGCGTCTTGCTGGAGCGATCTGAGTTGGAAGCTTTCCAGGGGACGCTTTAGGGCTAACAGGTTTAGAGATTAGGGTTCCCGACATCTTGCTAGAGGCATAGATGCTTAGGGCTCACAGCGACTTGGCACCTATAGGGGGCAACTCGAATGTCCGTGATCCTGCTCTTCAAGAATGTTCGAAGCATGCCCACGGAGTAATGGCTGCGCGCGCAAGAGCTCTAACGTCCTAAACTCTACACCCGAAAGTCCTGAAAGCCCTAAACGCGTAGAAAAGCAAGGAGGGTCAACAAGCCAGCCTGCAGTTGCGATGCTGCGCCTCCGGTGGGTGGAGTGCTGGCCCTGGCCTATCGGAAAAGTGTGTGTGTGTGTGTGTGTGTGTGTGTGTGTGTGTGTGTGTGTCTGTGTCTGTGTCTGTGTCTGTGTTTGTGTCTGTGTCTGTGTCTGTGTCTGTGTCTGTGTCTGTGTCTGTGTCTGTGTCTGTGTCTGTCTGTGTGTGTGTGTGTGTGTGTTTGTGTGTGTTTGTGTGTGCATGTATACTTACATAGATGTAAATATGTATATATGTATAGTACAGATGCACATATGTACATGCATATGTGGATGTATGTGGATATCTGCATGTGTATGAGCTTGTACATGCGTGCGTGTGCATGAATGTATGTGTGCATGCCTGCATGTATGTCTGTATGTATGTCTGTATGTATGTATGTATGTATGTATGTATGTATGTATGTATGTATATGTGTGTGTATGTATGCATGTACTGTATGTACGTAATTATATTTCTATATATATGTAAGTGTATATATGTTCGTTGATGTAGTATATGTGTACATACACTTGTGTGTGTATGTGTGTCTGGGCATTGATGCTCTGGAGCCTATGCGGTGTCTGGGAACCATCTTCGGGTGTAGGGCAACGCACGATAGAGGCCTTATGTATCAAATTATTTATTGGGACGGTTATCAGGGGTTAGTATAGCGAAGCATTCCGTCCTCTATAATATTGGGGTCCTGTTGTTTGTGACCCCGGCGCAAAGATGTTCATGCCTGAATGGCTCACATCTCCAGAATCCGAAACCACAAGGGACAGCCCGCTACAGCACACCCCACGTCCTCAACCCTTCACCCTAAACCAAAGTCCCAGCCACAAAATGCACCGCTGCACCAAAATACCGACTGCTTAACGTGCTGATGACGATGCCGGTAACGATGCTTACAACCATTACGGTTACGATGCTTTCAACGATGATGACAAAGATGGTGGTACCAATGATGATGACAAAGATGGCGATTAAAACAGTAGCTTGAAATGATGAGAACAATGACGGTGGAGATGACAAAGACAAAGGATAGCGATGCTGATAACAAAGGGGATCTCGATGATGACAACAATGAAACAATGAGGACGATACTGATAACGACTTTACCTCCAAGCAGTTGAGGCCATTTCTGTCCCACAAGGGACTCCCCGCGAAGTGGAAGCTAATTGTGTACAGGAGCGTTACCTTATCTGTGATGAGGGGTACGCCATGGAATCGATTTATTATGATTTTTCAAAACATGAGGCGAATATCTGGTCTCAAATCTTCGTACTTTCATAAGGTCATACAGCCGTCCGATACGCTATGCTCGCATGAACATATTTTGCACTTGGCCAGCCAATTAGTTCAGATCCCCTCTCCTTCACAATATTGTTCTTTGAGAAGACTCAAATTGTTGGAACATGTCCTTTGTCACCCGGATTCCCATGAGCTCACGTCCACGGTCATGCAGTCCAGAGCTTAGAGGTCTGTAGGGGATCAAACCGGCGTGGTAGGCCTCGTTCGAAGCATCAAACATGTTCATAACTCCGATAAGCTACCATGGACGGATGACACGCTGATTCACGGTAGGTTGAACACCGCAGCGCTGGATACGATGCAGTGGCCAGTTGTGTTTATCACCCAGACCTTCCAAAATCCCTTAATTAAGGAATATAACTTAAATCATATTCGGGATCCTATTATAATTTATGGTAATTATATTCCTTAATTAAGGGATTTTGTTGTGTTTATCACAGCCCCTTTTGCACCAGCGGCTTGGTTGATGGGCAAAGATGGATTGCCTTGCACTCGAGAAAAAAGTGATAACCACAATACTCACTGGCCCAAAACCCAAGGAAATAAAAGTTGAAACTTTCAGAATCGACTACCTATTATAAGAACCCCAAAAGTTGAAAAGTTCAGTTTACAGCCAATAAGAATAAGAACGAGGATGGCGGCGATGATGCCAGCCGATGGAGAGACCTTGTTCCCCAGACCTGTCCTCGCCGCACAACCTCACCAAACTTCCCCCCCCTGCAAAGTAAGTAGTGGCCCTTGCTTTTGGCCAGATCTTCGGATCTAGGTCGTCCTTCCACTCCACTCCAAGTAGTGGTCCTACCAGCGTTTTGGCCTTCTCGGCCCGGCTTGACAAACTAAGTTCAAGGTGTTCTTGTTTGTGGGTGGGGGGGGGGGGGGGGGGGGGGGGGGGGGGCGGAACTGGTGCCTAAACCGAAGTACTGCCGATAAATCCGCTCAAAGGTCTTCAGCTTCGCATTTGGCATTACTTTGCTTCAAGCCCCAATGCGTAAAATCCAACATATCCTTCGATTTATGGTTTATAGTTGTTTTTGCCTGCAGGGCTTAGTGTCTAGGGTTTCGCGAAGTCGGTTCTCAAGCGACACGCCCAATCTCGGAGAACATGTCTGAAACTCAAGTTCGACACCCCTTGCCTTGGCAATGGCCTTGCCCTTGCCTTCATCGATCGGACCTACCCCAGCCATTGCTGTCAAGGAAACCTCGCGATGAGAGAGCAATGAGTACTTCGTGCTTGCTTTCTCATGCCTGAGGATCGTGTAAGAGCTCCTTAAACAGTGAGCATACCAAGTCAATCAATGGAGGTGCTGGGCTCTCGCGAGGCCGTCGCTCTTGCAGGCAATACAGTTGGTCAAGCTGCAGTCATTCCCTCTCGTGAGTACGGTAATACCATAACACCTGATAAGTGGAATGCCAACAGCAGCTCGAGAACACTCTACAAGGTCTCTGCAACAGCCACAACCGACCTGTAAACCCCAATGCTGAGAAGCTGTTGTCTTGTCAGGTTCAGAGCAAAACATTTCCCACGACACGATCAGCATAATCATAATGAAGGCGTGCCACAAGCAATTCGTGAAACTAAACCCTAAACCAACCCAACAAGCACAACTGCTTAGCAGCGTAGCAATAGTGGTGAGGATGTTGGGATTCGCAGCGCCCTCCGCCCCGCGATTGTAAAGTTGGTCAGTTGTGTACCGCCCACTTCCGAACTTCCGAGCGTCCAAGCCTGTCCGCCCAAATTCGTTAAAGCTCTTTCTTAAAGACACGCCTTGCCACGAAGAGCATTGCAGCTTTCTAGGGGGGGAACCGGGTCCTATACCTCAAGCTTCGTGCTTGGAAGGCTTTTCTTTCATCATTGGCATCGGGAAGGGCGCAGCTTTGCTTGTGGGGTTTCGTTCTTCCGCACTCAACGCTTCGGCCCCCTGTCAGGCAAAACCTAAACCCTTAGCAACAAAAACCTTTACCTTGAGCAAACTACGCCCTAAATCCTAAATCCGAAACTGCACTGGATTTGCAAACTTCTCTGGCCACTCATATTTTGCTGCTATGTGATGTATCAACCTACTCTCTACGGCTCGTCCGACCTACCACCTGGAAGCCAAAACGGCAGTGGTTAGGGTTTTAGGGTTTGGGGTCAGGCCCGTTTAGGAGTTGAAGCGGCCCTTCCTTCATGTCCTCGTGTCTACCGACCACCGCCCCCGCCGATGAAAGAAATCAGCTCAACGGACGACTGACTGTAGAAGGCTCGGGCCGTACCATCCTTTGACGAAAACCTGACAACACGGGCGCATACCCAAACACCTTCACCTTCTTAGACCCTGAACCCGGCAGTATCAAAGCAGTCATGAAGAGCCGAACACTGCTGCCCTGTAGCTCGGCAGACCCTACAATGTCCTTGGCTGCTTGCAAGGTTGCACAACTTCGTGGTGGTGTTTTCCATTGCGCAGTATGGAACGGCAGTGTTCGAGGTTCAAGATTTCTGGATGTTTCTTTCAATTAAAGAGCCCTGCTAATTACCGAAGCTGCAACATGCGGGATCTTCATACCTCGACCCAGTGAGTGGATGGTTTGTCCGAACAGCCAGCTCGGATCGCCGCTTGACGACCAGACCGGAGGGGCACAGAGCTTTAAAGGCTTATATGGGGGTTTCTGAAAATAGGGGACCCCAAAATAGGACCCTAAATAGTAGGATTCTTATTACAAGGACCCCAACATAAGGTACCTCTATTTTCGGAAACTCCCATATGCTTGGGAAAGCTCAGGTTACAGGTTTGGTGCTTTTTCGGCAGGCGAAGTCGTCCATCCTGTCTAACAGCGACAATGGGAGCAGTCAATCCGGCGCATGATGGGAGCACACATACCAAGGTCGGCAAGAGGCAAGACATTTCCAGGCCGCAGAAAAGCTGATCATGGTGAAGCATCACATCCGCGAATACTCGCGATAATACGCATAATGATTACGAGATGGGGTTGGTCCGGTGATGGAAAAGCCGGGACCCGTGCAGAAACGCTACTCATACTGGAAACAAGTAGCATCATTGCGCCGGCGAGGTCTGATCACCTTCAGTTCCGCGAGATCCCACATGCATCGCACGGCTCTCTGCAAAAAACTCTGCACATATGGGTGGTTGTCGAAATTATGGTCCCTTTTGGGGCACCGTTAAATAATAGGTGCCGTATTATAATAGGGACCCAAAACGGACCATAATTTTTGACAACCACGCATATACATCTCGGCCAAGAGATATCCCCCTGCAGGCCATGCACTCCGTCTTCTTGCCTCCTCACAGGCTTGCCTTGGACACATCTCGTGTCCGCCCGCCTGACCACGTGATATGATCGAACAGCACCTTCTGGAGGCCGACACCCATGCAATCCACAGATAGGGTCTGCTGTGTTCTTGATTCAAGACTTCCCACAGTGTACTTCTTCATGCAGTGCTCCAGACTGCGCATTCTGGCCGCCTGCACTGGCATCGCAAATGGACTTGCTGTCTCTGTCTCTTCTTCCCATTCTATAGGAAGGCCACGGGGACAGACTTCGAGCTCTCGTGATGACAGAGCGAAGTCTCATGAAACGAGTTGCAGGACGTCCATCTCATTCCTTCGACCTTTCAACCCAGAGACTCCAATATCCCTTAATTAAGGAATATGACTTAAATCATATAAGGAATCCTACCATACTTCAGGGAATATTCCTTAATCAATTATTGGAGTCTCTGGGAACCTCAAGGCCAGGGCTTTCTGGAGCTCATCCACTCGCACTGCCTCTCCAGAGTCTGCACCACACCGCGCTTTTTGGCCCACTCCTCCAAGGATGTGTCAAAGGGTTTAGGGTTTAGGGTTTAGGGGGCAAACTTGCTATGACCTGCTTCTCTCGAACTCTACACAGGGAGCTTGGTTGATGCAGTTCTCTGCAGTTCTCCGAAAGATTGATTCGAGAGTATTTAGCTCTGATCATGCATGCAACATCGGACTGGCGACGTCCTGACTCGCTCTCGCGTTCCGATGAAGGGGTTACAACATGAAGCTCCTTCCATGGCCGCGGATTCTGCAGCTACAGCATTGCCAGGTACCTGGGGAGCTTACCAAAGGGGCATATAAGTACTTTCTGCAACTTTCAGAATACCCTTGCGGAGCCTTACACCCTAAACCCTTCTAAATTTCCGTACAGAAAAACCGCCTTCAAGCCTTATAAGCCCTTTGTAAGATTTTATAAGACCCTTTCTAGAACAACGTTCCTTAACAAGGCCCCGATACTCGTGACACGGGGACGAGTTCCCGAGCTGCGCCGGCAGCAGCCTACGTAGGACGGTGATGGGAAAAAGGATTGGGGACATGAGGATATTGAATTAAATGTTTCAGTTTAAGTCTTACGATTCTATTTTTTTTGGTTTTTGGGAGTTCGGCTTCAGAGGGTTTAAACTCAAGCCTTACCATTCTGGGATATTTGGGTTCTTGGATATGGGTTTCAGAGGTTTCCAGGGCTTAAGGAACTTAGGTTTCAAGCTAGAGCTCCGAAACCCTAAACCCCAAGCCCAAAACCTCACCGGACCTCACCTGACCCGTTCTGTTGGAGAATGCCGTTGGGATAGAGACTGTAGGATCGAGGTCTTAGAACGGGTACATGGGAGGATTCTACAACAGTCCTCCGTCCGCAGGTCTAGGCCGCAAGAGTCCTATGCTGAACTCCAGGTCCAAGAAAACCCAGACTTACAACGCAGATCCTTGACTTGAAGAAACCCAAGCCTATCCTCAAAACGGAACAGGTGTGACCCTAAACCCTGTGCTCCCAAGGGTCTGCCTATGGAGGTTGCAAAGATGGAGACATCCCTTTGTTTATGGGGGATCCCGGTACGCTCTTGAAACCAAAAGCGTTGTCGCATGGCATTATGGCCTTCTGTGTGAACATCGAGCTTACAGCAAGGGTATGGTCTTTCTAGATTGGCCTACTCCGTCGGGCAAACAGTCCCAAACGGTTCTAAGTACCTATATAATAGTATTGGGTGAGTATTCCCCAAATTGGCACTTCGGACATAACCCTAAACCCTAAACCCTACACCCTAAACCCTAAACCCTAAGCCGTCCTTCAGGGGGATGTAGGGCCGCAGCAGTGGCTTTACGGCCTTCCAGACAAAGCCGCCATCATTTGCAGAGCCTGGGCATGATCAATTTTGGGTTTTGCCACAAGCCCACCGGAAGGTTTCTGATTATCGAAAGGTCTCTGTTTCGGACTCTCCAACTCTCCAAAAAGACTTCTTCTGGGTAGAAAATTGGAGCTCCTGGTCTTTCGGGCTTAAGCGGCTCTTGCCTTTCCGAATTCCTCAACACTCTCAGCGCTTTTGCCGGTAAACCTCAAGGAAGCTACAACTGGGAAGTGCGTGGGAACTCCGCACTGTTGAGGAGGTGCCCTGTTTTCTAAACACGTTTCACTAATCACTGCCTGGACGAGACAACAGCTGGGCCGACGAGCATCAACCCTGAACCCTCGACATGTGACCTCTGAGCCGCCCCCACCACCAACAACAACAAGGGACCCTTAAGGGGGACCCCTACCCTATCATGGGGCTATATAATGGGTATATGATAGCTATACTAAGGGTATAAACCACAACAGCAACCGCAACAGCAATGATAATAATAAGAAGGACAATACGCACCAATAATAAGATGAACAGTAATTAAAACGGTAACCACAACTTTCCCAAAACAGATCTGCAAGCCGAACTTCATGTACGTTATGTCACCAACGCTTACGCAAGCAGCAGTGTAATGTATGCAGGGACAACACATGCCCTATGCTTTACATCCTGGGCCACCGAGTGCATGATACAGGTGGCCCCGCGCCTCCCCCCAAGACCCATTTTTACCCCCAAACTGGCTCGGCTTGCCTGCACCCCCAGCAAGATTCTCCAGTCGCCGAATGCAGCTCCAGTCGAAAAGCTCGTCCAGATCCGACGGCCTGCAGGAAAATTGCTAGGCCTATAAGGGGAGCAGACCTGTGATCTTTCGAAACTACCCGGTGTGTACTCAACCTCAAAGTATGTCTGCCTTCCAAAGAGACACGCGCCCAGAGCCTTACATAGAATAAGCCCCTATCTCTGAGCTTTCAAGCTTCAGCACCAACATTGGCAGGATATCGTTTCTGCCCAAGGGTTTTGAGGTTAGCGATGCTTTTTAGCTTCCCCCGCTGTAGCACTCTGCAAGACTACATGACATAACTGGCTCCAACCCATCCCCGCGGCGTTTCTATTGCTTGCTGATTGCTTGGTGTACATAAACATAGGCGCACTACACAAACTACTGCGCATGCAAAATGCGCATCTTTCCACTACACTGTTCTAGATTTAAGACCAAACCCTGAAGACAGCAATATGTGTGTGTGTGTATATATATATATATTTATTTATTTATTTATTTACACACACACACACCTAAACGCCTGCACAGTAGCAGACAAGCACTGTGTAACTTTGAAGGGCGGCTGAGCCTTTAGCGACAGAGTCGCAGCTACCGTCCCGAAGATACCCTTCACAGCTTGACACAATGGGTTTCGACGCTCACACTCTGACGGACCAGGCGTGGCATATGCTTCAAGGTATTTTTTTTGACTTCGAACACTTCTCGATTTGTGCGTCTTGTGTTTAGGGTTTAGGGCAGCCCTTATCCGGAAACTCTACGTCCTAAACTTCGCCGAATAAGTCTAAACTTCAAGCAAGCTTCGCGTACGTCTTTGCGGCCGAAGCGGTTACCAAGCAAAACCTGGGGAGTGGGGGGGGGGGGGTCGCGTTCAGGCCAACTCAGAAAACCTGAACATAACATGCAGCAGCCCAAGAAGCCCGGTTGCCTCTGATTACTCGTTCGCCTTCATACAGGTGGAGGCTCTTTGGAGGGAGGTTGAAGAAGGAGTGCGCTTCAGACTAACTAGCCTTCTAAGCCGTTGAGGTCTCAAAACTGCCCAAAACATCCCCCAAACTGCAAAAACAACTACTGCCACCTGACTTCCTACCAGCAACCTCCGAACTTGTTACAAGCCCGCAGAAAACAACGACATTTTTATTGGTTGCATGAAATCTGGTCGTTCTTGAAAAGTCTGACGCTTACCGAAATTTCGTTAGCAAGCTTTGGGGTTTTTGGGAAGTGAACTGAACCGAAGCCCTAAACCCATGAAGTACCTTTATATAGCCCTTCACAGGAACCCTTGTTGTACCCTGAACCAGCCCTTTCGGAGTAGCAGACATCACTCTGAAGTGTTTTGAAGTTTGGGTGCAGGGGTGCCATTGCCGGGAAGGACCCTCGAGCAACACCTGCACGGCGGAGATGATTTACACTGCCTTATGCTACATAAACCTGGGAGGACCCTCAGGATCCATGACTCAGCAACCTACCGTCTAGGATACTTCGCTTCGGAGGAGGGTCTAGAGGAAATCAGTCATCAACTTCAACTCTCAAGAGTGAAGGGGTTGAACCAGTTCAAAGCCAGCAGATGAAAAAGTTGGGTAGGGTTGCCTGTGCAGGGACAAGCACAAGCGCACGTGATTTCGGGCCCTGCGCAGAAGCAGGCCCCGTCGAATCTACAAAACTAATGGAAAAACACCAGCATATTAGGATCCCTTAACCCTTACCGACTTCTTACCGCATTTTAAGAACTATAGTAAGTCATAGAATCCTTCGAGCATCTCTTATCGTATCCCTTGCGGGGCCCTTTAAACGGAATCCAGAACTCACAATCTGCTAAAGGTTCGGAAGCCGAAGCTGCGATTCAAATGAACGCTTCTATCTCCTACCCTAAGGGTCCAAGTAGTCCCTATTTCTGGTTTTTGGTACCTAATAAGGCCCTAAAGTCCTATAATAGGTAGTACTTGGACCCTCTGGGCTAGGGTTTAGGGGTTGAGGACACTAAACCCTAAATCCTAAACCCGAGTTCATAGTTGACGGTGTTGCCTCCCATTAGGGGGTTTCGGCGCCCACTCTCGGACATGGGCTTTTGGGCTCAGGATTTGGACTCTTGCTATTTGGAACCCCCCACGAAACTCCTCTTACCTCCTATACAAAGGCTAACTGTGCCACGGACAGACTTTGAATGCACACTACTCCGAGGTAACCAACCCCTCAACCCCAAATCGTTGAGCCTCTGACACAGAAGCACTCAACCCTAAAGAACCCATATGCCCAGAGGGTCCTAAGTACCTTTATAGTAGAAAGTAGCGTTTCTATAGCAGGAATTGCAATTATGGTCTGGATTGGGGAATTTGCAGGGAAGAAGCATAGCACAGCGAAGGCGGTCCTTGTTGCCGCCGAACCGGAATCCTTCCATGTGCAGAAGGCGGGGACGGGGAGCCAGGTCGAACATATACAGGTGGCTATGAGCTGCAGGGTGTGGGGCTGCGTTCGGCGGTCTTACAGGAGCCTGTTCAAGCGGACGGTCATGCAGTGTAAGCCAACAGCAATTCAGGACGGCATGAGCAAGCCTGCACCCTCCCAGGTGAATGGTCTTTCCTGGAATGGTGCGGGGGCGCGGCTCAAAGAAGCGGCCGCTTCATGCCGGTCCATCCATACAAGTTGTTTATCAGATATTATCACATGATTGGCCCTTGAAAGGGAGAGCCTCATTTAGCGAAAACACCAGATATCTCTCCGGGCCTATCTGTCGGAAGATGTGCAAGCCAGCCGACGCTGCAGCATTTTCCTCGAGGCATGTATATATACATATGCTAGCCCCCCCCCCCAAGACCAACCCTGAATTCCCTAAATTCCCTAATTCCCTACCCATTGGATTTAGGTATTTCCCTAAATTCCCTAAATTCCCTAATTCCCTACCCCATGTGTTGGATTTGGGGAATTCCCTATTTCCCTAAATTCCCTAAATTCCCTAAATTCCTTAAATTCCCTAAATTCCTTAAATTCCCTAAATTCCCTAAATTCCCTAAATTCCCTAAATTCCCTAAGTCTGACCCCCATGGAGAAGATTCAATGGTTTCCGTTCATGGGTAGGGAATTTAGGGAATTTAGGGAATTTAGGGAATTTAAGGAATTTAAGGAATTTAGGGAATTTAGGGAATTTAGGGAATTTAGGGAATTTAGGGAATTCCCCAAATCCAACACATGGGGTAGGGAATTAGGGAATTTAGGGAATTTAAGGAAATTAGGGAATTTAGGGAATTTAGGGAATTCCCTAAATCCAACACATGGTCCGGGCTGGGAGTCAGGAATGTTAGGGAATGCGCTAAAACCAACACATGGGGCTGGAAATTAGGGTATGTAAAGACTTTAGGGATTTAGGGAGTCTGCAGGAACTCACGCATTCTGTAAATTCGAGGCATGGAAGCAGTGATTAGAGAATTTAGGGAACTCGACCTCG
Organism: Symbiodinium sp. CCMP2592; assembly: GCA_905221615.1. Taxonomy (NCBI): domain Eukaryota; class Dinophyceae; order Suessiales; family Symbiodiniaceae; genus Symbiodinium; species Symbiodinium sp. CCMP2592. The sequence continues at coordinate 944,742 of CAJNDT010006091.1, read as the reverse complement.
CGACGTCGCCGGTTGACGTGTCTGTGCAACTGATACTTGTAGTAATATTGATATTATTTTGAAAACTTTGAAAACTATACTACTCATACGAGTACTAATACTTATAGTAATACTACTGGTGAAACTGATAGTGCGTGGGGGATTGATCTCGACTTGGTTGCTGCTCTCCCCACCAGAGCTGTAATGAATGTAGGTGTGGCTGGCTAGCACTCTCCACAGACTGGACCCTGTCTCTCCCTCTTACTTCCACACGTGCAATCCTATGCAGGCAGAACCGGCGGCCGTTCCTTTTGCACTCACTGCCGGCGGCGGTTCGTCTGTGCAACGGGATAGCTCTGAGTGCTCAGGATAGAAGACACATATAGCACTTAGCTATGGGCATTGACTTGAGCCAAACGTTGCGTTGGCGGTCACAGAGAAAGGTAAAGATGAGGGATGCGTAGCATGCCCCCTAGAGTCGAGGGACGCGTAGCGTGCCCCCTTCTCCTGCACTTTACACGGTCTTGCTCACAGCTCTTATAGTGACACCTTCTTAGAACTTGACAAGGCATCGCAGTCCGTTCGCACCCCCCATGAGTTGCGTCTCCGACGCTGCTCACCCGGAAGATGGCACGATAGGACAGAAGAAAATTCCGCCGCAACGTTGACATTGAAAATCAGAGCTTTGTATCCCAATTAGAAACGTTGTGACACTCATCTACGTCAGTAACGATCCCCTGAAAAGACAAACGAATCAGGCGTCACCGAAGAAAGAAGCATTCGCGATGGCATTCCACGGGCGAAGCTCAGAGGTCACGAACTGATAGGCGATGAAGATCAGGCGTTGTCTCGCCACCATCTTCGCGTTGACGTAGGATCGCGGTCCCAGGGCCGGAGGTTCTCCTCTGGATACTGGTTCCTTGGCTTTCCCTTGTCCTTGCCTTTGTTTCGGCCTTTGGCGGCGATGTAGTCGTGATAGGAATTGGTGTTCCAGCCACCATGTTGCTCGCCTCCGGTTCTTCCACGCCCTTTTGAAGGTCCCTTGGATGAAGAAGCGCTTTCACGTTCCTCCGTAGTGACAGGCGTGTCCAGGATGGACGTACCACCTGGAGGAAGATAGTCAGCGGCCGAAATGTGGTGTAGGGCTTCCGTACGCTTTGTCGTCGGGTTTTGCTGTCTCTCAGTTTTGGATATGTTCAATCTGTCCATGAAATGCGCAGGCATTTGCACACTGTGGTCCACCAGCAAGGCGATGGTCTGGACTGACTGGTCAGAATGAGTCAGCAGAATACCAACGGGGTCGATGTACAAGAAGTCCACTGTTCCAGTTGGCGTTGGTCGTAGCACTGAGAATTGTTGGTGTCCCGTCACCATTGGGATCACTTCGCACAGGACGTTCAGGCAACAAAAGTGCATTGCCTTTACATCTTCATCCCTGTCGCTCTTCAAGTAGGTAGTAGGGTTGAAGTTGTCCCTGCCAATTCCCATCATGTTGGCTCCACGTACAAGTAAAGAAAGCATCTGGTTCGTCCGGAAGCGCTTCAAGGTGTAAGTCCCGTTGGGATCATACTGTTTGAGGTTCTCAGGTTCCTTTGCAAAGCGAATGATCTCCTCATCAGTCACGTCCCTGCTCACACCCGTTTCCCTATCCACTGCCGCCAAAGATCCCCACTTTCCAAGCACATCATAGCGTTGGCCAAGTGCAAAACTTTCCCTCATCTGAAACAACGGCATAGTCGCCCACTTTGCGAATCCTGACCAAGCTTTGTAGATGGATCGGCATACCACGTATGCCATGTACGACAGAGCGGTCATGTTCGCGTCAATGCAATGGGCATTTCGCTTTCCAGAATAGTAAGATGGCTGCATGGCGGTACGTGCAAGTTGTAGCTCAGGATCGATGTTCAAAGACTGGCCGGTAATGAAGACGGGACGACGTTCCTGTGCGATTGCTTCTGGAACTGAGTCATCAAAGTCCTCTCCAGGCTCGACGTCCATTTCTTCATCAGGTTCCTGTTCTGGATCGTCTTCCGCGATGACAGATGGTTCTGGGATTTCTTCAGGTTCCGCAACGGTCTCTACCTCCATGGCTTCCTGCTCCTCTTCGGGCGCCTCAGGCACTGCGGCTGCTGCGGCTTCCATGGTCTGAGCAATGAAGTCACTGGGGATCTCCGTAGGAGTCTCCCGTTGTGGAGAACCTTGGTAATATCCGCTCGAAATGAACTGTGACCAGCAAGACGTGCATCGGGAGAAACATGCTGGAACGATGTTGTAGCATGCCGGGCATACCCTCATTCTCCGTCCATCCTCGTCTCTGCGTAGGTCTTCGGGTCGCCAATTATTGATGACAAACTTGATTCCTTTGTCCATGTAGTGATGCCGAACCGTGTTCTCCCTGTGGGACTCCAGGACAGTCGTGAGGTCACGAATGATCTGCTCCTTGCTTGTGTCATGGGGTCCAGGAGGCATCTCGCAAAGCAATTCCATGATCTTGCTTGGCGTTCGGTATCTCTCGAACTCAGGAAGCAACGGTGATGCATTGTAGTCCAACACCAGCTCTTTCTCCAACCGTTCATCGTAGATCTCTTCCACCAGAGCGAAAGAGTGTGTATCTCGAGGATCAGGGACGCAAAACCATACCTCCTTGACGAAATGGAAAGGTATCGTTCGACCAACGATCATGATGCCGCTGTCTGTGATACGTCCATCCTATCGTGCAAGATCTTGCGATGGGACATGAAGGACCGCCAATGGCATGTGCTTGGCGTCTCGTCCGTGTACTCGCATCTTGGTCGTTGCATTCCGGTGATCGAACGGCGCAAATACCCCCCAATAGCTGTGGAGTCTGCCGCCTTGGTTGCCTCGGAATTGGCGCCTATGGTCGAAGTCCCCGTCGGGGTCCTCCGAAACAGGCATGATGCCTTGCGTGACAATGGAATCCAAGTTGCGGCATGCCGTAGCGTGGAACGCACCTCCAAGACGTTGCAAGAGGGTCATAGATGGAGATATTGCGAACCTGTTCTTGTCCAGCTGAAGCAAGTTGTTCTGGGGATCTGAATGTGCAGAGTGACCACTCGTAGCCCGAACTGCCCATGGCTTCACCCAGCCGTTGCATAGGTTCAGGTACCTCTGGCCATGCCGGCAATGGTCGTTGCTCTGGATCTCCGTGATCTGGTCCCGAACTGATACCAACATGTTCGAACCTGCTGATCCAAGAACTTCCGTACCGGGGTCCTTCACTCTCACACCCAGGAACTGCAACCGAATCTTGGCCTTGTTGCGTTTCGTGGCTGCAATCATGTTCCCCTGGAACAATAGCTGAAGTCTTTCATTGTACACTCTTTTCTTCTGTTGGTCATCGGTCCTTGAGACCCCTTCGGTGATGCGTCTGCTTTCATGGGTCCATAGTGGCTCATGCCTCACCAAGTCTTCGATCAGCACCCACCCTCCTTCATCACATTTGATGACACTGTTGAATGCCACCTGGCACCGGTTGTCAAGCCATTCCGAGCCTGGGCGCCTGGCGATTCTGTGGCGCAAGTCAGATTGGATGCATGATAGCGCCCAATCCGCGTTCAATCTGCGCTGACGGGTGATGTTGAGAAGGACAACTTCGTTCACGAGGTCCCACCGATTGTTGATGAAGCTTGCACCCTTGGTTGGGATCAGGTCGAGAATCCCGCGCCGGATTGGCCTTCCGCCGCCGATGGATTCATAGCCTGGATTGGTGTAGCTATGAGTGTTTTCATCGTAAGCAAAGCTAGGACGGTCTCCTCGTTGAGGTAGGCGTCGGTCGCGATGGTCCGAAAGCTGCTCAATGATGTCCACCACTCGCTGGCTATTCTCTGTTCCCGATTCCTGCAGTGGTACGCCACAAGCATCATTTAGGCCCCGACGGTTCTCCACATCCGTGCAGAGATTGTGTTTGTTCTCATAACGGATCAAGACCACGTCACCCCGTACGGCTTCGCCTCCGCGTCGCGGTCGGGCTTTGGCCTTGGGTCGTCGGTCCGAGGATGCAACACTCACATGATCTGTGGCGTCAACGTCCATGGGTTCAGCCTCTTGTGAAGGTACTCGACGTGGATATCGAAGAAGACTTTCCTTGATGATCTGGACGCTTCGAAGTACCAGGTCCCGGGTTGCAGCATTCTCTGTGCAATTTGACAGAGTGTGTAGGTCACTGCCACAAGCAACACAGAATGTGATGCGATCGCTTCCGACTGACATCTCGCCCTGAGCGAGTATGCCAACATAGTCCTGAAGCTGCGTGACAAATCCTTCACGAATTGCATGCCTGGGATCAGGGCCTTCTGCACCTTGTTCTTCTTCGGGTTGCGCATCCACATCCACATCCTGTGCAGGTATTGGTGGAGCAACTGAGAACCCTGGATCGTCCGTGACGTTGTCAGCGGCCTGTGTCTCGTCGGTTCTCGCAATCTCTACAGGGTAGATATCACCATCGACGATCACTGTGAAATCAATCACGAGGTCAGCGGGCATGTTGTTGACGATCTCAGCGACTGCTTCATTCTTCTTGGGCGGTGTCCTTTTGCGCGGGGAGTCAACCGTGATCAGCTCGATGGCTTCGGCCGACGCGTAGCGGAAGAATGACCTTTCGATTCCTCTTGCACACGCATTTGCTCCCTCAAGGCCACCCCAATTCATGAAATGACTTGGGTGTCTCATGGCAATCGTAAGAAGCCCGAGCGCCAGCTCCAATGTGTCACCCAGGAGCTCTTCCTTGGGCAAGACTGACCCTCGGTAGCATTCTTGGCGCTCTTCTGGAGTCAAAAGCATCCTCATGAAACCAGCATAAGCGCAGTTCCCGGCATCGTAGTAGCAGATGTAGCAGGTCTTGCCTGCGGAATCGTATCCTCTGTCCCATGCCAACTGTTTGGCCTTTCCCCATGCCGCGTACTCGATGGCCTGACTGGCTGTGATTCGGAGACCACCGTAGTGAGAAACCGTCTTGCCGATGTCTTCATAGACCATATCTGCACAAACTTTGAGGAACTCCTTGATGTCCACACGAGGATCCACGAATTGAAGCCTCAGGTCATAAAGGTGCTTTGCGCAAGCCAAGGTGTACTTCTGGGACGCGATCAAGTCATTGAAGGAGCTGATTTGATGCTGCATCTTCAAAGCTGAAGTATGCGCGCACCCAATGCAGTGCCCAGGATACCCGTTTCCGGTCGGCTTGAAGAAGGCTTTTGCGTAGCACTCAGCCAACTTCATTCCTTCACATCCAGAGCAATAGAACGTTCTCCCTTTGACATAACCGGTGTTCGGGGTCGCATAGGTGTCGATCCTGAACCAGTAGTGCCTGTTGTCGTAGTAGGCCTCGGGAACGGTCATGGCGATGTCAAAATCCTGCCAGGTAACTGTGGACGACTCAGCGACCGTGTCACCCTGGGCACCCGACCTGATCTGTTGCTGCTGTTCCCCCGTAAACCATGTCTGCGAAATCTTGGTGGACGTCTTGACTTCACTCTTGTCCTCCCAAATCTCGACAAGCGTCGGGTGAGCGACTAAGTCGGTTCTGACTGTCTCGTCCCATGAGCGAACTTTCGATGCCTCAACAAAGCACGTGGATACCATCTTCTCGCAAAACAGCTGCTTCTCATAGATAGCTAGGCCCAATTTGAACCTGACCCGATTGTCCGGTGGTGGCACCTTTTCGACTGACAGTGTATGCACGCCCGACGACGCATGTTTCGCCTGACTGTACATTCTTGACCAAAACGAAGATCCATGAATCACCACACATGCTCGGGCCCGCAACTCCAGTTCAATATACATTCCCAGCGCGTGGAAACCATTGAACATAGAAGCTTTCTGTCGAAGGTAATTGCTGGCTGCTCCTACGAACCGTAAGTCGTGGTTGATGTTGACAATTGGAGGGCGCGTGGTACGCTTCCCTGCCGCAATGATGGGGTCAACGTACGTGACCTTGAGCTGTCGCTGCAAATCAGCACGAATCGCTGCTCCGTCTCCGACCTCACTCATCGGAAATGATCTGTTCTCGATGAGGATCGCCTGGAGAGACAGATGGTAATGCAACGTGACGGTTGCAAGCTGCTCTTCAGTCAAGCCATCCAATGTCTCATTCACAGATTCCAACGATCCCTTTGTGACTTGGAAGTTGTAGTTGGCACCTGCGGTGATAGACGGGCTCACAATGTAGATCTCACTCCATCCATGCATGACGAGATTCTCTCTCACTGTATGCGATGACCCTCTGGTCCTTGCGACCATGTCAAAGTCTTGGACGAGGATCGTGCATTGAGAGCGCATAGTCGCGGCATCAGGCTTGCCACCCATACCCAAACTATTGCGAAATCCGTTCAGCGTGTTCATGGTATTGATCCTTGCTTCTGCCGGAATTTCATCGTTGTCGACAAGATCGCTGTCTGCCTCGATCATCACAGCCGAGGTAAGCATTGGAGGAGAAGGAAGATGCACGCACGACACCAATGCCAAGGCATGGTATAGCCGCGAATACATCCGTAACCACATCTTCGTGCTCAGCTTCACGTAGACCTTCAGGTTGAGACCCTTGTCGTCACTTTGAGAGACGGAACGAATCCTTGCCAAGTAGGTCACCAGTCTTCTGACGTAATGCTGAATCGGTGTGGTCCCCACGTCGTGGTTGGCCACGAACTTTGGCGTCTCATCAATGGTAGGTGGGTACTCGTCTTGATCACGGGTCGTCGCCAGCAAGCTCGAGCGACAGCCCTTTTCATCGATGTTGACGTAATGGTACCAACTTTCATGAGCGCCAGCGGGGATTGGAGCTTCCTCCCATGTCGGTTGCGATGGTTCCTCTTCCGGTTGCGAAGTCGGTGGTTGTGGAGGAGGTGCCGCAGAAGATGATGACGCCGATGCCGTTGCCTCGTCCGTCCTTGCCCTCTTTGGTCCGTGGCTAGGGGTGGCTCGAGGCTCGGTAGCGGATCCTTGTGGTTGTCCCGGCGTTCTTCCATGCTCAGGGTGCACGATTCCTTCCGGTTCGAGGTTGCTTGCCGTAGGCATCGCCACCCTCCCCGTTGAGTACACCCCGCTAGGATGCCGTTGAAGATTGGGCGGAAATAGGCCATCATCTTGCATAAGCGGTCTTGGTGCCCCCATCTGTTGGAATTCTGCTTCCCATATGCTCAACGTGGCGCGTTTGGTAGAGCAGTCGACCACATACCCAGATTCAACTCCGCACTGATTCCAGGTGTAGCGACGGAACGCATCCGGCAATTGGAAGCCGTTCCTGTCTTGATCTGCACATACAGCATCCACGTGGTGCTTGAGGAAAGAATACGTGGTGTAGTCGGAATCAGGGAGCACATCATTGGACCATCTGTAGTGCGGGTGTCCAGTGTCTGGATCAACCCATGATACGTAGGAATGAAGCACGTGGAGACAGACACTGAACGCCTGGAGCGAGTTCATCGCAAAGGCGAGCGGGTGTCCCATGCCTTGAGGCATTGTGCGCATCATCAGGGACAGCTGGTGAACGTTGAGTGGCGTGGCGCCATCGTTGTTCGCAGCACATTCTTGGTTGTAGGTCCGTAGTCCATATCCAGTGTGTTTCGCGAACATGTACATCAGCTTGCACACCCTACATAACGTAGGCTCCGCCAACAGGTCTGATTGGTCAGGTGCTCTACCCGACATTCGCAACTTGTGGTAGTAGTCCTGATTCACCGTATACCATTGTTGAATTCTCGTGTCTGTCACAGTCTGGTAGGGCGTCTCCACGGAGTTGATGAGAACAGCGAGGTTGTAGTAGCCGTCCGCAGTGACGATGTTCCTTGTTGCGGTGTTCAAGTCGAACCGAACTTGCTTCCGTTCTTGTTCCAGTTCAACCACAGCCAATTTTGCATCATCGCGGATCACTTCCTCATCCACCATGAACCTGGTGATGGCATTGTACTTCCCCTCGTGGTCAGCAACAATGTGTTTGAGACCTCCACCAAACTTAGTGACCATGGCGAGTATCTCCACATAGGGTTTGTCCATGTACTCCTCAGGAGCAGCAAGCAAGCAGGCTTTGAGGATTTCTCGGACTCGAATGGAAAGATCTCCTCCTGACGACAGATTTGCACACGTGAACAGCAATACCAACGGAGGTGCTTTGAAAGCTGCCCATGTGCGAATGAGATCATTGTCGACCACTTTGTCTTTCGTAATCTTCGGCGGGAGCGAGACGCTCTGCGACGAATCCCCAGAATACATCTCCAGGAACTTGTGGAACTTCAGAAACGTTCGCATCATCCCACCAGACGGGAAAACTTCTTCGTGGTCCACTCCATCGAAGGCCAGCTCGTAGGCATTGGAGCTTTCAGCCATGGCTCGGGTTTCGGTCCTTCCTCCGTAGGAGGGAAGTCCCTACACCCTACTCGACTTCACGGTTCCGGGTTCTCCGTAAGAGGCACCCTTTCCCGATCCGTCCGGTCAGACCTTAGTTGTTCCTTAGTTGGGGCTGTCTAATAGCCCCTTCATCAGCGTCTACACACTGATGTTGCTGCCATGCAATGTCCTCAGATTCATGTGCAATATGACTGACACTGACATGAGCTCGAACAAGGCTGCGAACATTCCTCGCAATTGACCGCCATGAAACATCAATGCGCTGCGACAAACTGTTCTTCGAATCATGGTCCAAGCAATCATTCAGTTTCATCACCAAACGGTCCGCTTCAGGCATGTTAGAGAACATGATCCTGCGTCCACCACCATCGCCATCAGCACCAACATGATCATCAACCTTAACCTTTGTCACCTTGCCACTTGAAACAAGAGCATGCAACTCTGGCCAAGACCAACATGAGCATGAAGAAGGCATGTCAAGCGAAAAATAGACGTCGGAAAATTCCGCACACTTCTTCAGCAGGCGTTTGAGAGATTTCAAGACACTCCTGAAAACCTTGTACTTCCCACCAGAACGTTTTTCACCCCCCACGCAAGCCCCTTCACTACTTCCAGGACCAACACCTGATCGCAAAAGCGATGCCACGAATAGCACAGGTGTGCGCAGGTCGTTCCGGCACGCATCCTTCATTGTACCGATAAGGCTGTCCTCATCGGCCTTGGAGCTGATCAGCTCCTAGCAAGTTATGCGAGAGCAACCTTTAGTGGACTTAGGTACGGCGTAGCCGTTACCCAAGCCACAGAGGTCAACAATCATGCGGTCTGGCTTCCGTCCACCAGCCTTCGACGGCATGGCTACCAATCTCCCATCGCCAGTTGCCTGAAATTTCAAGGCTTTAAGCAATCTTCTGGAGATTTGGCTAGTAAACTCGCATTTATCAGATCGATCCTTAGCGTCCGAATCAGTCATGTGCAAATGTTTGGACGCGCACACATCAGACGACTTAGGATGCAACGCGACGTTTGCGGCAATGTACTCCCATTCATCCTTGCAGTAGCCGAGCTCAACGGCGGTTCCGGGAGATACAGGATCCCGAAAGGTATAACGTTGCCCGTGAGTGCATCCTTGGATCTTGATGCTCTTCCACATGGCATCTTCCTGAAGTCCCTTGTACTGCTTGGTTTCCTGGACTGGTACTCGAGGAGGCACTTCGATGATGATTTGGAACCCCCAATAAGACTCCCAAAGGCTCTGCGCCAAGGTTCTTGTGGGTCCCAATGGACTGCGGCGGTGACAAGAAAGGGGCAAGAGTGAACACACGCCCCCCGATCGACATACTACTGTGGCCGCAAATTGTCTGGAACTTAAAAAATGGAGCCCTTTCAAGGGTTGATACACAGACGGATTGAGCCTGAAGCCATTGCAGCCACCAGATTCTCGTGGACCAACACAAATGTGAACACCCAATGACAACCCACTATGACGAAGGGTATTGTGACGGAGGTAGGGTTGTCTTTCCTTGCTTCCACCACATCAAAGAGGTAGGCGCACATGGCGTCGTCAACTTCTCGCCCCATACTCAGAACATTTACTTGCAGCCCAGGGTCGTAGTGAGAATCGGGAGCATGCTGGGCGATGCAATCCTTGCCTGGAGCATACTCATTCCACCAGTTCTCCTCATCGACTCCTATCAATGTCCATACCGTCACTGCCTTTGGAGCATCTTTGATAGTGATACGGTACTTCCACCGGCTGTAAGGATTCTTGTAAGCATGGACCAACCTTCCATCGTGGTCGAGGAATTGGATCACCAGACCCTCCTTGGGCTTGTTTTCGGCGAAATTGACCACGTGAGGCACAATTGCTCCATCATATCCTTGATATTCCCTTTTCTGTTCCGCCGCATCATGCCATACATCTTCGTACACCGATGACCATTGGTCATAACCAAATTGAGAGGCTTGACTTTTGGATTGGCCGTTGAAACAAAATCCCTGGTGCAATGTAAAGCCCTGGTACCCCCCATGGATGGCACTCGCCAGTGTGACAACCACCGCTCGCCATTTGGCGGGCAGGGCGCGCACATAAGACTGGCCTAGAGGCGGTTCAGGAGGAGGCAAAAACGGCGGCGCAAGGACGTCCGCAATGGCGGCGGGGCGCAAATGCCCTCGTACCGGATGGTACTGAAACACAGCACGCTCCACGTAGCGGTCGAACTTGCCCGGTGTGTCAAGGATAGCAGCACGATCCTCCATCTGGTGCCACTGCCCTTCACGAAGAATCCAAGTCGACCGAAGGTAACGACCAGGCGGCAACGCAGAAGGCGGCCCCCGCAACATGCGCGTGAACTTGACAACCAGGATGGGGTCCACACTGTCATGTTCTTGCAAGCCTTCCTTACTCGACAATCCAGCGCGATACAACACCTGAGGGAGGATCGGCGTCTGCGTGTAAGGAAAACACGGCACCTCGCTCTTGAACGAGTAGTGCTGCTGACCCTTCTCATCCGTGCTTTGGGTATGAGTAGGCCGCATCAGATCCATAATCTCTTGGGAGCCGATGAGATCCGGCGGAAAGATGTTGATTAGCTGACACGCATGTGTCCAGGACACGGAATCCTTGAACGATTTGGTGTGTATGTCCGCTGACATCTTGGCAGTGACCTCATAGGCAAGAGAAACGTAACCCTCCTGAAAGATAGAATGCATCCATCCAATGCAGATACCGTGGGTACGTTCCAAGTGACGCATAGTCGGATTCTTGCCCGTGCGAATCACCCCGATCATGGTCTGGTTGTCGTCATAGAAGACGAAGTTGGGGTCTTGCCCCCCAAGCTGCTGCCACAACGTGATAGCAGGCAATCCAAGCCGTGACATGGCAAAGTCGGCCGCGACAATCTCGGCCTCAGGTGTGGAATGACTCAAGCACCCCTGCCTTTTGCTAAGTCCCGCCAAGGGAAATCTTGTGTGAGCACCTTGAATGTGCAAGTGAGCACCGGAGGTAGATTTCAAACTTTCTCCACAACCTGCATAGTCCGCATCTGCAAACAGCCCGATGGACGAGTCCTCCAAGGAGTTCCCGACCCATCCAATCATCCTGTGATGTTTGGACTGGTGCACATAGGCCATGAGATGATGAAGAAGAGCATCCTCCTTCTTGGTCCATTTCGTGATCTTGCGTGCGAGATTGTTGATACTGCTCAGAAGATCAAAGCGGCAAATGCGCGCGGCATAAAGCAATTTCATGAGAATGCTGGCTGCCTGCGGAGCAAGTGCGCCGCGATTCGCCTCGTTGATTTCCTCTTCCTCGGGCGCCTTGGGAATAGGTGGAGGCGGAACGAGCCGACCATCCTTATCAACAGGCATGGTGTGTCCACACCACGTGCATCGATGGCTTTTACCTGACTGCGCCGGAGCGCGAGCTGGGTGATTCTTAGTCTCCTCAGCCGGACTCGGCGATGGTACCGTCTTGAATTTTGTCGGATCGAACCCAGTCACGTCGCAGTACTTCTTGACTGTCATGTCCAGGTACGTCTCCATGTCTTAGGTAACGGTCTGCACCTTCGTTTTGTCATGCAACGTTGCCTCGCCCTTGGAGATGCGACAACCCAGATACAAGCCCAGCGGCGTTTCTTCTTCCAATCGAAGTTCCTGGCGCAGCATGTCCCAGCCCTTGGGTAGATTCTCTTTGGGTCCTGCCATCTTGAGATCATCCACGTAGATGACAAGTAAGAGCTTCATTTGCGGGTGGAAATACAATGATGGCCATTCGTCGCCAATCGGCTTGAATCCTACTTTCTGTACCGCGGTATGGCAATGTTGTTCCCACATGGTTCCTGCGTCAGGATGTCCATATAGAGCTTTGATCAGGCGACACCCAGGTCTGCGGAATTTATGCCGTTTCGCAGATGGATGCCAGGCTTCATCAGGCAGTTCAACCCAACATGGGGTTCCCGATAGTCTCGCCTGAATGTATGCTTGGATAGCATCCGCCATCTGGACATCGTTGCCAGGAAGGCATCCGTAATAATCTGCCCACCGTGAGGCGTCAAACGGAGCCGGGGAATTCCCCAAATCCTGAAACAATGCGGCTTCCATGTTCTGGTCTTTGACCTGATCACCGAGTAGTACACCTCGCCCTTTGAACTTCCTGGCAGGATCGTCCTCTTTGAGCTGATAGTTCTTCTCGGATATCAGTCCATGTACTCGCGCCATATGTACTTTCTCACCTTTCTTCTTTGCCTCAGCGACGACGTCGTCATATTCACGCGTAGTTGAGAAGTCAAACACCTCTTGGTCCCACAATCCCTTCCATTCTTTCATGCAAGCTTCCATGGCCTTGGGATTGTTGATCATCTCCTTGCGTGTGACGGGTCGAGTGACCATGGCATTGAAGCACGATCCTCCTGCATGATTCTTTTCCCGATGTACGTTTCTGTGAGAAGTCGTACACGGCATAGAAGGAATCCAGTTATCATCCATGGCCATATGCGCCGGAACGGCCGGCACGACATCTGCCAAGAATTGTTCCTGTGTATATTGATCCACATAGGACTGTGCCCATGACCAACCATCGTCGTCATCAATGGACACATTGAGTTGCAGATCAATTTCTTCACATGGGACAATCTTGGGAAAGATCATGTTGTCTAAAATCTTGGTGACTATCTTCTTTCCTATCACAGCCTTCTTCCGGTCTTTCTTGGCAACTCGAGCTTTGTCTCGCTTTTCTTTCTTGTATGCTGCCTTCTTCTCCGCTTCGCTCATCTTCTTCCATGCTTCCGGAGAATAAGAATGGATAGGTCGCCGTGTAGGAAGAGTTCGTCGACCGTCACTTCGGATCTTATACGGAACTCCCCTTTTGTCGATCTTGCAGGCTTCACCGTCATCGGTGAGATATACAATGCCGTCCCCTTTCTTCCACGTACTCCAATGTTCAATCTCCTCGGGAGCCAACTTCTTTTCTTTCAAGATCTTGATAATCTCTCCAGGTTCTTCGATGTCTCCTTCGGGGATGAGTCTACCGGTTGGACCGACTTCGCGGGGCGATCGTCGATCTTTCCCAGTGACCTTTGGTTCAGAAGGAGGCGGTGCTGCACGTAGACCCAGCTCTTCGTCTAGTTCTTCGAGTCTTTTGTCTCCTATGGCATCAATAGCTTCATGTTCTGCTGACTTGAAGACTTCGCCGGGCGGCTCCGTCTCTATGTCAGATGGATCTATGTCCTGTAAGTCAGGATCTTCTCCGGGATCCGGTGGAGGAAGAAGTCCATTTGGATCATCTTCATCCCCGTCGCCACCATTTCCTCCGGGCGGACCGTCATCACCGTCATCGACGTCTTTTATCTCCTTGCCAGCGAGGTCAACGTTGTCCCTGAGTCCCTCAATGGTTGAATTCATCCTTTCGTACTCGGCTTTCAGGGGAAACGTTATCTCCTCTGGGAAGTAGATAACTTCTGTCTCGTACGGTCTCATCAACTTCCTGGGAACAGATGCGTCCATCGACAAGTTCGCGTTGGCAAATTCCTTCATATCCCAAACGCGATACTTCTTGGACCATCCTTGACCAGCAGTGATGATGTATCCGGCAAAAATGCCTGGAATTCCCTTTGGATCGAATTTGTTGCCATATGTCTTCGGCCTTGTGTCCGTCGGCTTGAAGAAGACTTTGGCTCCAAAGGGTATGGCTTTTCCCTCGAAGTCCTTTCCAGTCATTCGCTTCCATGCTGAATCACCATCGCCCTCCACGTCTTCAACGTTGAGGTTCTGCATCACGCAATTAAGCGCAAAGGACCAGTATTGAGCGGGCAATCCGGCGTGTAGCATGGATGCTGCGACTGTGTTGATCACTTCTTGATTTGATCGTTCAGCGAGTGAATTGTTACTGGGTTTCCCTGGAAGGGAATGATCTATCACGATCTTCAACTGCGCCATAGCTGAATCGAACTCTGGTGCTTCATCACTATACGCCATATGAATCTTGCGTCTTCCCATAAGGCGCCTGATGGCCATGACGACTTCATCAGTGCTCCTTGAAGCCGTGGGAATCGCTGCGATCATTTTGGTGGCGATGTCTCTGATGACTAGAACTTCACGTGCTCCGTCATCGAGTCCGATGCCTGCTTCGGCGGCCTTGCGCATGTCAAGGAAGTCGAACGTCACAAGATCTCCCCAGTGTTTGATCACACGTTGAAACGCACCTCGTTGTGTTCGCAAGTGCTTCATCTTCGCGCGTATGCACGATTCACAATATGGGTTGCGGTAGCGATGAGTACACAGATGTGCCAACGTCTTAGCTTCGGCCTTCAGTGTTCCGACTCTGGCCTTGCGGCTCGGCGCACCGTCGCCTTCTACATCAATGATCACCTCATCGTCACCATCCAATGGAATTTCACCCACTCCTTTTCCTTCGTCGTCGTCCGGAGGTCGTCCGGCTTCGGACTCTGGTACTTCTTCTATAGGAGGTTCTTGGGGTTCAGGATCAGGAGGTCGTTCGTGATCATCACCTTCTTCTTCTGCTTCGATCTCGCTCGGTGCAGCTTCAGCGGCAGCTGCGACGCTGACGTCAACGTTGCCCGCTGTCAACGCACCCTTGAAGATTTCGGTGATCGCTTTGGCCTCCGGATCATCATGAACCAATGACTTGGAACTCCCGGCACGAACGTACGGGATGTCACCGTTCACGAACAGAGATATTCTCTTGCCCTGCGGGTTGATCATGAATGGTTCCCTTCCGGGTGGCCACACAAACCCGTAGTTGAAGTTCATACATCTCTTGCCTATGGAAAGCACCGACGGTGTGTCATCCAACACATAAGCGTTGATCGGTTCCTCGAACGACTCAGTCTGGAAATTCGACACGAGATCGGTATCGGTGATTCCATTGGCTGTCTGAAATGATATGGGCTCTGGAGTCACGAGTGTTTCGAGACTGTGCTTCTCGATCTTCTTCTGAGATATGAGGTCATGACCACACCCAGTGTCCATGAGAAACTTGATCTTCTTCTTGAGGATGACTGGTTGAACCATGCATTTGAATAAGCCTTGATTGATGATCCGTTTGCTGTGTGCAGCATCGAGTTCGCGCTCAACGATGGAATCCTCACCGTCGTAGAACGAAACTTCTTCCACTCGAGACGTTCCTGGGATTCGTACGAATGAAACTCGATCTCCGCATTGATCATCATCGTCGTCAACCATGTCTCTCATGATCTGTGCCCTCAATCTCGCTTTGTGCTTGGCGAATTCCAAGCTCACGGCGCGGTCCTCATCATTGATAAACGCTTCCATGTCGACGTACTTCACCTTCCGCTCTTTGTCTTTCTTCGATCTTCTAGGACACGAAGAAATGAACTTCACGTCGTTGGCAAATGTCACATTGCGCTTTATCACTTTTCGGGTCGACGTAGTCGTTCCCGAGGATTCGTCATCTGTTGAACAATCCGAATCAGCGTCGCTGTCAACGGATGGACAATCTGACTCCTCCTCATCTTGTCTTGAAGATCGCTTCCATATAGCCGGAGCTGATGGATTCCACCTTCGACACAATCTGATGGCGGGTGCCGCAGGGAGTGCCTTGGCCTTGGCATTCGGCTTCGCTGGAGCTGCCTTCGCTTCGGATTTAGCTTTAGCTTTTGCCTTTGGTTCCGGAGCTGGGGTAGCTGCTGCCTCATGCTTGAAAGGACAATTCTCTCTTGAGCACGAGCCTGTGTTCTTGAACGAGTAGCATATCCTGTTTCCTCCTCCTCCAGATGGACTTGGAGTTCTCGTCCTCGGCGTGAAGGGTCGCTCTGGAGTCTTCTTCGAGTGACTGAATGGACACTTATCGCCATTTCGACACCCTGCATCTGTGAAATGGAACTTGCAGCGGATTTGCTTCTTGCTTTTGTCACCTCTGTTGTCCGCTGACTCACTCCTCGTCTTCTTCTTGGGCTTTGGCTTGGTCTTCGCATGACTCTTCGCTTTGCTTTGAGGTAGTACAGGTGTTGCTTTATCCGGCTTGGTCGGCGAAGCCTTGACCTTTGCGGATGGAGCTGCGTTAGGCGTAGGTTTCTCGGGTACCTTGGCCGGTGCAGCAAGCAAATCCTTGCCCTCAAGCATCTGGCGCAAGCCAATTTGGGTCTGAGTGAGATTTGACTGTTCTCGTCTCCGCATGATAGTACGATCAATGATCTTCATCAGGTTGTCGTACGATCGGTCTTCATGATTGTAGGGCAAGTGTTCGTAATGCATGCCCAACTCCATCTTCATTGCGGGCGAGTCCTTGATCTTGCTGTACAAGCAATCACGGAGAGCTGTTTTGGATGGAATGTCCTCTGGTCTCATCCGTCCCAGAACTTCCAACCACGTCTGCTTGAACGTATGAAGCTTGTTGTCGCCTTGGTACTGGAGCTTCACCAAATACTCGAGAGTGATGATCATGTCAAGACGATCATGTGTTCGAAAGCTTTCATACATCATCGCAATGACTTGACGCCCTTTGATGATCTTCACGTCAGGCCTGCTGATGTAATCGTTAGCCTTCCGGTTCACCTCAAGGTACAGGTCAGCTGATTTGTCACCACCGGCACGTAGCATTGCGACCATGGCGATCCCCAATTTGACGTCTATGCTCTTGAACTTCTTGTGTCCTGAATCATTCAATGCTTCGACATCAGGGAATGGGTTGAACGCTGGTGCCAGCCATAACATCCAGTCTTCATGATGTGGGTCGGCTGATGCCCCTAAGACATTGGCTGTGCACACGGATCGCCAGTTATTGAGATGAGTGAGAGTAGGCCATGGAGGAACAGTCACTTTGTCGGCTTCCCTCCTGGAAATTCTCACCTCTGTGACTTCAGGATCTGCATCTCCATCAGGATCACGTGCATGCGAGCCAGGATCCGATTCAGGCTTGCCCCCACCGCTTTTCTTCTTATCATCATCATCGTCAGGCGGATCAGGAGGGTCATACCCCGTGCCGGTTCCTTCATCGTGCTCTCCATCTTCATTCTCGTCGCCACCCTCGTCACCGTCACCGTCTCCGTTATCCTCCTGAATCGTTTCAGCGAATAACCTCCATTCATCACGATCAGCTCTGAGACGTTGTTCGGCTTTCTGGGCCTTGAGTACTTCGCTTCGCAGATCGGCAATCTTCTCCTCGTACCGTTCCGCGACCTCTTTCTCAATCTGACGTCTTCTTGCTTCATGAATGGAATCGTCATAGGCAATAGGGGGACCGATGAGGTCGTTGCCCTTCGTAGATGCGGTAACACCGTCGATACCAACAGGTCTTGAGGAGCTGGCCGATGCTGTGGACTTCGATCCCAACATCCCGCGATCCCCCAAGAGTTCGCGTAGCTGTCGATCACGCACGGCTGCCGCATCACTTTTCCCATGAAATCCGCTTGGTATGCCGAACAAAGTGGCTGCACTAGGCGTGGAACGCGCAAGTGCTGGGCTGCTAATACCTGGCACGTAGTGCTCGGGCATTGCATCCGCCACGATTGGCATTGAACTGCGGCCAGTGAAGAAGTTTCCACCGGTGAATGGAATTCCATCCATCACAAGGTTCTTGTCCTTGTCCGATTCCGAGAATGCGAACTTCTCTTTGGCGACTGGACTAACTTGACTTGGGGACCGTATTTCAGGGGATCGTACCTCATCTCCTACGGAAAATGCAGGCATTACTTCCTTTCCTACGTGCTCCCAGCCAGACTCAGTAGTCCTCGAAGACATGGGCATGCTCGAAGGTCGTGTCGCTCCTCCGTGATTGGAGTTTCGCGCTGCCTCCAATTCGCTGCGTGTCCTCGCTTGAAGATCTTCTTGTGCTTTGAGCGTTTTCCTGAGTTCACTCAGCTCGTCGTGCAAGGTAGGCAATGATCGCCTTGCATGATCTTCATTCTGATGAAGTCGTTCCTCTGCTTCTTGCATCCTCTTCACAGCCATTTTGCGGTACTCTTCCTCTTCACCAAGACGTTCGCGAAGCCGAAATCGTTCTTGTTCAATGGCTGCGCTGTTTCCAGCTAGCCCTTGGATCTCGTTCACAGCCCGCAACTCCTGGTTCTTGACCAAGTGGAATCGTTCCTGCATTGCTTGTAAGGCTTGTTCCGAACTTGCTGTGTTTGACCGGAGGACCAAGTTCTCTCTGGCGTGTTCATGAAGTTCATGAGTCAGACGCTCATACTCACGTGCCATAAGCTCACCATCGCCTTGTGCTCTTGCCTCCAACTGTACAAAGTTGGTGGCTGCCTCCGTGCGAAACACGTGTAGCTGTTGAGCTAACTCCTCGGCAACGGCATGTGCTTGACGTTGTTGAGCAGAGTTCTGTTCATCCATGCGAAACAAAGCTGTTTCATAGTCTCGCTTCATCTCCTGATTGACATTGTTGATGTGCCTCATGGCTAAGCATGCATGGTCACGTTGTCGTTCCAATTCTTCAATGCGAATTCCAGATCCTTCATCTTCTTGTTGCATCTCCTTGATCTTGTCCATCAGGGTCTGGACGATTCCTTCGTATTCTTGCACCTGACTGCGATAGTACATCTGCTGTGCAAGGTTCGATGCTTCGAACTGTTGTGAAATCGTCAGTTCCTGGTAGGCATTCGGACCATCAGCTATGGCAGGCGTAGCTACGGACGACGCATCACCACGTGCAGGAATCGTATCCAGAGTCATGTCCAGATCGTCAGCATCGCGTGGTTGATTGGTAACCATCCGATTCCAAGTCATGGACTTGTCACGCCCACGAGTAGCCGAAGTCCTAGATCGTGCTGAAGAGCTTCTCGAAGATGATGGTCTTGACTTCTTTTCCAAGGTCTTGACTCCTTTGTCCTTGGCCCTGGACGTAGTCCGAGGTGCCTGAAAACCAGACGCTTCGGCCCGTCGTTCTGAAGCCTTGCCCGTCCTCGAACCTGTGGATGTCGGACGCGAAGGCGTAGATGCTCTTGGTAGACTCTTTGCTTTCCCCTTGGGAACTGCCTTTGCAATGGCAAGCGCAGAAGATTGACCTTTGTCATCTTCCGTGGAGCTATCAACGGATTGCACCACTGTGTCGTCAGCTGTTGACTCACCAACGGCTGGCGCTGCCACATCGGCACCGAAAGTCATTGTCGTATCTTGGCTTGATCCTGAGTTCATTGTGGTCGTAGTAGATCAAGTAGTCGTTGCTGTAGAAAGGCAGAGCCGCGTACGGCTGATAACCTGCGTGGGGGATTGATCTCGACTTGGTTGCTGCTCTCCCCACCAGAGCTGTAATGAATGTAGGTGTGGCTGGCTAGCACTCTCCACAGACTGGACCCTGTCTCTCCCTCTTACTTCCACACGTGCGATCCTATGCAGGCAGAACCGGCGGCCGTTCCTTTTGCACTCACTGCCGGCGGCGGTTCGTCTGTGCAACGGGATAGCTCTGATTGCTCAGGATAGAAGACACATATAGCACTTAGCTATGGGCATTGACTTGAGCCAAACGTTGCGTTGGCGGTCACATAGAAAGGTAAAGATGAGGGATGCGTAGCATGCCCCCTAGAGTCGAGGGACGCGTAGCGTGCCCCCTTCTCTTGCACTTTACACGGTCTTGCTCACAGCTCTTATAGTGACACCTTAGAACTTGACAAGGCATCGCAGTCCGTTCGCAGGATATGTATATGACCTTGGAGCTTTACCCACACAGACACACAAACACACGCACGCAGGGGTCCAGCTGCATGTCTTTCTTGTCCCCTCCACTGTAGAACCTAGGCCACGCAGACATGCAGTGCGTGCGACAATCAAAGGGTAAAAGGAGGGACCCCTAATAAGGATCCCTAGGTATATACGCTTAATATAGCCATTATATACCCATTATATAGCCCCATTATACATTAAGGATCCCCATTAAGGATCCCTCCTATGCCCCTTTGAGACAAAGGCAAAGGACTCGAGAACAAGCTCGAGGTGGAGGGCTGAGGTCTACGATCTCGGCCGGCTTGAGGGCACAGGCATTTGCAATGATGATCAATGATGCCTGGTCTTCTTACGAGGTCGAACACTGACTTCGGACGAGATTGCAGAAGGTTACCATTCGGGTTTCATGGAATCGGTTGTCTCACCTAACTTTAGATTCGCTAAATCTTAAAGCTGAAGCCCTGAACCCTAAAACCCTAAACCTGCAAAACTCCTGAACCCTTAAACCCTTAAGCCTTACTTCGCCGAACTGTTACTGGATGCCGAGTCCTGGGCAGGTGGGGGCCTTCTTCCTCAGTTTCCTGCTCGTCTGCGTTGCGCAACCTGAGCGCCGACACGTGCGGTTTTGGGGTTTTGGGTTTGCATTTAGGGACACGTGCCTACTTTTACGATCGCGGCTTGAATGCCAGCGATGCTTGTTGGTTATGAGCTCTTAAAGGCCTGCAGATTGTTGATGGTTTTGGCATGACACTGAGCGAAACTTTAGATACGAGAACGAACAACACTGCAAATTGGGGTGTCGTGCTTTCAACTTTCTCGGGTGCCTCAAAATTTTGCGATCCAGCTGCGCGTCTTTCTGGTACCCTTGTCCAAATCCTTTGCCCAACATCCTGAGCACTGCAACAGACATCGAATCGAGAAGTCGTACGATCACGGCTACCTATTCTTCATACCATCATTCAAACCTTTCAGGCACGAGATCGAAAAATGAAGAAGGCTAATTACCCAGAGGCTCCATAGTAGTTCCTTTTTGGGATTACCTTATAGGATTCTGTATATGAACCCCAAAAAGGAATTGCTTTCGAGCCTTAGGGTAGGTTGATTCATGTGAGTCTCATCGTGCGGTCAAGCTGCACATCTTCCTGGCCCCCTTTGCCAACTCCTTTGCCCAACATCCTGAAGCCAGCAGGCACGCACTGCGATGTACAACTAGCCGACAGCGTCAAGCGAAGCATACGATATCGGCTTGCGGGCTCTGACCACTTGTGTTTCATACCATGCTTACATCTGACGGCAGATATGAAACGGAAGAAGGCTAGGCTGGCTGATGTGAATGAATTAGAATAGTGCTTTGGGGCCCGTTATACTACAATTCTACTAAGGAACTCCCCAGAATAGTATAGGTAATCATTTAGGGCCTTATACTAAATCCTTATAGTAGCCCTTTTAGACCCCTTTGGCCCCTTTGAACAAAGGTACCCTGTTCTCATTATTTAGGCCCCTATAATAATTTGCAGTCCGGCTGCCCGTCTTTCTGGTTGCCTCCGCCGGCCATCCTAGGGCCCACCGGTTTAGGGTTTTGGGTTTAGGGTTTAAGGGTTTAGGGTTTAGGGTTTGGGGTTTAGGGTTTAAGGGTTTAGGGTTTAGGGTTTGGGGTTTTAGGGTTTAGGGTTTAGGGTTTGTGGGTTTAGGGTTTAGGGTTTATGGGTTTAGGGTTTAGGGTTTCAGGGTTTAGGGTTTAGGGTCATGCTCTGTGTCTCTGAGTAGCCCCTTTAAAGGGATCGCAAGGGCTCTAAAGGGATCTTCTAGGGTACTATAAGGGTTTAGGGCTCCTGAGTAGCCCCTTTTATAATGAGGGTACCCTTTTCCTACTGCTCGGTTTTAATGAGGGGACACTAAAGCATACAGGGCAAAAGGGTCCTACTCAGGAACCCAAGTGTTGTACCACGACGCTGCCCTGAAGTATACCATCTCGGCTTGAATCCTGCGGGATCTTCGGATGCTTTGAACGGCTAACTACCAATGCCTGATATCAGTCTCGAACCTAACCTCAGCCGCGAGATGCTTCATGGGAGTCCGAAACTGCCATCCCAGCTGCAGGTCTTTCTCCTTCATCCTGAGATCCACAGAGGTGTATTGTTTTGGGGTCTCGATTTGAGGGCTTAATATAGGGGCCTCAACAATTAGAATAGGGTTTTAAACCCAGTATACTATAACTATAACAAGGAACCCCCCCAAAAAATAGTGTATATATATATATATATATATATATATATAGGTACCTATTGAGGCCCCTATACTACAGCTATGTGGCCTTGGGATTTTAGGGTTTCGGGATTTATTCTTCAACAGGCATGAATTGGCATCTGCAATGCCTCGAAACACGTTGAACTGAAACAGACGATCTCTCCATCGTAGCAAAAACCTATTCTATAACTCCAGATAAGAGATTGAAGGAGCCCACCCTAGGTAGCAGGATCCTTACTATAAGGACCCCAAAATAAGGTATCCCTAAACCCTAAGCCTTTAAAGGAAGCCTGAAAGGAACCCTAAGGTACCCATAAAGCAGGTACCCCCTAAGGTTTGGTTGGCTTCAAGGCAGACTCCGAATTTGAAGTCCGGCGGCTCGTATTTCTCGTCCCCGTCTTCGGACAGCCTGAGATCCATAGAGGCTTAGCGCTTTAACGCATACAGTAGGGTTCCTGTTTAAAGGGGTCTATAAGGGATATAAGTGGTACTATAATATAGGGGCCTGAATCCCTATATTCTACAGCAGGGTTTAAGGGTTTAGGGCTTTGGAGTTCCGCCGACATGCATTGCACTCCACCACTCCAGAAAATGGGGAAATAAGGGATCGGACTCTCGGATGGAGGGCGGCGGTTTCTTAGGACCCTTGAAAGGAGCAGTTGCCTTAGGTACTGCCCTCATACAGTAACAGTCTATAATAGGGTTACAATTATGATCCTAAAAACTTACCTCCTATGACTATTCACCAACTGTTACTGAGTGGGGGCCGTACCCAGCAGCCCCCTATTCTTGACACCATGTGCTAGCTCCAATTTCAGATTTCCGAAATTCCAAGTTTCGGTCCAGCCGCACGTCTGTCTGGTCCCCTCCACTGAACATCCGAGAGGCCCAAAGATTATTCTGAGCAACTCGGGAGCATGCTCATATGATGAAGTAAACGATATCTGCTTCAGGGCTCCGGGATCTATGCAAAGCTTGAACAGGGTATCTAATTTAATCTTCATACCGTGTGTTGAACCCAAGTCTAGAGACGAAGTTCATGAAGATTCAGTTGCCTCACCTGACTCCGAATTTGCAGTCCAGCTGCATGTTGCTCATGTTGGGGAACATCCTGAGGTCCACAGAGACAGACGCTGCATTTTGCAAGCTCGTTTTGCTGTCTGCGGGGTCTTACGACCCTCTATCCTTTGAAGATTACATGATTTCGGCTTCCTGGAGTGACTCCGAACTTGCAGTCCAGCTGCGCGTCTTTCTTGATCCCTCCGCCACCCATCTGTTTGGAAGCTTTGTTGAAGCTTTTGCCCGGAGTCCTGGTGACGAGGACAACGCTTGCTTGGGGTTTTCGCTCACCTGGACTTTATTCATGGGGTGCGGATGGCCTCTGGGATCTTATGGGCTTCAAGACGGTACTGTTCTTACTGTGGTTGCCGAAGGCCGCAGAAATGCTGACTTCGAAGTTGCAGTCGAGCTGCCACTCTTCTTCCTTTTCTTTCCCCTCTCCTTCGGCCTCCTTCCCGTCCCCTTCACCCTCCTGCTCGCCTTCCTTGCCGTCCCGTTCGGCGTCTTCGGCCTCCTGATCTTCGCTCTCGAGTTCGTCGAACATCCTGAGGTGTCACAGACATGCACTGAACTCTACGATGATGCGGGCACGAGGTGCACTCGCACACGATCTAGGCCTGAGAGCCCCTGGATCTTATGATCCTACAGGGTCGCCGTACCATGGTTGCACCCAAGACACCAGATTGAAGAAGGTTAACCATTGGGATTTCACGGTTAGTGTCTGCCTTATGCGGCTCCGAATTTGCAGTCCAGCTGCGTGCGCTTGTGGTGCCCTCTGCCAAGCTTCCTGAGGCTCAGAAACATACATCTCATGTTTCATCGAGTTGGGAACCCATGTTCGACTAAAGTATACGATCCCGGTTTGACAGATCCGGAATCCAGACATACCTGGAAAGAAGACGACAGTTTGCACAAACTGAGGCACGCCGGAAAATAAGTGTAAGGGCTTTGGGGTTTAAGGTTCATGTGGAACTGAAGCTTGACTGATGCTTGACACAAATTTTCGGCAGCGGAGATAGAGTCATACCAACTACATGAAGGTTGTGTCCTACCTGACTTGGGTTCCTTGTGGCACTGCCTAGGCCTGCATAGACATAAAAGCTTCGAATGTGATAGAACCTTCAGCAGCCTAGAACACCTCTGAGAAACCCTAGAAAACTCCGAAGCCCCGTCACATGCATGTGACAAGCTTATCTAAACGGCCCTAAGCCCTAAACCCTGAACCCTAATGCTTCATGTACCTCCGGGAGCTGTGACTGGTAGCCGAGTCTCTTTGTCAGCAGGTAGCTACTCGGCCGCCCGGAAGGCAAAAGGCAGACCCTGGGAAAGTCCAGAAATAGTGTTCGGGGTAAGGTTTAGGTTTGATCGGTGCAGGTTTGAAATGTTACGGGTTAGGTTTTAGTGTTCCGGATTTGAGGTCCAAGGTTGTCTTCTTAGTCTTACTCTCATTCGTACCGGTGTTGTCACGACTACTTTGTTTCCGAGTGGAAGACTCCAAGGTGAAGGGTCTAGGGTCTGGCTTGACCATCGGGCGAATGAAGCAAAAAGAATGGGTTCAAGTCTTAGGTCTTACGGCGTTGGGGCTTTACATATTAGGTTACAGTGTACTATCAAAAGATGTAGGGTACGTACGACAAATGTGGCTAATGTGAGAAATAATGCACAATTTGATATGACCATACGATATGACCTTAGGGTTTAGGAGTTTAGGATCTCCGGTTACGTGTAACCTCGGGGATGTGCCAAGGACGCAATTCCTAAAGGGGCGTACGCAATCAGAATTTAGAGTAGCTACATAACGGCTGTAGCAGGATATTCTCTCTCAGTATGCAGACCCGTTTAGGATTGTGGTGTCCTCCAGATCTTGAGACCGACTCGACTTCAGACTTGGTGCATTCTGTGCCACGCATAGTTGTGTTGAAGGATAACTTAGGGCCTGAACCCAAGCATGCGACAGTACGGAGCATTACGGAGCAATTGCAACATGGCTTGGGGCCTGAGCCAGTGTCTTCAGTTGTGAAACAAGTACATAATCGGGGGCGACGAGGAACAACATCGTCCGTTCTTTATCCCATGTGTTGAGTCGCGGGTTGTTTCTGTTGCGGGGCTACACAAACCGATGCAAAAAAATCCAAAGCCAAAGCCATCGATGGCAACGACAAGAACGACATGCCAACGAACAGCCGTAGATAGTAGTTAGTAGTCGTGGCGGGATGAAGAGGATCAGTCATTACTTACAAAATCCCACCAGCACCAGCACTACAAATAACAAATGGCAGCAGCAACAGTAGCAGCTGCGCTTTTTCTGTGTCACAGCGAAGTCTGAGGCCCCGCATTGCCCATAAGACAAAAACCAAAAACTGTCAAATATAATACGATAACGTGAACGGACCAGTGACTCCTGATTTAAACTAAGAGAGTTGTGTGAAAACCGCCGCTGGCCATATTATACAAGGTTGACCCTTGAAAGCCTCTTAAAAATATTCGTAGATAGGGTCCTATAAGCCCAATAAGGGAAAACATAAAATATCCCGAAGGCCTACCTAGTATATCAGTGGACAACAACTGTAGCAATGCAACCAGGCCTAGGGTCCAAGGAGGCAGACTTCACCTCCAAGAAGGACCTCACTCACTTTCAGGCAGTGCCGGCTGCTGGTTTAGATTCAGTTATGTATCTTACGTTATATATACATGATTGTATATGATTATTGAATTACTCATGTGTATGTCTTTGTATGTATGTATATATATATATATATAGAGAGAGAGATGTATGTATATATACAAAGAAAAATAAGAATGAGGAAATAAATGTGCATATATATGTATATATGCATACATATATATATATATATATACATATATATATATACACATATATATATATAGATAGATATACGCTCATACATATGGCTTGATCGGGTTTGATGCTCTTTGTCGGGTCGCAGTCAAAGGCTGTGTACCAGGCACAGTGTGGGGATGGAGGGTCCCGATCCTTGCAGCACGCGTCGTCCTGCGGCCTTTTTTTCGCGACTCTTGCGTCTTCGAGTCTTCAAAATGCTCCTTGCGACGTGGGTTCATATGACGAGCGCCAAACTGCTCTGGGCATCACTCAGCGGTTGCTGTGATGCTTGAAGTAGTTCTTGCTGGGAGCTTTGACATACTCGATGGGAAATTCTGACAGGCCTGCTTCCTGAAAAGCTTTCAACCGGCGATTGTCCAACGAGTATTGCTTGTCTCCGGATTGGTAAACTCTGATAGGGGGGAAGTCCCACGAGCTGAGCCTGCCATCCGCCAACTTCCGCGCGACGTGCTCCACCTGTTGACCATTTCTAAAACTCTTCGAGGGCTCGTGCGTGAAGTGGATGTCGCAAGGGTCAGGCATCGGTAGGAGGTTGACAGCTCTGTTGGCCGTTTCGCTCTACCAGCGCTTGAGCCTGGATAGCTTCACGGAGGTGGCAAGATCAAAAATAAGCCTGCAGGTAAGTTTTCTCGAAGGCCATGCAACAGATTTGGTGCAGTAGCTGCCGACGGGCGCTAGAGTGATAGTCTGCAGTATAGCGGCAGTCCTCTAACGACTCATAACGATGACTTTGAACATCAACGTCAGAACCAGAATTCTGACTGTCTTCGAAGCATCACTTAGATCCCTGTACTGCTTTTCTCTACGAATAAGTGTCGCAACATCGATGGTCCTGAGACCCATGTTTGCACAAACTGCCAAGCCGCAAAGCCAAAAGCCTGACCCTTTTCCCAAAAAAGACAGGGTCCTAAACAACCCGGCAACATGGCCTAGCCCCCGCAACCCTAAACCTCAAAATCCCAAACAACACTAGCACTACGCACTTCCAGCTTTCAATCCTTCGGAAGCTCCGAGGCACCCGGCGCTTTCTCCGAGGCGGCTGCAGCGCTTGCATATGCCTCCAGGGGTTTAGGCTTGTTTCGGGTTACGAAACCCGTTTATGATTATGTACCTCGTTCGTGGTGCCTTTAAGGGCAATTCAGACAGGCATCCGAAAGTGTCTACTGACTGTTAGATCACGTAGAAGTTATGCAGTCATGCGGCGTGGGCGCGCTTGTGACGTGGGTAGTGCGTCGAACCCTAACCACAAAGCTTGAAACCCATAAAACCCTACAGACCGTATATAGACTTCAAAGCCTAAGAACACAGATTAAACCCTGAAAACCCTCTAGCACCTAAAAGGCCCCGAAGAACAAAAAAAAACCCGAAGCAGTGGAAGCTCTAAACCCCTTATAAACCTTCTAAGTTAAGCCCTACTCTAGTCTGCGAAGGGAAGACGAGGCTCAAACTCTTTGCTATTATTGTGCTGGAAAGCATCGAGTGCAGAAGGATCGTTTGGTCTTTAGGTCCTATAGTCGTAGTGTGCATAGTAAAAAAATTAGTAGTATCAGTAGTAGTAGAAAATAGTAGTAGTCGTCGTCGTTGGAGGTCGTAGCCGTGGTCATAGTAGTAGTAGTAGTAGTAGTAGTAGTAGTAGTAGTAGTAGAAGTAGTAGTAGTAGTAGTAGTAGTAGTAGTAGTAGTAGTAGTAGTAGTAGTAGGTGACAGTAGTAGTAGAAGTGACAGTAGTAGTAGTAGTAGTAGTAGTAGTAGTAGTAGTAGTAGTAGTAGTAGTAGTAGTAGTAGTAGTAGTAGTAGTGTAGTAGTAGTAGTAGTAGTAGTAGTAGTAGTAGTAGTAGTAGTAGTAGTAGTAGTAGTAGTAGTAGTAGTAGTAGTAGTAGTAGTAGTAGTAGTAGTAGTAGTAGCAGTAGTAGTAGTAGTAGTAGTAGTAGTAGTAGTAGTAGTAGTAGTATAGTAGTAGTAGTAGTAGTAGTAGTAGTAGTAGTAGTAGTAGTAGTAGTAGTAGTAGTAGTAGTAGTAGTAGTAGTAGTAGTAGTAGTAGTAGTAGTAGTAGTAGTAGTAGTAGTAGTAGTAGTAGTAGTAGTAGTGGTAGTCTCGTAGTATTCGTAGTAGTAGTAGTAGTAGTAGTAGCAGTAGTAGCAGCAGCAGGAGCAGCAGCAGTAGCAGCAGCAGTAGCAGCAGCTGTACTAGTCGAAATAGTCGTAGGCAGTTGGCGGCAGTGCGAGTGCGGGTAGGTGTAGGAGTAATTAGTAGGAGTATGCTGCATCATCAGAGTCCAAGCCAGCCTTCAGCATCTGCATGTCCGAATGAATGTCATTGATGGTGTGCCTAGCGCTGGGAAAGGTGGTTGCGGCGACCGCGCAGGTATCCACAACTCTGGAGGCCGTACGTTGCTTTATGTCTTCGGGTCTACGGTTGCGAAAGCTGCACCCCGAACCCTGAACCTCCGCCAACGGCACACCTGCAAAACCTTTCAAACCCCTTCCATGCCCTGTTAGAACCTTTAGAAGGCGCTGAACCCTATAAACCCTATAATCATAAACCCAATAAACCCTATAAGCCCTCTAAATCCTATAAAACCTAAACCCCCAAACCCTCACAAGATCTTAGAAGCAGCGTAGACAAGCCAGCCTGTAAAAGTCCTCGACTTGCTGCCTGAAGTGCGGGTCGAGGACCTGGCAGACTGTCAAAAAGCCCCATAGCATATAGTATATGCTATGTAGTATATAGTATATAGTACATCGTATAAAGTATATGGTGTGTAGTATATAGTACATAGTTCCCGGGATTCTTTTGGGTTTGGGGTTTAAGGGAGTCTTTTGTTTTGCTTAAAGTGGGGGGTGCCTGTATGAAGGAATATGGGGTCTCTGGGCACTAGCTGATAATATTCCGTCCGTGTTAGTCGCTTCCCCCTTGTGCTAAACACACCCCCCCTCCAAACGAAAAACACGTTTCTGAAAACTCCCTGACATCATCCGCCAGATTCAATACCGAATTTGCCCAGGGGCGTTTCAGGGTTTCAGAACAGGAGCAATAAACGGAGGAGGAGGAGCAAGAGCAGGAGCAAGAACAAGAGCATCAGAAACAGCAAAATCAAGTGCAGAAGTAAGAGCAAAAGCAGGAGCAATAGCAAAAGCGAGAGCAGAAGCGGGAGTATGAGCAGGAGCAAGAGCACAAGCAAGAGCAGGAGTACGAGCAAGAGAAGGAGCAACAAACCGAGCAACAGCAAGAGCAGGGGCAAGAGCAAGATTCCTCAAACGTGACAGTAGGCACAAAAAATTCTCCCGAATCAGGAAAACACCTCTTGAGTTTTCATCGGGGCATGGCCCCATCTAACATCAGGGGGAAGAAAATCTTGCCTAGTACAGCTCTCGGGCCTGAAATGGCTTTGGTAGTTATGGAGCATGTCAGGCTGGGCCTAGGTTTTGCGCAAAAGCGCCTGAAAGGAGTTGTTCTGGGCAGTGAATACAATCCAAATTCTGACAGGGCCCTTCTAACCACATATACAAATCAATTCCCCTTACGTGCTGTTCAGTGACAACTCAATCGGTTTCTTGGGGAGCGCGACAGTTTTGAAGGCCAGTCTGTACCTCAAGTTCCTCTACTTGGAGGGTCGGGGGACTTAGTAGGTAGGTAGTAAGTAGACTTATAAGTACCCTACAAGGGAACCTAATTGGGGTTATGGTACTTATAAGTCCCTAAAATAACCAGTTACTAAGTCCCCCGACCCTCCAAGTACGAGGCCCATAGCTGGCCTCTGGAGGCAAGCTTTCACGGTTGCTTTCCTCAAGGTGAAGCACGGCTCGAGATTGAGAGTTGTTGGCTGTCAGAGATGCAAAAATCTCAAGAGGTTCTTGGACGTGTGCTACAGAGAGATGAAGGACCACTGCTCCCGGCTACTCATTTAGGGGCCCTGCTAGTTTAGGGGCCTTCATAGTTAGAGTAGGGCTCTGGGCTCCTTTATAGTATTACGACTCCACCAACGAACACTGAGAAAAAAGCATATAGATAATTATTTAAGATATAACCATTACAATACTCTTCTTCTAAGTGTATATATGGTAATTATTTAGGCTTTATTATTTCTTGATAATGCCGCTGCATGGCGGCCCTGGCTGCCTGAAACAACCACTGCGGAGCTTGCCAAGGATTCTACTGTCTGTTCATTTTTCGGGGTTGAGGGTTTAGGGTTTAGGGTTGCTTGCAGATGCATGGTCCTGATTCCGGTACTGTGCGGTAAAACCAAAAACTAGGGATCAAGCCCTCCCTTACTGTTCATTCCTCCTGTGTCTCGCCACACCGGACAGCAATGCAACTGTCGGGAAACGAAGCCCTGAACCCTAAGTACTGGTGCTAGTAGTAGTAGTAGTAGTAGTAGTAGTAGTAGTAGTAGTAGTAGTAGTAGTAGTAGGAGGCCTTAAGCCCCTGAAGCCTTGAATCCTAAAGCCGCTCCGTCTTTACTCTACTTACGAGACCAACCTGAACTAAGCCTGTAGGCCTCTGGATGAATAGTGATTGAGGAGTTCCCCAGTGTACATCAGAAGAAGATTGAATAGCGTTCGAAAGGAGACTGTGACGCAACTAGGAGGTCAGTATATGGATCACAATGGAGCGCAAAACCTGGGCTTGTACAAATATCTGATCTCGTGTTTGCTCATGGAGCTGTCCTCCACCAGCGACGTGGGATGAGCGTCCTGGCCCTCGGCAGATGAGACATCGCTCCGGGATATCTGGGGGAATTCATCAGAAGAAGAACAACAACACACCGATCAACTGCATCGACCACTAAGCCACGAAACAGCAAGGACAATACACACAAAAGCAAAACACTGACGCAACTAAGCACCTGCAACCACAAACCGTGTGACACATCACAGCAACGGTGGCCGCAACATCAGCATCAAAAGCACAACAACAGATGCTAGATGCATCCAACGATTCACAGCCTCCATACAACACAAGGCAAAAACATCTCAGAAGCAACAACAACGACACCGCCACCGATCACAAACATAATCATTACTGACATCATCATGATATCATTGCTGTTGCTGGGGGTTCTCGTCATTGCCATCACCTGCAACATTTGGCATCGCTTATGAAGCTGAAAGGCAAAACCATGACTGGTAGGGCATTGAACAAAATGGCAGCGGCTTCTGGATGGAGACAAAGTCAGTAGATAAAGAGGGAGGGAGATTCAACAGCATTGTATCTGGACATGACAGTGTGTAGATTAGCACCGGGCTTCATGATGGATTCTCCATGAGTACAACTGAACAAGGTCTAAACCGACATTCAGTATTGCCTCAGGCATGGTAACTGCACAATAGACGCGGAATTTGAGGTCCCAGCATGCGTCAGTTGCAGCAGCTGTGCCTTCGTATGCAGAAGCTAAGAGGGCGGCCCTCCTTGCGGCAGCCCGTTCTCGCTGCTTCCCGACACAGCCAACCTGTTCTTAAGCTCCTGTAGAACCCTCAAGGAGCCTTTCTGGCCTATCAAAAAAAGGACCTTTATACTTTACAGTAGAAGCCAGACAGTTGGAACATCATTATGCCCATGCCCTTGAGGTAAAGTATAAGGGATCCTAGCACTAATCCTCATGAATCCATGTTCCAACTCTCTGGCTTCTACTTTGGACAACCCTACTTCGGACAACGGCTCCCAGCTTGGCCAGCCACATGCCCCACGTCTTGCTCAAGCATTACGCATCGTGCAATGCAGCTCGACAAGCACGTTCTGAGGATCAGTGCCAACCAGCCCATGGCTCGGGCAAAGATGTGGGAACCTGATTAAGAAACCTTGGGCCTTTATTCGGGCTCCTTATATGAACCCTACTATCTTGGGGGTTGTAGACCCAGGGGTTTCGTTTAATTGGGGCAGTGGCAAAATCCTAAACTTCGGGAGTGAACTCTGAACCTGCAGGCTTCTGGCTCTAAGGGCACCCCCATAGTATACACTTCGGCCATGTATTACAGGAACCCCTTCAATGCTTGTAAATACACGATATGAGCGTAAGTGCCTGTTGCCCCCTGAATTTCTTGTGGTTAGCCGCAGATCGGCCCGCTGTCTTTCCGATGGACCCACTGGTGGCTAGCGAGTGAGGGAGGCAGAATAGCAGCCCCGTGGCGTGGTCCGTGAATGTCGAATTTGGGTTAGGCTTGATTAGGACAGCTGTTGTTTGCCATCACAGCTGCGGCGAATGCTCGCGCACAAGGGACCCTCAGCCTCGCCCAAGCATGTCTTCAGAGAACGTCATCGATGCAGCAAACTCTGTCTTTTCGCTGACCGAAAGCGTGTATTCATCTGCACGGATCGTGGATCACAGCTCTTGCTGTATAGAAACTTGAGGCGGGTCCGACGCTAGCAATGACTACTGAGCTCCATCTTCTGGCAGCACTGCCACCCTGTGACTATGATGGTATGTGCCCAGATATCCCAGACAAAACGCCAGACATGTGTTCAGCTATCTCTCCATGCATCCGTCTCAACAACATGTGCCCGTTTGCATTAACGACGTGTGGTACAGCACTTCCATTTCATGGTCAATTCATGCTCAGCAATTACATTACATGAATGTTGCAAATGCAGGGGACAAATTCCATGCATGTATGCATCGTGAAATTTGTGCAATTCATAGCATACGACACGCGAGCCTCTAATCTGTTCTACGGTATACAGAGAAGCACCATAGCCTGACGTGCCCTTTCGCGACATGGACATCTGCATGCCCGCCTTTGCATGCATGCACACTGGCACACTTACGGAATATGTGCATGTGGTAGAAATGTGCACACGCACATAAGTTCACAGGTTAGTAGTGAAGCATGCATGCATGTGTGCTTGTGTGTATACATCCATATACATACATATGTATGTCAGGTAATCTAGTTAATTATAGTACACATGGAGTCAATGTTCAAATGTACGTACAGGAACAGCTAGATGGGTGTATTGTATATGCAGGCAAAGAGCCTCAGAGAGAGACAGAGCGCCTGCTATGTGTAAATAGTCACAAGACAAGGAAAGGTAGTCAAACATAGACATAGGCTTAGTTTACGGTAGGTAGACCGCATATAAACACATTATAGTAGCCGCAGAGGCTAGTCCAACGATCCCCATAAACTGCCACTGCCTCATCGGACAGTGTGAACATCTCGTGAAACCCAAGAGCTTGACAGACTACATTATTATAGAACCCTTATAGATCTCTTATTTTAGTAACCCTTAAAGACCCCTTTAAAGGAGCCCTGATAAAGGCCCAAAGAAGATCTCTTATAGTAACCCTTATAGACCCTTTTAAAAGGAACCCTAATCAAGGCCCAAAGAAGCTTCGGAACCGCCACGCAGATCCGCGCAAAAACGTTAACACCCGAGTCAAGGCTGTTCTGTGCACCATCAGGGGACCCTAATATAGTACCCTAAATAGTAGGATCCTGATTATAAGGACCCCAAAACAAGGTACCCCTAATTTTCGGAAACTCCCATGTGTCCTCAAAAGCACACGAACTCTTCCTCACAATCGTGACCGCGCATCACTGATACATCTAACTTGCAATACCCACACTGCTGGGATCAACAAAGCAGCGCCACAGCTCTGTAGGAAGGCATCACAGAAAGGATCGGCAATACCGACAAGATCAGCGAAGGGCATCATCAATACCCATGGACTGAACCCCAATCAAGAATAATCACGGATCCGGATAGACCGGGTAGTGTGGGTTGCGCTAGCATTGGGAACACCAGCTGCGCCTCGTCCAGGACGGCTACTAACCTATTTTGGGGGACTTAATGGTTATAATAGGGTTTTGGGGGCCCATTACACTATAACTATAGTAAGGAACCCCCAAAAGAGTATAGGCAATTAGATACACCCCTAATTGTGTGGTTCTAGAGCACAACTCCAAAGAACAGCCCCAACTGGGTGGCTCCAGCTTCACAAAGCTACTGCTGACACGCGCCAACCTCATGAGGACCAGCGACGGCCGGAAAGCAGAGTTGGAGCCAAGATACCACAAACGATGTGCCATCTGAAGACTTCAAAGCCCGTATGCTCTCAAAGGTCCGTTGGTCCTCGGGGAACAGCCTGTCAATAACAGGCCAAAGAAGGAAATCTGCCCATTCAGGAGTTCACCTGCCGGCGACTGCAGGGGATAATAGCGGAGGAGCGCAGGCTCTAAACCCTTTAGGACCTAGGGCGATAGGGACTAGGTTCTGGCTTTCAGCCATCCCGCGGGAGTTACTCGAGATGCAATGTCTCACTACTACAAGTACTAGTACTACTACTGCTCCTACTGCTGCTGCAACTACAACTACAACTACAACAACAACTACTACTACTACTACTACTACTACTACTGCCGCCACCCACCACCACCATCACCCACCACCACCATCACCACGGCTACTACTGCTACTGCTACTGCTACTGCCACCACGACGACGACTACTACTGCGACCACGGCATTACTACCACTGCTACCCCGAAAAGATGCACGAGTCCAAACCCACAGACCAGACCTTGTCTGTGAGCCCACAGTCAGATGTGACCACGACAGCGATTGCGATGCTGCTTGCACACTGTCTTGCTGCTTCGAGCTTCGACTAAGCCTACGTAGTACTCTTGCGAGTGGTAAACCTACAGCGTTGACAAGTGTGCACTATGAGGATTCGTCTTATCGGACGAAAATGAAAAAACGGATGTATGTGCTGGAGAATGATGCTGACTGCCTCTATCTTCAGACTTTCCTTGTTTCGCTCGCTCCAGTCTTTCCCCCAGCATCCTCAACTCGGCCTGCGCATAGAGTCGCAGGATATTCCTGCAGCGGAGTGTGGCTCCCTAAACCCCATAAACCCTACACACCAGGCTCGGGAGGAAGCTCTTTAAGAATCCTTTCCCGGATATCATCAAACCCTGACAGTTCAGGCGGATTTGAGGGAAAGCGACCCGAGTACTTACTACACAGTATGGGTTCAAGGTGCTTAAAGCAATGCCAAGGAAGAGTTTAGGATTCTTAGGTTTCTGATTTCCCACAGCTGTGAAACCTTCGAGGAGAGGCGTTCGAGTCTTCCGCTGCTGAAGTTTTATCCTCGCTAGCCAGGAGCTACGAAAAAAGAGGCCAAAGTTTTGAGAAAGATCGTAACATATATATATATATATATATATATACAGTAGCCGCCGGAAAGTTGGAAGGCAGCAATTGGAACGGTTGATGCGGCAACGGCATCTTCCAACTTTGGGTTTGGCTTGGTCCCATCTTCCAACTTTAGGTCCCGGCGTTTGGACCGGCTGATGCAGTAACGGTATCTTCCAACTTTCGGTTTGTGGGATTCAGCTCCAGTAGTGCAGAGAAAGAAACCGCAACTACTTCGACCGCTCCAGTAGTGCTGAGAGAGGGAAACGGCAATTACTACGACCACTCCAAGATTGCAAAGAGAGAGAGACAGAGAGAGAGAGACTGCAAATACTACGACCGCTCCAGTATTGCAGACAGAGAGAATTTGCAATTACCACGACCGCTCCAGTATTGCAGAGAGAGAGAGAGAAAGTTACCACTGCAGTATTGCAGAGAGATAAAAGCTGCAAATACTACGACTGTTCCAGTATTGCACAGAGAGAAAAACTGCAAATACTACGACCACACCAATATTGCAGAGAGAAAAAACTGCAATTCCTAGGACCTAGGACCGGTGTTACTCAATTACTACGACCGCTCCAATATTGCAGAAAGAGAGGAGCTGCAAATACCATGGCCGCTCCAGTATTGCAGAGGGAGAAAAATTGCAGTTACTCCAGTATTGTAGAGAGAGATAGACGGAGAAACTGCAATTAAATATTGGGTCTGCTTGGTCCCATCTTCCAACTTTACGTCCCGGCATCTGGGGCGGTTCATGCGGTAATGAAGAGTTGGAAGGTTGCAAACTTGGAAGAATCCAAAGTTGGAAGATGTGTTCTATTCCAATTGTGGGGTGCGGAAATTTTGGGTGTGCATCTTCCAACTTTGCGGCTGCCACCATATATATATATATATGTATATATATATATATATGTAGTATAATAGAACACTATATATGTATGTGTTTATACATATATGGTGTGTACATATATATACATATATATATATATATATAAGTATGGGGCACTACTGTCAACTCCTGCTTACCTTCAACCGAGTCGCATGCACGTGACGAAGGTCTCGCAGCTCGCTTCATCTGCCTAGCCAGCGGACTGAGGGGGCGTTGAAGATACAGTTGATGAGTTAAATCCTGCATTACCCATGATAAGGAATTTACCACAATTCCCAAAATAAGCAATATGTTATTCCATGGAACATACCATACTACCCATATTTTAAGGACCTTAAGATAATGCAGAATTTAGATCATCAACCGTGGGACTGCCTCTTCCAAGCTCCACCGAATGTTCTTTGCAAGCGACGCCGTGCACATACAGTCGAGGCATTCGGTACTGCTGCTGTTACTGCTACTACCACTACCACTACCACTACCACTACCACTACCACTACCACTACTACTACTACTACTACCACCAACACTACCACTGCGATTTTGGCATTCCCAAGAAACAGCAGGGCCAGTTCGGAGGGTAAGTGCAAACCGAGTTCGCAGATCTGCCCACAAACATGAAAGTTCTTGTTTGCGACATCTCTGGCCTCTGCAAGTTACTTGAGGACCCAGGACCTCCAAATTGATGCAAGTCCCTGACATGCGCACCCCTAACAGTAACAGCAACACACAATGCAGGGGTGCGAAGATTTGGGAGATTTGTTCCACCCTACGTCACCCTGTGCCATCGCCCGGAGATGCCTCTGTGATGGCGACTTCCTGGAAGGGCAATCAGGTCTAAGAATGAACGGGTTTACATGGGTCTACACAATTTCGGACAGACGGGCACGGCTTCTGCAGAGGGGCTGCGCAAGTGGGCGAGGGAGCAAGATTTAAAACCCCGGCGTAGCACCCCAAAGAGAAAGATAGTAGCTATGTGCCGTGAACAAGATGTCCTGTGCTCCCACAAACCTTTGGAATGCGCAGCAAACTATACGCGCGTTGCTTGCTCCCAGAGGCCTGGCCACAACCGTATGGTACAGGGTATAGGCAACTGGAAATGATGAAGCGACACAATATCTATATATCTATATATCTATATCTATATCTATATATATACACATACATATATATATATATATATTAATATATAACTATAACCCTAAGCCCTAAACCGCAAGCGTCGCTATGGCGGAGTCTACGCTACAGGACTATCGAGCCATCAACAAAAAGCAGGCAAAACCTCGATACCCTAAACCCTATAGTACGGCTCCGCTTTAGGGTTTGGCGGTCTACAGATTGTGCTTGAACTTAAGGCTAACAAGCCATTAGAGACCTCAACATCTCGATGACCAAGTGAAAAAATGTGAAGCCCCTAACCCAAGCCGCGAGAAAAACTCTGCGCCAGCCCTTGAGCCCCAAACCCTGTACCTCTTAAGCCCTCGAGAGTTAAGGGTTTAGAGGCCCCAAACCCTCAAGCCCCCCCAACCTATAATGTTGCTGCTGCCGCCTTGGCTATCTCAGTGGCATCGGCGAAGCGAAGAAGCAACAAACATGGCCTCTCAATGGGTTCCATATCTGGTGCGAAATCTGCAGACGCTCGCAGGCAAACTCATAAACCTACGAGTCTACACCTGCATAATTGCACAATCGTGATGTGCCTGGGTACATGTAGAGCCTCTTGGTGCGGAAGGTTAGCAGTTTGGTACATGACATGACGGCAAGACAATACATCGATTCCAAACACGACACACACCATCACAAAACATAGGAACACACACGAAGCATAGATACATATACACATGGACATTACTTAGTTTGTGATTTCAACGAGCGGATACATGTCAACGTGTATAGCGCGCCCGAATCCCTTCAACCACCACCCACCTACCTTCTTACATACCTGCATACAGTATGTAGCCACTCATGTACGCAATCATGTGTGTATATATATACCCCCTGCACGATCGTAGGTATGTATGTACGATTATGTACGCATGAAATGTATGTGCGTAATAAACGTATGCATGCGAGGAAGCATGTAGTTAATTACGTACATGTGCATGCATGTTCGCATGTTCGCATGTACGGACATGTACATGTACGCATGTATGCATTTCTGAAATGTATGCTGGCGTGTTTGCTTGCTTCTTTGCCTTCTTGTTTGTATGAATGCGTTCCTACGTGTAATCTGTATAACTACTTCCGACGTGGACCTGGAGTATGTACCATGACAAGCTGAGCTGTGAATTGCTTGTGATAGGCGGTACAAGACAGACCATCGGAAGCTCAAAACCGCCTGGGGCTTTGGTCAGCCAATAATTTATTCTGCAACACTGGCGCAGCCAGTGTGGTCATATACTGTACGAATCTCTGTATGCATCCAGTGTGTACAATCTTCCAGAGAGATTGAGCCCTAAACCCAAAACCATACAGTAAGCCCTAAATCCAACTTTGCAAGTTCAAAACCCTCTCCCTAAACCCTAAACCCTATACCCTAAATCCAAAACCCCAAACCCCAAACCCAAAACCCTAAACCCCAAACCCAAAACCGAATCCGTCTTGGCAGCGCCTGACTGCTTCAAGTCCATCAGGAAGCCCATCCATAGGGAGCTCCTGGATCAGGTTTAGGATTTAGGGTTTAGGGTTTGGGATTTAGGGTTTAGGGCCAAAGGTTGATGGGAGGCATGGGGAAGCCAACAAGGGTACTATAAGGGTTTAGGGGTTTAGGGGTTTTAGGAGGTTGTTGACTTGATGGGAGGCCAAAAGCGAGGCTTTAAGATTCTTGGGGGTAGGGTTCCCTTATTATGAACCCTATGATGGGAACCCCTAACCTAATCCCTACTAAACCTCCATAGGCTCAAACCCCTTTTGGCCTCGTACGAAAGGTCTCTGAAAGTCTATGAGTCTATAACTGTCGCTAGAAGCAGGGTTGAGGGTAGAGGAGCCTTGATCATCGGAACAGGGTTCTGTAGGGGGTGGGTTCTGAACATTACAAAATTACACAGGCACACGGAGGATGATTATACTACATATTCAGACCCATACTAGAGAACACTATCGAAATTTCAGTATGTTATATTGTGTTATCTTTGTAAAGACTATGACTAACGTCCCGCTTACATTATCCATCACGACGGAAGAGCCGGCCTCTAAAAGCCCACGGCCCTGGAGAGTTCTTCGTGTTCGTCTCTTTAGGCTTCAGGTATGGTGGCTTTTAGGAACTAGGGCTGTAGGGTTCAGGGGTCAGAGATTTTGTTGGTGTATGTGTTTATATGCAGCCATAGTTATACATACTACAGTCATAAGAAAACTGGTATTGCGGTCTGTCAACAGTTTCTGCACTGTTTGTGCGGACGATGAGAATTGAATTTTGGTGAGGTATGAGAACAAGCTGAGTTTTGCTCGAATCCTGCATCCTTGAAGCATAAACCCCTACCCCCCAAACCTCCAACCCTGAAAGTTAGACGAGCCGTTGGGGTTGGCTGTACACTCTCTCTTACCCTGAAGCTGTCCAAATTCAATGAATCAAGCAACCACACAGACGAAATAACGTGTGCACACGTGATAGGCGTAAAAGCCCTATACACCTACAATCTAATTACTGTATGCTCCCACTCACAGGATCTCCAGAGCCCAGGTGTTGGAAGACCGTCCTTTGCAAGAGACACCTCGGTAAGGCCTCAGTATGCGACGGAAGGCGTAGCAGTGACATGCTCTCAGAACGACGGTTAGTTAAACTTGACCGTTGTGCCCTTCTCCCTCCTCCCTCCCTCTCGTTCAGAACAGCTTTCTCTTCAACGATCATAAGCAGCCGAGAAAGGACCATATCCTTCAATTCCAACTCAAACCCAACACAATTGAAGGACAGTGCGCCTGCCGATGCGGCCCAGCTGCCCTAAACTCTCTAGACCCCAAAACCCATCATAGCTGAAGCCCAGTTGCGACCAATCTCGATCTTTTCAGAGACAGGTCCGGCTTCCAAAGTTAGGAAGCGGAGCCACCTGTCGATGGTGTACCTCACGACCCAGTCAGGGCATTTGGGAGTTTCCGAAAATGGGGGACCCAAATATAGTACCCTAACTAGTAGGATGCTTCTGATAAGGACCCCAAAATAAGGCACCCCTAATTTTCGGAAACTCCCATTTAGGCTTGCGGCTTTGTGCTGTGGGCTTAGGATTTGACTGTTGTCCACACAATCTGAGGACCACAAGCGTATCTGCACCAGGTCTCGTCACGAGGTGCGAAACCCATCGTCACTGACCTTCGGGCCTTGATAATCAATAACTGGGTTCTTGTTAAGGAACTTAATTTAAGTTACCATAATAAGGAAACCCTATTATTTACGATAGATCCCTATTATGGTAACTTAAATTAAGTTCCTTAACAAGAACCCAGGTAACTAGAGCAGGTGTTGGGGTTTACGGTTTAGGGTTTAGGGGTTATATTGTAGTATTCTGAGCAATAGAACAGAACAAGCCAAGGAGAAATGCTACTTCAGGGGCCTTTCTTACAGACCTCGTGGCTTAGCTTGTCAGGTGCCACTCAGTTTTAAGGGTCTCAGGGCCATGGGGATAATGTATAGGGGCCTTCGGCTTAGAAATTAGACTACGGCGATGATTTTTAAATACCCGGACATCTAAACAAGTTAAACAGGTGTGTCATACTACTTCCGCCCCCCACATGTTTTAAAATTCTCACCGTAGCGTTTTGGGGCATACTCTCCCCCTGTGCTAGGCAGACATCGACTTTCCTGGCTTCAGGATTCCGCGTGGATTCCGTTCTATACACGTAGTTGCTGAGCTCATAAGCCCAAAACATGTACACTTTCAGGTCCATACGGGATACTATATTATATCATACATATATATATATATATACACACATATATACACATTTAATTTACGTATTCTATTATGTTAGAAAGTGCAGAGGGCGCTCATTCAGCTACTAATCAAGTGCGTAAACGAATCACCCACCTACGCTCGTTCTCGCAACGGAACACCTGTTTTGCATCTCCTTGCATCTCGCTGAGCACGCCAAAGCCTGGGCCTTGACTGGGTTTCCTTGCAGCAATCCCAATGGTCTCCAAACCACTGGTTCAGGGTTTGGGGTTTAGGGTTTAGGGGTTTAGGGTGTAGGGGTTTAGGGTATAACTTGCTTCGAATCTTAGCTGGCCGACTGATGGCAGGCTGAACTCAAAAGCCGTTCAACGAACCAACGAGCGATATGGAGTCTGTGTACCTGCATGTGCAAACATGCATGCTGTGTGGTATGTGCAGGCTGTACGCAAGTACTCCCAACAACGACAAATGCGTTGGCCGTCTACATCGGTGGTGTCGATCCTGGAGGCTGGAGTGCATACTCATAAAGCTCACAAAGGACATGTCGCCATGCGAAATTCCGAACTCGCGATTTTTTTGTCGCCTAGCAGGCGCTTTATCCATCAAGTGGTACTGAGTATCGAATACGAGCATGCCGCTAGACGTCATGTATACAAGACGAACTTGCAGCTTGCACGCTAATCAGATAATCAAACCAATCCAAAAAACTGTATCATCACGTTCACCTCCTCTGCGGTTTGGGGTATTTACAAGAAAACCTCAGAAGGTCTAGCAGGAGAAGCGGCTGCGCTAATCGTGCAATCGATTCCAAGCACTCATCTGCAGTGAGGGTATCAGGCCTCAGAGAGCAGGTTGCCGGGGTTCAGGTCCAGGATTTAGATGTGTATCAACGGGACGCACGGGTGGGATGAAGGTAGGTTACGGGGGGCGGGAATCTCAAACGAGGGTCGTTATATGATGAGTCACTCTGAACCCGGTCTAGTTTCATCCTACTTCTCGAGGCCTCCTAGGTTTAGGCTAAACCCTAAACCCTAAAACCCTTAACCGCAAGCAAATGTCGATGGGTGCAGGAGTCTTGCCATCGCGAACTTCAGGCTTATAAAGCTGCGGAAGATGCAGCAGTGAGGACTCGGGGTTCGAGGGCAAACGCGAACCTCAGATACATTTGGGCTGAGATCCCGGCATCTACGTCACTGATGGCAGGAAGAATGTCCCTGCATTGCATCGTGCTAGCGCTGGACCTCAGCATCTGCAGTGGTGCAGCATCGTGCTCTCCAGTGTCTTCAAGACGTCTTGTAGTGCTGCTTTACACGGTTAATGTCTGGGGCTACTGGACCCTCTACCAGAGTACAAGTTGTGCGGTCTTTGCGGTATGACCAAGCTTGCAAGCCAGGATGGTCCTGCGAATGGCCGCCATGAACATCGCTGCGCTTGTGCAACGAAGGATGTCAACGAAAACATCAAATAAGACACACTATAGCCGTTCTATGCAAGTTGATACTAGATCACACTGTTCTGCAAAGTTGAGTGACACATTATGTAAACTTCTGATGCACGAAAGGGTCTCGTCGCGGGGTCGTGTGAGCTGTATGCTGTATGTGATTGTCCC
Organism: Symbiodinium sp. CCMP2592; assembly: GCA_905221615.1. Taxonomy (NCBI): domain Eukaryota; class Dinophyceae; order Suessiales; family Symbiodiniaceae; genus Symbiodinium; species Symbiodinium sp. CCMP2592. Next base: position 902,079 of record CAJNDT010006091.1, on the reverse strand, counting down.
TACTACATTTCGCGGTCTTGTTTGCCGGCGATTTGGTGAAATGCCGTACGGCGGCGATAGCTGCGTCAATTAAAGCTGCTCCAGTTAGTTTAAAAGAGAAAGCTGTTCAATTGTCCGGCAGCGCACCTGTTCCTGGTTTTCGCAAGATCTTTATGCCTGTGCTCTGGAAATCCTGAAGCTGTTGTCATCATGGACACGGCTGGCCAGGAAGACACACTCCGAGAACTCTGACTGAATCTATTACGCCAATGCTACTGTCTGATTCGTACTTGGAAGGGCCGGAGACTTAGTAAATAGGTTATAAGTAGGGTTATAGTTGGGGTAACTCCATTTAGGGTACTCATAACTTTATACTTTATAACCTACTTACTAAGTCCCCTGCCCCTCCAAGTAAGATCTAAGCTGCGCAGTGCATTTGCAGGTAACTACGTTTGTCGACTGCTGCGAATGTCCACAACCCCAATCGGACAGAAGCCGATGGTACGGTTGACGATATAAATCCTGCATTACCCATAATAAGCAATATACCATAATTCCCATAGTTTAGGGTCCCTAAGGTAATGCAGGATTTGTATCATCAACCGTAGCATTCTGGTCTTCCTCGCCCCAAACAAGGGAGATGCGGTTTGCAAGGCTTGGCACGGGACCCCTCGGAAAGCTGCGCCAAGACATCGAGAACCTCAACAGCGGAACTGCGGGCCCCCGTTTTGGAATATATGCAAAGCCCAGATTTGCCCTGCTTCCCGGAAAAATGAAGGAGAAGGAAGAGGCAAATGTACATCTGTAAAACAATTAACACTTAGTGGTGGCTAGAACTATGCTTACATAATATGGAGGCATAAGCATATCCATGCGACTTACAGGTATATACCACTGCAAAATACTTGTGCACATCTTCTGGTCTAAATGCTTTGCACGTCTAAGTATACATGTACTCATATGGGCACATTTTCCATATGCGTATATATATATATATATATATGTATATGTATATGTATATGTATATGTATATGTATATGTATATGTATATATGTATGTATATATATATATATATACTGTCGAGAGAAGTGAAAGAAACACACATCCATCCGATCACCTCATGCATGTGTGCGTTCATTGACGTTATTGCTTTCAATCCTTTCATTCACTTCGTTCATGAATCCACTCATTCACTCATTCAACAATGTCATTCCCCTCCATTCAGTTCCATTCCGTTCTATTCATACATGCGGACATTCATTCATGCATTCTACCATTACACAAGCACGTGCGTGTATACACAAACAACAGACTCAACAATAAAAAGATGAATGACAACAAACGCTACATACATACATATATATATATATATATAGTGAGAGAGAGAGAGAGAGAGAGAGAGAGAGAGAGAGAGAGAGAGAGAGAGAGAGAGAGAGAGAGAGAGAGAGAGAGAGAGAGAGAGAGAGAGTTCAGATCGAGAAGAGAGAGAGATAGAGAGGAGATTCAGCAGGAGAGAGGGAGAGAGCGAGGGAGAAGAGCGAGAGAGTGAGAGTCAGTAGAGAAGATATAGTGGTAGTCATTCAAGAAAGAGGAGTCTAGATATAGAGATAGTAGAGAGAGAGAGATATGGAGAGAGAGAGAGATGTCCTATAGAGAGAGAGAGAGAGATAGATTAAGCGACATATATATGCGCGAGTAGATAGATATAGGAGATTAGATATCATGGAGATCTGCTCGGTCTAATACTTTCTCGCAGCATCGCTCTTTCTCTTTCTTTGCCTGCTAAAGGCTTTCTCTCATGCTCTCTTTCTCCTTTGCTTTCTCTGAATGGGTTTTACACATTATGCGCGACATGCGCGACATGCACATGGGAACTGGTCAATACTGGCAGCAGGAAAGGCCTGCGTTGAATGTCTGGGTGGCCGGCACTGCTGTAGGTTCCGAGCCTTGGAATTGACGAAAGGAATCTGAAGAATGATGGCAGTGAAGCAACAGCAACAGAACAGAGTCAGTTGTCGCCACTACCAGGCCGCCGGCAGGAGGAAGAGGGAACCCATGACAATGAGAAGCAGTGCCTGCGTGGATTCTTCTCCGTAGGTGAAGGCCTGTCTACCTGGACTAATAACTACCAGCTTCAAACTCAACACCAGCTTGCGCCTTGAGCTTGTGAGGGGCGAAAACATGGCCAGGCCTGACGAAGAGCCGAGGTAGTTCAACCCCTGCTGCTGTTAAGTCACAAAGAAGAAAAATATCAAGGCTGGCATAGACTTGACAGTCGTTGCATCCGCAGATGTTGGTAGGGCAGTGGCTTGGGCACATGAAAACAATGATGGTGATTCAGTGACAGTGAATGCGAGTTTTAATAGCTCAGCAGTTTTTGTGTTCGTCTTATCCTTAACTTAGCATTGTCATGTGGCTGCACAGAATAAGTTGCGCGAGAACGAGTCTTGTTAATCACCAGTGCTTGGAGCGGCACGACGATCAGAGTGAGAATTGCTCTCCTTCAGGGTGTCACTGCAATGACCAAGGCGCCCCTACTTGTACTGACTCACACATACCCCTTAGCCCCAAATCCATAAAACCCTGAACCCCCAAAACCGTAAACCCCGAAAACCCTAAACCCTTACTGTAGGGGCCAAAATAATTACCAATACCATTTTGGGTTCCTTAGTGAAAGTATAGTATACAGGGCCCCTAAACCCTATTCTAATTATTAAGGCCCGTATATTAAACCCCTAGAGCCCTGAAACCCCAAAACACAGAGGGCCCAGCACTATCCTCTGGAAAAGCAGCCCAGGACCTGGGTGGGACCCGGCTGGGAACTGGAGTACGGGGCATTCGGCTGCAAGGCCAGTCTCATGGTATTTTAGGGCCCCAGGGTTTAGGGTTGAGGGGTTTCGAGTTTCAGGTTTGGGGTTACGGTTAGGGTATTTATCCTGCCATCGGTGCGCCTTCCCACTCTCTGCACCATCAACGTTAAACCTGTCGCAGAAACCTACCGCATACACTTCGTTAAGATCGGAAGGACCCTAAAGCCTCGAGATTGGGACGTGAAAGCAAAAATGCACTGCGTACACGACCCCGGCGGCCAGATCCTCTGAACCCCATGCCACCAGAGAGATCCTGTAATATGGGGGCCTTACTAGAAGAGGGCTTTGGGGGTATATCCTGCAGCTACAATAAGGAACCCCACCAAAAAATAGCCCTAGGTAATTATTAGGCCCTACACTATATCCTTATAATACCCCTTCGGAGTGATCCTCATAGGCCCCTTTTAAAGGAATCCCCAAAATAGGTTCAGGTCCCCAAGAGGGAGTCCGATCCTCGTGACCTGTACCAGTTCGCCAGCTTCTCGAAGGCTATAGGGGCCTTAACTATACTGAACTTAGAACCTAGCAAAAATTGTAATTTTAGCTGTTTCTTAGGCATTATCATAACCAAAAATTAAAAAGTATTTCTAAGTACCCCTAAGGTAACAGTTAGAATAAGGTTTTGGGGCCCTATATACTTAGTTACGGTCTCCAAGGTTATAAGATTCACAGAGAATTCTTAGGCGGGCACGTTGCTGGGTTTGTTGGGCGGAAAAGGACGCATCGGCCCGCACTTTTACGGGCTCCTTTTCTCACGGATCAATCTAGATAATTACGTCCTAAATGGTTCCAGTCCCAGTGTCCTAATTTCAGAGCACTTTGCCGACTTTTCCCATGAGTTTTCTACAGTGGCAGTCCGCATGCATTGCTCATCTTGGTTCAGTAACAGCTCTGACGTTCGCGGGGGCGGAAAAGCGAGTGTTGGTAAAAAAAGGTCGCCAGCCTCTTAGACCCCCCTACCCTCTTATATATCTCAAACGGTCTGAGGGCGCGTGCACAGCAGGGCGGTGCAGCGCGCAGCGGTCCAGGTCTGTCGGACTAGTCCAAAGGAAAAGGTCGAGCCAGCGCCGCAACCTTCTGTACTGTGCGGCCTGTGCAAAACCTGGAGATCGCTAGACGGGCAGCTGCGAGGGCTGTCGAATCACAACCAACAATAACACCGTCCTGAGGAAACCCCACCCCAAGAGCGGATAAATCTATACCATCGACGCAAAGCCCTCCAAGCTTGAGTGCCCGCAAACCCTTTCGCAGAACATGCCTAAAAACCCTGAGCTGTACAATCAGGGTAGTGGGCAGCTGAGAGAAGGGTGAGGAAGCCGCTTCAACCCAGAGACCTGAAGAAAGATGACGAACCGGAATGTCAGCGAAACGACCCTGAAGAAAAATCACAACCAGCTCAAACCAACTGAGCCTGAAACATTCTGGGGAGGCAGCGTCCTGCAAGTAAAGAAACTCAAAAACCTTGCGAACAAAGGGGCTTGGAAAAGCCTGGCATGCAAGTGAAACTTGGTGTAGCCAGTCGAGCGGAATCTCATCAGTAAAGCGGAGACAGGCTCCAGATGCTGGAACAGCAGCTGGGGCAACTGTCTCGAGCTCAGGCTCCAGTTCATTGTGTGGCCTCTTGGCCCGTGCGCAAGTGAGGTCGGCAATGCGCGAGTACACCAGGAACAGGGCCTCCAGGATGGCGGATTGCTCAATGTAGAAGGAGACAGCAGCCTGATGTGCACCAGCCAGTTTGAGCCCCCGATTGCCGTTGGCATGGGCCGCAAGCCTGTCGGCTTTGTCATTCCAGAAAGCCAACCACTCATCGAGAGGCGAGTCGCAGGCCTGAACATCAATATGAGAGGGGACATGCTGAGCTTGCAGTGTCCCGTGTTCGTATTGTGCAGCAAGGTCAGCAATCAGGGCCCACAAGTCGAAGTTTTCCCGAGGAAGCACGAAAGTGTTCGCCAGGATGGCACGAATGCCTTTCACCACATATGCGGAGTCAGACCAGATAATGACGGAAACGCGGCAAAAGAGGCCCCATTTGAGAGAGCAAATCGCCGCCCACATTTCAGCCCTCGGAATAGTTTGGGCCAAACCTGGTACGGGCCCACTGCCGATGATCTGACCCGAACTTGCATTAACGGTGCCCCAGGATGCCAAGGCCAATTCAGGCAGGTCGGGATAAATGCAGGAACCGTCGGTGAACAAGTGCTGAATCCCAGGGCCGGTGGCCGTGGATGCAAAGTTGCCCGAAAGATCCGGACATTCAAGCAGGCATTGTCGCACCTCTGGAAGGAATGGCGAAGCGGGAGCAAGCAGGTGGTGCGTAGTGCACACCGGGAGGTCATTCCACATCTGGCAAACCCATTCCACACCGGTCCTTGCTTCACAGAAGCGAGGGCAATGGCAAACTCTGTGTTCAGGGGTGTCCTCCACCTGGCAAAGGGCACAGAAGCCAGTGAGGGTGACATCATACTTGCTGTGAGCTGCATCAAAAAGAAAGGCTCCTGAGCGAAGGGCATTGAGCTGTGCCAGGCGGAGCGGTGTCAGGCCCTTCTCGGAGCGCCGAAGGAGGGCACGATCAATGCCAGTGAGGTCGAGCATTTGCTTTCTGTGCCGGTGGTCGGTGGCCACTTGGTCTAACCAAGCTTGCTCCAACAGACGTCGGAGGGTCAAGGTGGGAAGGGAAAGGAGGTCAACAGAGCCTCCATGCCGATCCATTGCAACTGGTGGCTTGGCAACACTCCAGCCGATCCTGTTGAGGACGGACAGCAGCTTGGAGAACGGGCCGTGTTGAAGCCGTCCAGAAAAACCTTGCATGAAAGAAGTCCATTTGTCCACCACCGAAGCATGCTTAGCACACATCCGCCTGAGATCACGGATAACGACCCACAATTGATAGAAGCCGGGATCGGCTTCAAGGTCAGAGTGGATGGATAGCCTGAGAAGGGCACTGCTGCCTGCAGGACACACCCGAAGAGCTTTGACAGCCGAGCAACGCAAGGAGTGAACCTGGGCCTCTGAGAGAGGACAGATGGATATGCCATGCAGGGCCCGGGCCCAGACTTTTCTGGGCAGTGCGTATAGTTTTTGCCGCAGTGGGGCCGGGGAGCGCCTGAGGCGAGCAAACAACTCAGCAGTGTCGTGGCAGCGCTCCACCAGAGCGGCATTACGAGTGGCACGACCGAACGACAGAACACCTCCAAGCTCACGTGCGTGGGTACAAGTTGGGAGGCCAAGGGCTTGGAGCTGTTTGCGGGAACCCGATTGGACCGCCCAGGTGTATGTTTTGCTGTCGTCGGGAGTGAGGTCGAGCAAATCCATCACACAGTGGCTGAGGTTGACCCCCAGAGCAAGCTGCCCTGCAGTGCCTGCGGTGCAGGCCCAATTGTCAACGTAAGAGTGGGGAGTAATTCCACGGCCGAAAACTTCAAGATATGAATGGAAGATCAGGCATGCCACGTTCATGGCAGTAGTGCTTCACGCGCACCCCTCGGGGAAGCCAGCGGTGGAGAGCAGGGGCTCACTAACACATTGCCTTATCAGGAAGCGCCTCTCGAAGCGACCCAGAAAGTCTCGCCAGGGGATAAGCACCGAAGAGGGGAACCCGATTTGGGCAGCAATCCGCCAAATTGGCTCGCGAGGCAGAGCATTAAAGGCCTTAACAATGTCAGTAGAGAAACCGCAAAGCTCCGTTCCCTCCATACAGGAAAGCTCGATCAAAGCCTCAAGTTGCCACCAAAAATCAGTAGTTTCACGGCCAGGCAGGAAGCCAAGAGCCGTGGCGGGCATGATTTTCTTGAAGTGGCGAAGAAGCTGTCGTGCCCGGAGACCACTCCAGCAACGATAAACGATGGAGAGGAGTACAATGGGCCTGTAGCCCTCTGCTCCCTGGACATTGTTCGGCTTTTTCAGCCCGCAGACAAATCCGAGAAGCCATTGATCTGGCCACACTTGTGCCCCGGCCTCGATTGAGGAGAGGAAATCCAAAAGCTCAGTGGTGAGGCTGTCTGGCATGTGCTGGAGGTCGGCTAAGGCGTAACCGTCAGGACCTCGAGCAGCCCTCGGACGGAAGTGCTTGATAGCTGCTTTCCAGGATTGTAGGCACAAAGGCGGTAGGTCAAAATGACCCGTGGGGAGGTAGGCGGCAGCGAAGTTGAGGACCCGATGCCAGTGATCGGGCGGCAGGTTGTGGTGTTTGCGCCAGCGTGGCTCCCAGAGACAAACGAATTCGTGACAAATGTCTTCCACCGAGGAGAGATACTGTACCTGCTCAAGCTCGGCATCAACAGAAACGGAAATTGAGGGTGAAATGGTGGCCACACATTGGTCTGGGCTGGAGATAACAACAGGTTGGCCATCGAGGCGCCACTCGGAGGAGCCACGAGTATCCAGGTCCGAGTCAAGTTGGACCTGGCCGGTGTCGGCTTCAGTGGCAAGGACCGTGTGGGTCCGGTGTACCACAAGGCAGTCAACCTGTTCAGGACTGTCATCTCGCAGGTCGCGAAAAAGCAGGTTGCTGTCATGCTCGTAGCGTTCCTTCAAGACTGACTGCCTTTGCCTGGCATTCCAGGCCTCGAACCTTCGATAATTCTCACGGAAATCAGTGAAGCAAAGAGTGGCAATCTGCAGTGTGGGCACCTCGCGTGGAAGTGCAGCGGGGGTCCCTTGCAACTTAATGTGACGGGTTTGCCACCATCCGGAAAAGCCATTTCGAAAGCCCTTGGCACGAGTAATGGCGTGCCACAGTGCAGAGCGATACTCAACCGCGGAAGGTGACAGATTGGCAGCCTTGAGGCCATGCACAAGGGATTGCAGCCGTCTCAGTTGCTGGAACCATCTCTTTACTTCGAGGCTTAGGAGGCTGTGGCCAATGACCTCCTCGCCCTCCCGAGAAGCGGAAGGAGGGGCAACCATGCGTGAAGGCAGGGGCTTGGTGCGTGAGGCCCGGCCGTGGCACCGGTTGGGTAGCCGAGCATCGGGGAGCCCATTGCTGTGCAGCTCAAGGCTTGCCTCAAAGCCCTTAGAAAACTGTTTCAGCCACGTGGTGGCATCAGAGCTGGAGGCTCCAGAGGCAGGGGCCGAGGCTTGCCAAGCAGGGATGTCTATGTTGGCCCAGGGGATGGTGCTGGGCAAAGGCCAAGTCTGAGCCTGGTGAACCCCATCCAGAGACAGACTAGCAATTACAGTACTGTGTTCAGCAAAGACATCTCGAACCTCAACTGCAGTGAGGAGGGCCGCGGCCTCAGGGCTGACAAAGATGTGATCACGAAAGGCGGCACCCTTGGATGTAGGGGTGGGAGTGTGGCCCCACCGCTCTGAGGCCAAAACCTGAACTTCTTGCCAGCCATGCATGCGCCAGATGCTGACTTGGTTCAGCACATCAGGGGAATGATTGAAATCCCCGACGATGGCCCGCGCACCCGAGCGACCGATCACGATTTCCCGTGTGAGGATCTCAAGAAGCTGATCTGTGCGATGCCGGGCATCAGGGAAAGTGGGTCCTGCAGGGTACCCGTAGACATTAGCGGTGATGAGTGGCAGGGAGCCAACACAGTGAAAAGTAGCCTGCAACCTTCCAGTGGCGAATGCATCAGGCCCCCAGTGCAATTGCAGCGGCCTGGAAGGAAAGTCAGACATGGTCAGCACACCTGACCAAGCACCGGCCCAGAGGGACCCAGGGCGCAAGGCGGCGGGAGCGCCCGAGGTAATACGAACTTGACGGTTTCGTGCTTTGGCGAGGGAACGAAGAGTGCCAGAGCAGGACCTGAGAGTAACTGCAGACAATTGAGATTCACTGAAGTGCCAGAGTCCGGGACCGAGCTCAACCGCAAGAGGTTCTTTTGACCTCAACCCAGTAGGATTGGAGGTTCCGAGCATGAAGCAGGGACCAGGGTTCTCAGCCTCACCAACCCGAAGCAAGGCGGGGAAGAAAGTTGGGTGTGCGGATGCCGGTTGCAGTGCAATGGCGACAGGAATCAAAAAGCGCCAAAACCAGCCCAAGTATGGAGCAGAACGACCTGGCATGCCGGCAGGCTGTGACCGACATCCAGAGTGAGCTAGTCACTCCGTGCGAGACTTCTTGCTGAGCAAGGCTTCGATGCGCTGGAGCTGGTCGTCGAGGCGGCTATTCATGTCGGACTTGAGAGAGCCGACGGCAGACGAGACCTCCCCACGGAGCTTTGCGACATCAGCCTGTTGGCCTTGCATGGCTTTCTGCATATCTGTGACCTGGGCTTTGCTCTCAGAGAGCTGTGTGCCAAAGCTTTGAAACCACCCTTCAAATTTGCGATTCTGCATTTGGAGCTCTTGGACTCCAACCTCGAGCTGCTGGATTCGGGCGTCTTGGCTGGCAGTGGCAGTAGAGGTGGACTCAGAGGCAGGGGTTGCATGCTCGGCGAGCTGCTTCTGCATAAGTGATTGCAGGTCCTCTCGGAGCTCGGTGCGAATTTGGGCCAAATTGTTTCCTGCATGTCCCGGCTTAACCTGAGGAGCAGGGAGCCCGGGAGGTGCCCGGTGTAGGCTCCAAGGGTCGTTGCCGCCTGCCCAAGGGTCGGCTGAGCCAGAAGCGGACTCGGGCTCATCGCGAAGCATGTGTCTTCGAGTTTTGCTGGAAGCGCAGACAGCGGGAGTCCTGGGACCAGACGGCAAGTCTTTAAGCTTGGTGATCAGCACATATTGGGCCCCAGCGGGCATAGTAGGCGCAGGGGGCTCACTTGCGGCACCGACTTCCCAGGCACTACCAGCCGCATCCCCCCGAGCTGGTTGGAGGGGCCTGGCAGGCCACTTCCACTCTTTCAGGAGCTTGGCAAGATGAGACCTTTGCATGCCATGTGGCAGTGGATGCAGCCGGAAGCGAGCAGAGATTCGCAGCTTGATGGAGTCAACCTCTGGTTTCAGGGTGGCATGCACGGCCTTTTCATCGGCTTCCTTGACTCGAATGCCAAAGCGACGACCGAGCGCGGGTGATGGCAAGGGCTTTGTCACATGTGCGCAGAACATGTTGCACCTGGGCCTTATCCTTACCTGGCAGCCAGACAACAGCATAGCTGGCGTGAGGGCTAAACCCATCAGCAGCACGGGGCTCAAAATAGAAGCCCGCAATGGTGGCTTGATGGAGCAGCTTCAGTGCAGAGCAGGGCACTCTGATCATCACCTGAAAAAGCTCAGCTTGCTCAGGCGCGGTTCGGCCTCCGTCGACTTTGGAAAATGAGCGGCCCCAAGCATCCAGGATCATACGGTCGACAGATTCCTCAATGGCAGGGTGGAAGCAGGAGCAGTCGCCGTGGCAGTTGGGGTCCTTACAGAGGGAAAGGCAGGGGATGTGCTGCACAAGGGCCCGAAGCGGAGCCTGGGCGACCTCGGTCCAAGGGATGCCTGCTTCGTCCCGGTAGTAGGACAGCCGGCCCGTAATTGTGTCCAGGCGGTCGACTTCAGCAATGTTGGGAGTGTCCAGCTGGACGGTCTCGTCCCCGAGCTGCAGAAGCGAACCTTGTAGGAGGATGGCTTCCTGAGTTGGCGAGTAAATGGCCGGGAATTGTATGTTGGTGACTGGAGCACCAGTGCAGGCCTCGGCAGGCAGAGTCGAGGTGCACACAACGGCCAGGGCGTCGACACTCAAGCTTGAGTAGGCCTCCAAGAAGGGAAAGGCTTGTTGTGGAGAGCAGAAAGCAACCCCGCATGCTTGGGAAACCACCTCAGAAAAAGCAAGCTGAGCAAGAGGCGAGCCATCTGTGGTCTGAAAAGACCCTGGGACCAATTGCAGGGATTCCGGGTCAACCTGCAAGACAGGCCTGGCAACCTTCGTCTTAGCCTTCTGCTTCTTTTGCCTGGGGTTTTCAACAGCCGCACCGAACCTGGCTGATGCTTTGGACTCGGCTAAAGCCTTGACCTCTTCAGGTCTGACCCATCTGAACATAGCGCCGGGGATGGACCCGGCCGCCTTCAAGGCCTGCCAAACATTGCCAGCGGCAAGTGCGGAGGCGATCGGCCCCGGGCCGAGCCGAACGATAGCATCCTTGATCCGGTCCTTGACTTTGTCTTGTGGGACACCCTTCTCAAGGAGGGTGGACTGCAACTGGCCCTGAAGTTCCTCGGAAAGCCCACCGAACCCATAAAGCAAAGCCTTGTGGAAGGGCATGTGTTTGACAAAGTTCTGAGCATCACTGAGAAAGGAGGGCGTAACAGTCCCACCGGAGAGAGCAACTGCCGCATGGGCAAGGGTGATTGGGCCGCAGTCGTTGGGCCCTGTCTGCTGCCAATTGCAGCCAGCTTGAAAACCTAACAGCTGCGTGCCACAGAGGGCACAAAAGCGGGCGGCAAGAAGTTGCGCGGCTTTCGTGCTGCGTCCTGGCATCCCGTCCAGTTAGCTCCGCCTTCTGTCGCGGTCAACACAAGAAGAGACCAGTGAGCCTGATCAACAAAGGCCAAAAGGCAGAGGTCTGCATAAGGAGGCCAGGCAAAGGTGGCATCACAATGCTCCGGGTGGTCGAGAAGGCTGGTGGCTCTGTGAGGCGGGACCACAAAACATTTGGCGCTTGGCAGAGCAGCCTGAAGTCTCAAGAGGCCGGCCCAAATTGTAATGTCGGAGGTGCCGATAAGGGCCTGAGCATCCTGCCATGTAGGGTCTCTCTGGGAGGCCTTGCTTGAGATGTGCACGCAGTAAGGTGAGTTTCTGGGGTTTGGGCGCAGCAGGACCCCCAAGGGAAGCTCCAGGAAATTACGAAGAACCTGAACCTTGTAGCCAGGGCCGGCCAGTGCTTTCTCGGCCTCAACTAGCTCTTGCACAGGAGTGGGCCCAGGAATGCTTACCTGAGTTAAGGAGCCCTCGAGCTCGATCCATATGGCACCGGGAACTCTCCAGGATGGCAAATCCCAAGTATCGAGGCAGGACTGTTTTAGCAGAGACTTGAACTGACAGACCAGATCCGCAGCGGGAGTGGCAACTTCACTGTTGGGCAAGCAGGCGGCCCAGATCTTCAACTGGCTATAGACCCAGAGGGCTTGCAAGGGGGCTGTGAGGTTGCCAGTGAGGCACAGTGCGGCTCTGGCGTTGGAAACCTGAGCATGGCTTGCCGGCAGACTGTTCAGAAGTCCAACCTCGGCTGCATGTGGGAGCCGAATGCCTTCTAGGGTGCTAGAGTAAACCCCAAAACCACACAGGCCTTGCGTCTCGAGTACTGAGGGAGGAAGACCTTCAGAGCGACAGCCGCATGGGCACGGAGTGAGCACGGCTCCCCAACAATGCAAAGCAGTGGGTGCTTGCTCGTTCAGATCAAGAAGCCGGCAGTCAGCACCGTACCGGGGGTCCGAAAACATCTCAAGTTCTTGGGCGGTCCAGGCAAGAGATTGCTCTACTTCAACCGGCCAGCTAGGGAACTCAGGGAGGACTAAACCGACAAGGGTCCTAGGGGTGCAGGGAGACCAAGGCGGCAAATGCAAAGGTGGAAGGCTGGCAGGCACCAGCACATACCACCAACGGCTTCGTCTGCTTGCCCATTGCTCAGCGAGCTCCAGCTGAACAGAGGAGGCAACGAGGCCTGCTTTCTCGGTGAATGCCTTCAGCAGGTTGTGGGCTTCCGGGCAAGTGGCAAGGTCAACAGCACATTCAAGCAATATGCAATCTGACTGCAGAAGCCAAGCGAGGATCAGCAAGTTATGTAATGCTGTGCAATCCACTTTGCCATCCCTAAGAGGCAGTGTCGGGCTGGCAGCCAGGATGCTGCCAACTCCTGGGTGGGCTCGTAGAATCTCCTCAACTGTTTCCGGACGAGACATGTCGCCCTGCAGTGCTGGTATGTTGTTGCGCTGCAAAGTGTGGCAGGCATCACTGCAACGGTCAACAGCCAAGATGGTTCGGCATCCTGCAAAGGTGGTTCCTGAAGTCATGCCTCCAATGCCCGCGTAGACGTCTCTCAAGCGAAGAATACATCCAAAGTCAAAAAGAGGCTTCCGAAATGCCTGCGACCCAGAAGTCTTCGAAAGAAATGCATGTGAGTCCGTGAGAAGCGTCACCTGGTACCCAATCAGAGTCCAAATGCCTCGAGTCAAATCGTGGCAGACATAGGCGTCCCCATGCCACAAGCCTGTGCAGAGGCCGTCCTCGCCTGGAACTTGAACAACCAGGTTCACCCTCTGACCCAAGGAAAGGGCAGAACACGGAAAGTCCCAACGCAGCGACATGATCGGTCCCTCGAGGTTCTGTAGTGAACAGCTCTACCCCTGGAAGGCAACTCGAGCCCAGAGCTCCCCTACCCTCTTATAACCCAAAATACCCAAAATACCCACTGTTTAAGGACCATAAGGGCTCCATGAAAGGGCCATTTGGGGGGGGGGGGGTCCTGGCTCTCTCCCAGAAACTCCAGTATCCCTTAATTAAGGGATCTACCTTAACTTACATAAGGGATCCTACCATAATTTATGAGGTATATAGCTTCATTTCAGGGATATTAGAATCTCCTAAGCCCTAAACCCTACAGATCCCTTCAAGGAGCCCTTTAAGGAACCCTAAGGAGCAGTCCTTCATTTAAAGGGGATATTGGAGTCTCTGGCTCTCTGAGGTCATCGCCAATGAAACACACGAAGCTGCCAGTGGTAGCCTGAGAGAAAAGGCTCAGGAGACTTCGCTTGGGTTTGGGGTTTATAGGGTTTAGAGTTAGAGTTTAGAGATTAGGGTTTATAGGGTTTAGAGGTTAGAATTTAGGGTTTAGGGTTTCTATCACGGTCTGGAAAGCTTATGATAGAAGGGGCCTCAATAATTACCTATACCATTTTTTTTGGGGGTGGGGTCCTTAGTAGAATTAGAATATAATATATAATGGACCCCAAAACCCGATTCTAATTATTAAGTTGAGGCCCCTGAAGCAACTAACTGTTCCCCCTTTGACATGGCACAGCATTCCTGAAATATAGGGTCTGAAACATTAGTCATTGTATCGCCCTATATAACCACCGGGTTATTACTGGAAAAAGAAAAAACCCATTCTGATGACCAAAGCCCCTGCGCTGGTTTGGGCTCCGCTGAAGCCTGAAACTCTCCAAGCCCTCTATGGAATCATCTGACCATTCGGAGATCAGTGTGGCAAGCTAGGATTTCGGTGCTGTGGATCTGCCAAAAAAGTGGAACGATGAAGTGAGCATACTGCAGTCTGTAAAGTAAAAGAATAAGGCCATAGCGCACTTCCAGAACGGGAGGTGTTGCTGCCAGGTTTCGGGTTGCGGGTTGCTGGAACTTGCGGCTCGAAACAAGGGCCGAGGATTGAAGGCTTAGGGTTTTAGGATCTACGTTTAGGGTTTATGGTCTAGGAGGCTTTGATTTAGGGCTTATTGTGAAGGAAATGCTTCGGAGTTGTTTTATCACCACTTTTCTCATCTGCCAGTCTCTCTTGAGTATCAAGAGGTTAGGTCTTATGCATTTGCCGAATCGCAGCAGGCATTGTTGCTCTGTACAGAGGCTGCATAGCAAGCCAAAACCTAGCTTCGGAGCTTCTCGAAAACAGTATCCCTACTGCCCAATAAGTACATCGAGTTCAAACGGAAGCCGCACGAAACCGCCTCAGCTAAGTACCGACACGGACCGTTTCATATCCCACATTTTGAACCCCAGCATTCCTAAACCCTAAACCGCCCACCCCTAGACGTCCTCACAGCCTGGAAAATCGGACACACGGTCCCTCTGCGACTACGACCAACCCATGCTGCCCCAAGGCTTCGGCCCCGATCAACTCGAAGATCAGATTGATTTGGGGTAAAGCCTTAGCGGCTTAGCGCGCTCGGGCTGCTAAAACTCGAGATTCTGAGGTTTATAGATCTCTGCCGACTGTCTGAAAGCCTGCAGCATGTTGACACAGGATCGCTTGTTGCTGCCGGCAGCAACACGGACCAATGGAAGAACGAGATCCAGGACAACAACCACGCAGATATGCTTCAAACAGGTACCGACAGCCGCCACATGTTTTATATCCGTCCTGTGCAACATCAGGCCCCCAGCAATGGCGACAATAAGGCTTGAAGCGACCGCGCCGACGGCAATGCCTGGCCAAGCATAGAGTGCACGACAAACTGCTGCTGCAGCCACAGTAGCATTTTCGTGGTCGCTACAAAAAACAAGCAGCAGCAAACAGCATCAAAGTGATACTTGTCGGAAACCACTATACGGGCCTATTGTACCAAAGCGAAAATCAGGAACCTCTGATATAGTATAGATAGTTATTCTGGCCCTTAATATTACTTTTCGGAAACTACAAAGCAAGTCTCTGAGGCAGCCCCGGCCGCACCTGTGCGCACGGCGGAACAGTTGAGACTGGGTCTGTGGTAGAACAACGCCGTCTCTACCTTTCAGGTTTAGGGTTTAGGGCCTATAGGGTTTAGGGTTTATAGGGTTTAGGGGGTATAGGGTTTAGAGTTTGGGGTTTACAGGGTTTAGGGTCGGCATCCCTATGTAACTCCGCAAGGAATGGCATGCAAAACAACAGAGAGATCAAATAATTCATTCCTCTTGAAGATGCAAGCCTCTGCAAGAACGCAATACTTACAGCAGTAACAACAACACGTGTGCATCGACAACTTGTGCAGAATCTTGATCCGGCTTGGGGAGCGGGCCGAGAAACGAATTGGGAAAATGTTGAGCGGATACGCCATTGTCACCTTGGATATGGGTTCAATGGATTCAAGATAGTTCAACTGCAAGTGTTGAAAGGGGTTGATGTCGAGGAATATTGTATTCTCGGGCTAGTTGGCCCAAGTTGCTGTTTTCTTGCACGCGGTTCTCGTTTCTGCCAAGTTTGTTTATCAGCTGCCGTTGTTTTGCCACGTCCCGGAAGCAAGGAACCTGATCTCAAGTCCAGAGTTCTCAGGGAATTCGCACACCCTCAAACGAAACGCATACGAGGATCGGCAAAGGCCATGCTGGCCATCCCGGAACGGACCATCCAGTCGTTCGCACAGAGCATAGGCCTCGCACATGAGTGCTTCTCAGAAGTGAAGAAGGCTGCACGAATAATTCCATCCTTTGAGCCATGCACGTGACCGTCGCGAGACTCCGCACGCATCTGTCCCTTCTGAAACTGTCAGGCTCTGGCTGTAAGTTGCCCAAGATATTGCCCAGCGTATCTTCACCGAAGGCCAGGAAGCCAGTGACCTTGCTTAATTAAGTTCTAGCAATTATGTATATGAGAATTCTTTTTGATCTTCGTAATTTTATATCCTGCTATATTACTTTATTATACTGCATGAACATACATCAAAGGTGGAAAACCAAAATAGAGATCCCCGCTCTGGAGGGTTTGGATTCAGATTGGGTGTGCCGTGTAATATACGGGCCCGAATGATGAGAATAGGGTTTTGGGGCCCATTCTACTAGAAATATATTGAGGAACCACCAAAATAGTATAAGGTCATTATTTAGGCGCCTATATTACCTGTGGATTTCCCAAGGCTCGGGTCCGGATGAAGGCTTCCCGTGACTCGTAGCTTAGCTTTGCCCTACACCCTGAACATCCTGAGCAGAACTCCTGTTTGATCATCACCAAAGGCGGAGCCACCCGTTCCAGCCACTTGCAGCAGCGCAACTATCCTCCGCAAAGTAAACCCGAGCCGTCTAAAGCCTGACTCAAAAGTTGTCGCTGGGCTTCCGGCACCCATCATAAGGTATACGACACAACAAAGCAGCATTGCGCCTGGGGGTCGGCCAGGCGTCAAGGGTGTGGTCACATTCGTAAGGTCTACATGGCGTGGCGTTTTGCGCCCAGATCTTTTGGGTTTTGAGGGGGGCAGTACACAGAGAGAGAAAGAGAGGCAGGGAGGGAGAGAGAGAGGGAGAGAGAGAGACCGAGAGAAAGACTAAAAAGAGGGAGAATGTGCCCTACAGCTGGCTTGCAACCCGGATCCGAATCGAAGAAGGTAGTCCTACACCCTAAACCCTACCAAGACTCGATGACGAAAGGCCGACCTGTGCGCTCCCCACAGCCATGGAAACCGTAGCATCCAGGTCGGACCCGGCACAGGAACATGTTCTCCCCGGGACTAGTAACTAGTACGGGTCCCTTTTAACAAACACTATACTGAACTCAGAACCCTAGCAAAAATACATTATTTTAGCTGTTTCTTAGGGATTGTAATAACCAAAAATTAAAAAAAATATTTCTAAGTACCCCTAAGAACACATGACCCCAAAGCCCCATGGTGGGGTTGAGGCCTGGCCTCTGCGCCTGCCTTGCCCTCCCCTGTTCTGCCCTGCCTGGTCGCTGGTGTCTGAAATTGTGCGGCGAGCCGCAGAAAAAGAAAGCGCATTTTGGCATGAGTTTCGACCTGAACCCTAAAAGTTGGCCCGAAAAGGAGTAGGTAGGTTTGGGTGGCTCGGCCGCCTTATACGGCGTGCAGTTGAAGAGAAAGAACCACACGCCTCCCACAAACAGGCTTTCACAGCTCATCGCCAAAGTACGATGAACTCGACACAGCCTTAGTCTAGTTTCAAGATACTGTCGCATTCCAAGGCAAACCCCAAGCCTCAAAGCCTAAACCCGGCTCGGACTGGTTCGGTTGAGCTCCGAGTTTCGGGCGTGTGGAGACTTTCTGCATTCGCTGGTAGCTCTTCTGCTCCAGCCTGGCCGCCAGGCTGGAGCGGTTTAGGGTTTAGGGTTTGGGGTTTAGGGTAGCTCTTCTGCATCCACCCCGGACAAATATTAAACCACACATGCATACATACCTACCTACATGCATACATGCATACATTACACAAGTATATACACACACCTATCTGGCTATCTACTAACCTGAGTGCAAGCTGAGTAAGTAAGCGTATGCGAACATGCACAAACGACGTTGATAATAAGCTTTGTTTATAGTTATGTAACTGCCTGTATGTGCATATGTATGTGTACATGTATATATGTACGTATATGCATATGGCTATGTATATGTCTACGTCTACGTATATGTTGCTGTACATGTATCTGCATGTGTGTAAACTGCTTTCTATAGAGACACAACTAGCTGCTGGCTAGCTAGCTATATATATATATATATATGTACGCATAGGTAGATAGATATGCAGATAGACAGATAGGTGGATGGATAGATGGATCGATATACAGATAGATTGCAGGATAGACAGACAGAAAGATAGAGTAAAAGAGAGATAAAGACCAGACAGGGAGAGGGAGCGAGAGAGAGAGATGGATAGAAATATACGTAGGCAGGTAGGTAGATAGATCGATAGATACATGGATATACAGATAGATGGACAGACGATTGCTAAGTAAGTGGACAGATGATAGGTTCTTAGATACATAAGATGGTCGGTGTACATGTGCACGGATGCATGTTGTATGTACGCGCAAATCGCTTCATGCAATATGTGCCGACAGATAGCTCACCATGGACTTTTTTGACCTGGTGTAGCCAGACACAAGCAGAACTGAAACACATTTTGGAGTAGGCAGCAACTTCCGGCAAAGTTCTTGGTCGGCGCATGACTCCTACGATCCTAGACGCCGACTGTACAATCCGAATACCAAGCTACAGGTATGTAGGCTGTAGAGAGGGGATTCGGTCTCGTGGAAATGGAAAGACCACAGGTGGATCTTGACAAAACAGCTTTACATTTTCCACACATAATTTTACAGTGATGCAATTTTCACGGCTATGCCGGAAGCAGCGCGGCTGCACCAGGAACGCGCACATGCATCTTTTCGGATAATTGCTGTACATATTAATCGCTTAATGATCACGCCGACTAGGACCTGAAGATTTTCATGGGGGAAGCACAAGTTTCCATCAGTTCCTCTCGTTGGGTTATCTCGGGGTGCTGCAGCATCAGCGCCACCTCCCTTGGCGCCTCGGTGACCAAATTTGGCTCCGACTTCTGGGAAGTGGTTCGTACCGTGGTAGAGATCCCCTCCCCGAAGAGCATCTCCAAGTCTAAGCTCGTTCGGCGCCTGACTACTTGGAGAGGTCTGCCCTCGAGGTAACCTGGGCTTTTAAGTAACCAGGGAGAGAAGAGTATAAACTTGTATTTCATCATGGTTCCTTCAAGAAAAGAAGTATATTAAAGTATGGTGCTCCAAAGCCCGGTAACAGGTTATCTGCAAGTAGTAGTCCTGAATGGTCTCCACGGTCTCCGTGCTCGTGATCCTCAAGCGGCTCGGGGGATACCCAGTCAACCAAAGCCTCCAGGCTTCCCAGTCTTTAAGTTTCAGAGCTGGCCTCGAGACACAAGGGTTCAGGGGTCCGGGTCGTGCGATGGCAGCCACGAGCCCTGTGGACAAGAGGGCCCCCAGGAGCTGCCCAAGCAAGTACTGCGGTGCCAGCTCTTCCTTGCAGCCAAAGATCACGATGGGCCCTACCATGCGAGCCGGATTCAGTGAAGCCCCGGTGTACTGCCCGCCAGAGCCCGCGCACGCCGCCATGGCCAAGCCAGCCACCAGCGGAGCAAAGCTGCCGCAAGCTGCAGGCGTGTCCAAGCCACACATGAGGAAGCTGGACATAAACATACAGGTCATCAGACATTCCCACCCGATGATCATGCTGTTAGTTACGCCTGACGGAACTGTCGACCGATCAAGACATCCTGGGCCAGTGACACCGGCAAGAAAGAACCGGTCGCTGTTTGGGAACAAAGCCTGCGCAAAGAGCGCACCCAGGATTCCGCCCAAGCATTGCATCGTGCAGTACATGATGGTATGAAGCCATGGATGATATCCCAATGCAGCCGTGCTCAAGCTTACCAGCGGGTTTAGGTGGCCGCCTGAAGCATGCCCGGACATGAAAACGAGCGCGGCAAGCGTGAGCCCTTGCAGAACTGGTGCGAAGTCTTCCGGAGCCGTGTGCGTAGCGAGCTGGAAGAAAGCGACGCAGAAGAGTTCTGCAGCCAGGGAGAGACTCAATGCTCTGCTCTTCATCGCCTTATAGTTGAATAGGATACATTGCTTGTTCGGTGCAGTCATGGCCCTCGAAGGAAGATCCGATAGGAGCCAGATGGACCATTCAAGTTAGAAGCTTTGCGCTACCGGAACATCTGTCTGCTGCACTTACTGGAATATCCTCTACCGGGTCATGGCTTAGGGTGTGAGGTTCATGTCATTATATTCATTCAACATAAGGAAAGGTTACGACTTGAGCAGCTAAGCTGCAGAATGATGTGCAGTGCACATGATCAAACTGGCGCCCGGATATCTTAGTTGAACCACAGGTTGTAATGACAGCTTTTCAACTGAGCACGCATCTACCGTGATATTTTTGAACAGTTGCATCAGGCCACGGCAACAGTCACACACCCTGGCTGAGTGTCCCGCTCGGTGTAAATCGAGGGTACATTTGGCCTGCACTAAGTGATAGGTTTGAAGGTTAGGGTTTAGGGTTAAACTAAGCAGAAAGATCCTCTTTGAGGAGCACGAAGTTTGAGGTGCCGCAAAAGGCAGAAGCGAGCCTTACATATTTCGTGCGCTTTCAACAAGCAGGCTTACTGGAACCATATGTTTGAGTCTCAGATGCGCCAGAGTCACACGACCCATACTAAGCGCAACAACCCGCGAAATGAACAATGCCGTAAACTATGCGCGATTATCCACGGAAGCTGTTTGCACGATGGCATATACATTTATCAGTGTGTACCTACATACGTAGGTATGAACACATCCATCCATCCATCCATCCATCCACCCACCCACCCAGCCATCCATCCACCCACACATACATGCAAGTGGATGTAGTTAGATGTGTATGTGTATGTGTGTGTGTGTGTGAGTGCCTATATGTAAAAATAGCTGCACCTGCATTTGCAAATATGCTATCGACGAGAGTTACTTGACGATAGTTGATATCTGATATGCACCCATGTATCGTCCTCTGCACAAGTGTGCGTGTAACCATCAGCACCACAAGAAAAAACATATAGCATTCAACATGCATGCGTGAATTGCATACCTATCATGTGGATGCTTGCAGGGCTGCATGAAACCATGATGTTCCGCACAAAGACAAGAACATGCAGAAGAAACAAAACATGAGATGCGAACCCTCGCAATGCAGCACCCTCCGCACGCTGTCTGTCTGGTTCGTAGTGGAATGGGGGAATGAATCCCTATGATAGCCCCTTAAGGTCCCCTATAAAGTAGTCCCAACTACTAAGAACCAGACAGCTGTGCTCCACTGAGCTCCAGGCTGGCAGCAAAAGGCAAATATTGAGAGCGACAGCATCTTGAAGCAGCCTCTACTGCAAGAGCAGCTCGTCTGAATAGTTATCGTTGGCAAAAGGCGTTATTCTGGATATTCTGGTTAAACCATGACAATGGCGATGGTAATCGCTGGTATGATCGTGGCAACGGTCCTGCAGCAGCTGCCGTGTGATCTCTACTGTACAGCCACCATGCTTGCGTGCCTAGGAGGCAATTACCAGGCTCAGAAGGGCCAACATTGACATTAAAACAGTCGCGAATCGCAACTGTGAACCCGAGCCACGGCGAAGAAGATTCCACACTTATCCTTTCGGTGTAGTTAGCCAACATGAAACTGGTTGGTTCTCAGAACACAATTAGCGCATAGGTTGTGAAAGTGCACATGAAAATGCCAAGCTGAAACAACCCTGCCTGTGATGCCACCCTTGGGACTCAAAGCAGCGAAATTGTTTGAGTCAGTCAGCCTGGCACAAGGATCAGGGTCTGGCACAGGATGATGCTCCAAGAGAAACATATCGGCTCAAATAATTGTCAATACTATTTGGGGGGGTCCTTACTTGCTTAAAAGTATTCTATGCCCCAGTATGATATACCCCAAAGCCCCTATGGTACTGAAGTACCAATGCAGAATCCAAAAGGCCATTCGACTGTTAAATCGTTCTAACACCCCAGAACTCGTCAAGCACAATGCAGCGGAGCTCACAGAGCATTGCGGGCACTGCGATCGGAAAGGATTCGAAGCTCTCATGTGTAATAGGCATGAATTACGAGCATGAGCTGTCTATTCGCACCACTGACATGCTGATCATTCATGCCACCAGCATGATGAAGGCTACTACGACGAAGGCTGACGGAACTGGACGTGTTACGAGCTCTCTTAAGGAGAAGGTCGAGGCTACATGATTTCGTTCCTGAGCTTCTTCGCATGAAGGATACTTTACTATACTGAACTCAGAACCCTAGCAACAATTAAAATTTTAGCTGTTTCTTAGGGATTTACCCCTAAGTTTATAGTTGAGAGGCTCAGGGTTCAGAGTTTAGGGGTCCAGTGTTGTTGAAGCCCTCTTCGAGACTTTCAAAAGAGTCTCCCCTCATGGGTTGTGGGTTATACAGGGGCCTGAATATAGTTAGAATAGGGTTTTGGGGGGATACTAAACCATACTCATAAGAAGGAACCCCAAAACTCTGTTCTGATTATTAAGGTCCGTTGTATTAGGTCCGTCTTCGTCTGGACTTTGCAAAGGGAGGGCTGCTTTCTCAGGAA
Source organism: Symbiodinium sp. CCMP2592 (assembly GCA_905221615.1). Classification (NCBI taxonomy): domain Eukaryota; class Dinophyceae; order Suessiales; family Symbiodiniaceae; genus Symbiodinium; species Symbiodinium sp. CCMP2592. The sequence continues at coordinate 879,805 of CAJNDT010006091.1, read as the reverse complement.
TTCAACTGCAAGCACCTGGGGTTGATTCAGCAGGGTTTAGGGTTAGCTTGCGTTCAGAATGCCCTTCACTTGCATGAGCAAAGGCTAGACACTTTTGAAAGGCAAGCCGCGTTGGACTAATGCTCTGCTTTGCAAACACGTAGAGGACGACCAGGATGAGGTACCTTGCACGACCATCCACTGAAGCCGTGGTAGCCAGACATCTCCTTCTGCAGAACGCATAGTGAAACTCCTGAACAGCGAACTCAACTCCCCTTCGGAAGACAACCAGTGGCCTCACCCTACCACCATGCCGATACACCAAAGGAGCAAGCAAAGCCATCACGCTGATGGCGAAAGAACTACATATCATCTCACAGCCATTTTGGACATCCTCTTCTTTCCTTTCCGTGCGTTTCGAGAAATTCTGATCCTGGACCTGAGACGTCCCTCGTGAATGCAGAAAAGCGGCAGGATGCAAGTAACGCCAGCCAGAGAGGCGAAGCGAAGGTCGTTTATACCTTACTTGGAGGTTCATGGGTATAGTTTTAAGTAGGCTTATACGTCGGGTGACTATCCTTATAACTTACAACCCATATTCGGGGACTTAAAACTCCACTTATGGCTACCCATGAACCTCCAAGTAGTGCAACACATCCACCTGCTATGTTGGCGTGTCCATGTCTCTGTATGAACCTGCTTGAGCGATTGGAGCCATAAAGCTTTAATGTCAGGAGCACAGGTGCGATTTCTACGACTCTACGACCTCGACCTTGCGAAGCAAGGGCTTCATGCAATCGCTACGCACCATTTGGTAAGCAGACAGGAACTTTGGCGGCTCATCTCAAACAGTCCCCGTATGATCCGGTATCATCTCATCACTCTCGTTGATTTCTGCGACAGACCCAGATTCCAAGTTTCATCGAGGCACTGTCAAGAAGAGACAGGGGAAGGAGCACGAGCGCAGTGGTCCACAGCAGCACGGTGTTCGACTGCGTCAAGGAACCTGATCTGCAATATAGGGGCCTTAATAATTTGAATAAGGCTTTGGGGCCCATTGTAGTACAATTTTGATAAGGACACCCCCCAAAACAAAAATTGTATGGGTAAGTATTTTGGCCTCTAACTAACAGAACTGTATCAGCCACGCTGTAAAGCAAATTTACAAACTTACGGTGATCGCCAAGCTTAGAGGGAGTACTTCGAATTACAGTGTGCGTCATTTGGCTTTCGGACGTCCCGTTCAGTGCAACGGCGGGTATCCAATTGCAACGTATGCCGTCTTGCCTCGTCTAGATGCTCTAGGACTGTGATGAATTTCGCACACTCTTCGATGCTGCATGCTGTGCTGACCCTAAACCCTAAACCATGAACTCTGGCCTCCACAGGCCCCACACCCCCACCCCAAAACTGCCCGACCCCGTGGAAGCATCCAGAACCTAAGCCCCAAGTGCGAATCTCGAATCCTCGCCCAGGCGGCTGAAGACATGGGAACAGTTCAAGTTCTACACCCGAAAAATCCCCTACACGAAGCCCTAGCATCTTCAACCCCAAACCCTCTTCGCCCACGAACTCTTCTGTGTGAGCAGGGGGCTAAGCCATGACCCGGGTGGGGCATCGCCGAAGGCTGCGTCGAGCACCTGTCGCCCGGGATTTCAACTTCTTTGGGCTCCGTGGCTTCCAACTTTGCAGGGTTTAGGGTGGCTGCCCAGTACACGAAGTAGAGGGTCGAAGCCGGCAGTGACTTTTTCTCAGGAAGCGGCGAAGCAGCAAAGGGCTTGGTCTTAGGGCTAAGTCTGAACTCTGCTGTATATCTGCGATTATGATAAAGGTCTACCTTTAGGGTCATGCCCGGGATACCTCCTAATTTTATGGGTGGAGTTTGTTATGTAGCAAACTAGGTACCCTGAATTACAAGGGTAGGGCATGACCCTAGAGGTACAGTTTATGAAGCCTGCAGCTGCTGCTTGGAGCCGTCTCTCCCCAGAAGCTCCTCACACTCGAACCCTACACTAAATAGATGTGATAACCTACAAAAAGAGAAACGGCTGGTCCCCAAGCCCCCTGGGCCTGATGAGAAACCTGGCCCACGGTGATCATGTAGGCAACGGCAGTGCCAAAGCAAAACAAAACGATGTTAACCTGCCACGGTGCAAGGTTTAGGATTGATGTTGGGTTTGGGGAAACCTTCCCCAACCCCGAACCCGAATTGAAGGACCTGCTTCTCCCTGCAAAGACGGACCACTGCTTAAGCGGATTGTCTCACCCGTGGAAGCATGGATAGTTGGACTACTCTCCATGTAATTATGAGCGAAATCACCAACTCTGACACTAGGACCCATCTGGTGGCTCTATGCTTGCAGCAAACTCGGCTGCAAGCCTTCTGACTTGAGGTTCAGATGGGGTTTAGGGTTTAGGGTTGTAGGGGTTTAGGGTTGAGGTGGTACTTCTGGCTCGGGCGAGAATTCAGCCCTGAGCGAGCTGAGATGAGCTGAGCCTTGCTCGTTTCCGGTGCACCCGAGTTCTGCTACGAATCAGCACTGCAATTCTATATATATATATATATATATATGTATATGTGTATATGTATACATGTATGTAATGACATACATAATATATATATATATATATATAATATATATATATATATATATATATATGCATAGATATGTCTGTAATTATATACATACAGGCTTCAGACGCTTGTACCTTTAGCACGTCACGCTCTTCTGCCCGGCCTCGACCAGTAAAGCAAACCACGGTCCTGAATCCGCTCTGGAAACTTCGAGGTGGCAGGGGTTTAGAGTTTAGGGTTTAGAGTTCAGGGTTTAGTTGCACAAACACAGCTTGGGCTGTTCTTCGTTCTTCGAACTAGGTGCTTTTCTGTCCTCTAAATGCCCACATTCGGGTCCCGTGTTATTCGAAACTACCGTCACAACGGCCAAACAAGGGTCAGACGAGGGTTTGTGTATGCTCCTGCCATAGGTGTATCACACTGTAGGGGCCTTAATAGTTAGAATAGGGTTTTGGGGTTATATTACACTATAATCAAAATCAGGAGCCCCCGAAAATAGTATATATAGGTAACTATTGAGGCCCCTATAGTATGCCTGGGAAGCCCAGGAGGCTCCCCATCGCCCAGAATCATAGCACCTTCAGCTTGGCAAACGGTTTAGGGAATGTATGTGGCACAATTGTGGCATGGGGCCCGAAGAAAGAGCCGAAATAGTACATTGCTAATTATTCAGGCTTCTATCATATCTTAGCCTGAGTCCTGGCGCCTCCCTCCGAAATCTGGCTAGCTCGAAAAGCTTCAGGGCCTCGCTGATTGAAACCCTGGAACCCAATAGCCTTGCCCTCAAACAGAACACGAAGCACTAAATGCAAAAGTCGATACTACAGACCGCTAAAACCCCCTAAAAAACTGGGACTCGAGCCGATCGCTTCTTTGGCGATCTCCTGCCACGACTCAGACACTAAATGCCTGCTGAACACGTGCTTCTGCTGCAACAACAAAACAAATGGGAGAAAAAACATCATGTGCAAACGCCAGCGCTATCACTCCCAGTCCCAATCCCACTACCACCGACGACGCTGGACCTGCTACTTCTACTGCACATTAAGCTGTAGCATACCATTGCAGCTGGGAGTACATACGACTAGGTCTAAGGCGACAAGGACGACTACCACCGCCATCGATACCACAGTTAGTGCCAGTTCTCTTCCTCGCTGCGTCAAGCCTTGCGAGTAAAAAACAAATCTCCGTGCATCGATGACAGTGCTAAAGTCGAGACCAACAAACCCTGAACTCCAAACCGATCCTCGTAGGAGTCTTTCCCGGATAGCTCAACGAGCTGTACGATAAGGCGGATGCTCATAATGGACAAGACCGCCAGAATGATCATTAGCCTCGGTTTACGGATATAAGATTTCAGGGTTTGGGGTTAAGGGCTTGGGGTTTTGCTTATCAAAGCGCAGTGGCCTTTGCTATACCCTTTTGTTCTCATAATCCTGAGAGTTGCTGTCGATGTTTGCTGTTGTGCCGTTTACTCTAGTAGTCGTCGTCGAAGTCGCAGTAGTACCAGGTGCACGGGGAGTGGCAGCAGCAGCTGGTGACGGTAGAAGTGGCTTGTGCTTTAAGTATTAGTACTGCCATAGCATTTGCCTTGTGTCTGTTCTAGTTGTGGTAGCAGCGCGTGTGGGAATAGGGCATAGGGGTTAGCGATGTTTGTTACAGTCCTGTAACAGTGTCAGCCAAGCGGCAGTGGCCCCCACAAAATGCCTGAGTAGTACCTCGGCTCGAGACTTCATCCAAGAAGCAAGGAACAACTCCCATGTCCCGCCTGTGCAGATCCGCCCGCACGTTATGCTACAGTAAATGAGATAAACCCTGAAATCCAGCAGCTCCCAAGACTCCGGCCCACTACACCACAACACCCAGCAACGCTGACCCGCCCATGCTTCCAGCACGTCAGGCAGCTCTACGGAACCCATAAGCCCCACGTTGCGCACAGCTGAACCCTGCATCGAAGACCCCAGGCTAAAACACAAAAGCTCGACCGAAAGCCTAGCATAATACAGGCGCCCTAATCATTTCAATAGGGTTTGGGGGGATATTATACTATATTTATAACATGGACTCCCCCCCCCCAAAAAAAATAGTATAGGTACTATTTAGGCCGTATATTAATCCCTAAACCCCTAAACCCTAAGTAGTCAGGGCCGTAGCTTGCTGGGAGCCCCGGCATAGCTCGGGGGAGCGAAAGGGCGCCCGCTCCGAGGGCTGCGGCCGCGATGTTCACGATGCCTCGAAGCAGAAAAGGGGAGTTTCCGAAAATTAGGGGAACCTTATTTTGGGGTCCTTATAGTAAGGATCCTCCTATTTAGGTCACCATATTGAGGTCGCCTATATTCGGAAACTCCCAAATGAGTTCCACGAGGTCACTATAAACAGGTGCTGTAAGGTCCTGTATCAATCCAAGGGAGCCGAGATGTAGGATTCCGAAAAGATTCAGAAGATAATCCTTAATGTGAAAGTTTCTCGGGCATAGCGCTTCGGAGCTTTCATGGGCGCTCCTTCAAGCTCAATATTGATGGATCTCGAGCCTGGTGAGCTGGGCGGGAAGCCCAGAAATTTCAGCAAAAATCGGAACGCCGGGTCCGATGGGCACTGCGTGAACTTCGCTGACCAAACACGTGCATGGTGGGATCACGCAGGAGGATACCATGATGCCTGGAAAATGTTTCTGTGCAAACTCGAAGACTGCCTGCTTCGTATGCAAGGTTCCCAAAGAGAAGCAAATCAGATCAAATCGAAACCACTCATCGCTCTCTCACGCACTCATGACTTGTTCCCCACTCACTCACCTCACGCACTACTTCATTATGTGCATCAGCGTCCACGTGAGCCAAGTGGCTGCTTCGCAGCGAGCCGCGACGGAAGAAACCCCGACTTGCCGGCTGTGACTTCGTTTTCGCAACGGCCTCAAGTGCCACGAGGACAGATTGCCGCTCATGTGAGGTCTGTCTTGTAAACCCAAACATGTCGTACCATTCACAAAAACGTTCCAAACCCAAACTTGAAGCCCTAATACAGGAACCTTATTAATTAGAATAGGGTTTTGCCTGAATACTATAGTTATCATAAAGAACCCAACATTAACAGCTGTAACGCCTGAGCTGGGCACGGGTGTGATAGCATCTCCGACTGGCAGGCGAAGACGGGAAGTAGGAGAGGGATCCGAGACTGGCCCGGCTCCTGGCGGCCCGCCATGCTATGCAATATAATATAATACACTACAGTATGAGATGATCGAATCTATTCTATCATGCGTTTCAAATGTAATGAATCATAACATAGAAACATATGATACAATGTGGCATACTTTGATATATGGTAATATAATACTGCAGAATGAGTATGTAAGATTACATAGTATAAACTAGCCTCATGTAATTAAATATGGTGTAATGGGGTATGTTAACACTATAGAGCATTATCTTGTAGTTTTGTTTGTGCTATGTTTGCTACACAGTCGAGGATCCTCCCTCCCACCCTCCATCCCTCTCACTCGAACTCTCTTTCACCCTCGCCCTAAACCCCTAAAACCCCTAACCCCATCTCAAAACCACAACCACTCCCACTGACCCTCTCACTCTGCCTCTCTGTTGTGTTCTCCGGGGCGTAGGGGGCTGTCCCTCTCTGTCTCTCTGTGGTTCTTCTCCCCCGTTATGACACAATATGAGTCTCAAACTGTCTAGATCTGTTCACCCACCCTCTTCGTCCAAATATTGTTCAAGATGCCTGCATGTGCATGTGAGCGCAAATTTAGTATCATGCTTCCGGACTGAAGGCTTTTCCATTGATGGAGCCCGACATGTCGGAACATCAAGTAGCATGGCACCGCAACAACAACCACATGACCATGTGAAGGTGCATGCGCACACAGACAGACAGATAACACACACGCTCTCGCTGTCTGTCGGTCTCTGTCGATCTCGCTGTCTTTCTGTGCGTCTGTGTTTCGGTCTGTCTATCTGTCTGTCTGCTTCGTCATTCTTTGTATCTAGTATTTTCTATCGATCTAACTGCCTACCTATCTTTCTTATTTCTACACCTACAGGTGCCAAGAGAGAGAGAGAGAGTTCAAGCGGGAGAGACGGACACAGTACGTTTTCCAACCTCGACATGTTCAGGAAAAACCCTTGAAGCTAAACAGGCGTCGAAGCCAATGCTCCGTAGACTGTCTTCATGCCATCTCTCCAACATTCCTTTTAGGCACCTTGCAGCAACCCCTATGATACACTTACACTCATACTCACCCTGCGTGTGTAAACCTCTTGGAACCCTTGACAGGGGACCTGATCCTGGTGGAGCTTGTCGACGAGCACCTTGCACTAGTCAGCTGCAGGGGGCTTGTTTAGCTCAGTTTGAATTAACGGCAAGAGTATCCCGTAGTAGTACCTTTCTACCTTTCCTATAAACTACTCCAAACCCTTCTGCTAGTCATATTTCTATACGAGGCTCCGATACTCAACCCTTCAAAAATCCTTTACAACCCCATTCCAAAAATTGAGGCTCATTTATGAGATGCCTTTCGAAGGATCTTAAGGGTTTAGGATTTAGGGCCGGGCTTAAGGCACTGTTTAGGTTTAGGACTTAGGATATGCAGCGAACCCGCAAGTTTACTTGGACAGAATTTCAGAACACCGCCTTAGGGCTTGGCATGGGATGAGCACTCCTCCCTGGTGCTTAGCAGGGAATGGGGGAATGGGGTATGGGGACTACTATTACTATTGGGGATTATGTAGGCGCTACTAGATGGATCATGACCCTAAACCCTAAACCCCAAAACCCGAAACCTTTAAACCCCCAAACCCCTAAACCCCAAAACCACAAAACCCCAAAATCGCTAAACCCCTAAAACCCTAAACCCTAAACCCCTAAAGCAAGGATCTGCAGGTGCTGGGCAATGGACCCAAGGGGAACTAATTAGCTGTAATGTAGGGCCTTAACGATTAGAATAGAGCTTCCTTTAAAGGGCTGCTTATAAGAGCTACTACAAGGGATACGATAAGGGCGTAATACAGGGGCCTTAATAATTAGAATAGGGTTATGGGCCCATTATACTGTAGTTATAATAAGGAACCCCCAAAATGGTGTAGGTACTTATTTAGGCCCCTCTACTACGCATCGACTCTGCTTTGAAGCTGCCGGCAACACTGAATACGATACGAACAGGACCAGGAACCTGTCCGTGGTCTACTTGCCCCACTTGGAGGTTCATGGGTAGTTATAAATAGGGTTATAAGTCCCTTAATATGGGCTATGACCGTAGTTACCCTACTTATAACCCCAATTATAACTATCCATGAACCTCCAAGCAGGACATCATGAGGTTCAGTCCTGAATCTGAAGAGCTGAAGCACTGAGCACTAATATAGGGGCCCTCTAAACAGAAAATGGTCTTGGGTCATATGATGAACAGTTCTAAGGAACAAACTTCTAAACATAACAGCCCCTGACCCCAATGGTTCAGAGTTTAGGGCTTAGGGCCCTGACTTCCTGACCTTCGTCGGACCCTACCTACCTCACAAAGCCCCAGATCTTCAACCGTGAGGCCTGTCCCCGGTCGATCCCAAAGGAGAATGGGCACCAGATTCGGAACGTAGCCGCCTTGCACCAGTCGGTCCTTTGAAGGGGCCGGCAATCTGCTGTCTAGGCGAGTACAACTACTTGGAGGCGCATGGGTAGTTATAAGTGGGGCCATAAGTCCCTTGATATGGGTTGTAGTTATAGTTACCCTACTTCTACCCCCACTTACAACTACCCATGAACCTCCGCTTATAGAACCCTTGTAGAGCCCTTGTAGAAGTGCAACAGGACGAGCTGCGACCATAGAACTCTCGACACGGCTCCCTGCTTGGAGGGTCGGGGGACTTAGTAAGTAGGTAGTAAGTAGACTTATAAGTACCCTAACAGGGACCTTAATTGGGATTATGGTACCTATAAGTCCCTAAAACACCAGTTACTAAGTCCCCCGACCCTCCAAGATCCTCCAAGTAGGGGCCTTGCTAACCAGAATAGGGCTCCCTGAAAAAGCTACTATAAAGGATACTATAAGGGCTTAATATGGGGGCCTTAATAATTTGAATAGGGTTTTTCGGTATATGATACTATAACTAAAGTGAGGAACCCAAAGGAATAATATTGATAACTGTCCAGGCTTCCATATTAAAGTTGTGGGTTTCTGGCTTGCAGTGTGGAAGAACGGCAAAATTGTCCGGGACCAAAGTTAAGTGCAACATAACAAACATCTGTCACATAGCAGCCACCACACGCAAAGCTGAGTTCAACGTAATAGACAGCTAAAGCCGTTTGCGCATGGCTTCACACGTCGCCCGCGTGCTCCATCGCGCCCTCTAAGGATTCTACGGAATCCGACTCTACGTCGCTTTGCATGCCGTCCCTCATAGGATCCATGCCCAAACACGGATATGCTGAACGGTTTCAGTGGCTGACCATGGAGTGTGTACGATCAGATGCTGTGGCAATGCTAATCGCTACCGGACGGGAAAATATCTCAGCGAAAGCTCCCCACTACCGTTGTCGCACGTTACAGGCATGGCAGGCTACAGATGCGCTGATGTGCCCATCCTCCGAGAAGCAGTCCATAAGGCAATCACAATCACGGCCGGCTCTAGCAACGTGTCTCAGTGTATCACCGGTACTCATATAGGTCCTTGACAAAGGCTACCATCAGGTACAAGAAACCAAGAAAAGTACGTGCAAACACATTATGGGCACATGTTTTGTACATGTAAGTGTAGTTGCAGGTCCCTGTCTCATGATGATTTAACGTGTCCCATCACGCATTTAGCAATGCGTACTTTCCAACTTACTTTCCAACTTTCAAGGCATAGATCAAAGGCGTGCATACATACATACATAAACATGTAGAACTATTCTGAAACATATGTGCAGGTATGTATGCAAGCGCGTATACATGTAATATATATATATATATATATATATATATATGTATAGGCGTGTATATATATATATATATATATATATATATATATATAGATGGTGCATAATTGGATACACATGTGTATGTGTGTATGTGTCTGTACCTGTGTATATATATATATATAAACATTTGTATATGCAAATGTATATGTGCATGCATGTTTGTATGTCTATGTATACATACATGGAAATGTTTATATAGATTTATATAGAGGTAGATATGCTAGTAAGTATATTCATGCATCTGCACACACCTTCCTCTGTCTACTAAGGGCCGTGCCTGCGACAAGTGCCTCAGGTACTCCTCCTGGATCGCTGCAACGCTGTGGTCACCGTCCTCCCAGAACTCTCACTGAGGCCGCTGCGGCAGAAAGGTTTAGGGTTCAGGGTTTAGGATTTTGTTGGGGGGTGCCCTTGGGTTTAGGGTTGATGGTGCAGGAGTAGAACTCCTCCCTTCATCCATCTTCAGAGCCAGAGCATGACCCAGCCAAGGCCATGCAAGGATATGAGGATGTATCGCACAATGACAACCTAGCGAGCGGTCGAACAGGAAGAACGGCTAATTATAGTACAACAGATGCACAGATGTTTTACAGTTAAACCAATATCCAAATATAAATATGTGTATATATATACATATGTATGTATGTATGTATGAATGTATGCATATATGTACGTATGTATGCATGTATGCCGTTGATGTTGGCACGTACTTTTTCGAGCCGACGCTACCTGCACGACAGGTCGATGGTGATGGTACAAGTGAACTCATGGTGGTCGACCAGAAACAAAAGTGTATATATGTGACGTTACATACGTGCATGTATACATATATACCTATAAATGTATATGTGCATGCATCTACATACATACATACATGCATACATATATCTATACATATATATATATATACGCATACATATACATTTACATATACATATGCAAACACATACATACTTACATACATACATGCATACATACATACAGATATATATATATATATATATATACACACGAGTATCACTGTATGTAAGTTCGTGGATTTGCAAAACTATGTGTGATGTACATAGTAATGCAAGGCCAAGGGCCTTACACGGGCGCTGCCATTATTTGCCCCGCAAGCATGCAGCTTGAAGGTCATGAAACCTTATTTTCGGGGTTCCTTATGATAATAATTAATATTGTAATGGGCCCCAAAACCCTATTCTGACTGTTCTGGCTCCCATAATATTAGGAGCCTGGCCTCTCTTTGTCCGGGCGGTAGCAGGCCATGGGTCAGCTGCGACTGGGCAGAGTGTTCACAGCAGCGGTTGGGCAGCTCTACCCCCCGGCAGGGAAACCCCTGTGACGCACGATGACGACGACAACCATCGCGTATCGCCGCTGCTTTTATCGGATCATGATGATACATGTCATCAAGGTCAAGAAACTTCCACGGTTTTATATTCCCATGTCTGCGTCGAGCCTCATGCCAACATGCCTCGCGGCAGCCACAAGCCTCGCGCAACCTGAATCCTGATCATGCGCCTCCATGTTCCCGAGCATCCCAACAACTCAGATCTCTCCACCAGAACTGAAAAGCCTAAATCCTCAACCCTGCATTAAAGCATACACTTAAGATCTTGCAGTTAGTAGACCTCCCCATCACACCCAGGCCTCCAGGACGCTGGGAGCACTCGGATACGCCGGGTTCATGCTTTAAGGTTTAGGGGCCAAGGCCCTTCAAGCAACTTTGGATTTCGTCGTCCCCACATGCATCCATGCGACTCTAGTTCCGGCTATGACCGGTGACTCTGGCCATAGCTGCTCGACAAATCTCAATACTTGTGCTAATGCTACTGTACGACATAGTTATGTGAACAATTTTCCTAAGTCATTAGGTGTATACTGTAATATGCCCCCAAGCCCAAGCCCTATGTTCTGATTGTTCAGGCCCTTGTGAGGATTTGATTGCGGCGCTTCTTGCTGCTGTGGAATGCTGCTCATTGTAGGCTTGTGTCTTCTCAGAACCACTACTGCCTGCTTTGTTGTCGTGCGTGCCACATACCAAAAGAAAGTATCAAGTGGCCAAGGATATGTTGGTTTTACGACCATGTTCGCTTGGGTCTCACAGCGTATGTGCAGCCAGAAATGCTGCAACAGGCAACACAGCACATTCGGTGGGTTATCGCAGCTTGAGCTCCTTACCCGAAAACTCAAACATGACCAAAGCTTTTTTGTTACGGGGCGGAGCATGAAGTAAGCTCAGAACGATCATCAACATGCTAGTGGTGACTAGCACGGCGATGCAAATGCTAGTGAAGTCTGGGATGATAACTGCTGTCATAATTAGCATTACTATGCTGCAGAATGCTTTTTTCCACGACGGCCTCATAATCTGTAATGCAATCAAGGTGCTGATGATACTGGCGATGTTGCTGGTGCAGATGACCAGCAGGACTGTAATGTGAACGAATGGAGTTTCTTCATGCTGCTCTGCTTGTGGGTATTAGCATCAGTTAGCAAACAACAGCCGCAGTTGTGCTACTCGTAGATAGCAGCCTGCCATGTGTAACAACGGCATTGGCAGTTTTCGTGGCAGGAGAAGTACGAGGTCGGAGTCGCAGCGGTGTCAAGTGGAGTGATAATCTCCGGAGGAGAGGTTACAAAATGGTCGCCAGCACCATCGCCAAGATTCCCACCGCGAATGTCAGCTAAATCGGCTCTGCCGTCCTGCGAAGAACTACAACAAACCGCAAGGTGACCCTAACCCAGGGCCCTGGTATGGAACCTTGACTCTGCGTTTCCCGTCCCCTCCAGAAACCAAGGAACTCGAATCCTTGCTCTGGGGCGCGTACCTACCTTTTTGTATGGAGCCGGTCCTTCGTCAAGGATACGGAGACGATTTGAGTTACAGTGTTGCATGGGTGTGTCCGAAGTTAGGGGTACCTTTTGGGGTCCTTACAGTAAGGACCCTACTATACAGGGTACTATATTAGGGTCCCCCCCATTTTCGGAAACTCCCATTTGAGTTACGTTGTTACATCTTTTCTCCTATGTCTCTAGAAGGATGCACGGACTGCAACTGATCTGCAGACTGCGGGCTGCGAACTGCTCCGAGGTTGAGGCTTCAGGTCGACCTTGCTGCAATCAACACCTCCGCCGTGCAGGGCTTTCTGAGAGCTTGGTCCGGGACAAACCTTTAGGGTTTAGGGTTTAGGGGTTTAGGGGTTTAGGGGTTTAGGGTTTTGGGTTTAGGGGTTTAGGGTGTAGGGTTTAGGGGTTTAGGGTTGAGGGTTTAGGGTGTCCGGTATCTTCTCTGTAGCATCTGCTTGGGACGCGGACCTCGTATCGCGCTCGACGTGAAGTTTCTGACCAGCAGTTTCAGTTGGGCCTGTGCAGCATCGGGTTTTGGAACGACTGACTTGCTGCAGCTGGGTGGGGAAAAGGTTCCCACAAGCTGGTGACACGAGAAGCTATTGCTACGTGATAGACACTGCAAGCCAGGTTATGTTTGGCCACAGGTGCAGGGTGGAGATGTGTAGACTCCCAGCATGTGCATTACAATCTGGCAGCGCTCTTAGCTACAGTCATAGAATAGACTGCTTGACTAGCACATAGTGTAATCAACTACACTTTTTTGTACTATACAATTTTCTACTACAACACACTGTCATCTGCAGAAGGTACCTTCTCCTCTTTTCTCACATCCTCGGGGATCCTGATGGGAAGCTCACCTGCGCAGCGCAGATGAGCGCTCGGCTTGAGGGCTTCGACTCGGCTTCGGGTTGGGCTGTTCATGTGTCAGAGGCCGTGAACGACAAGTAGCTCTCAACAGACTCACAGTTCCGAAATCTATATATTCTCCGACTCTTTCCCTGAGGGCAGCATTTTCTCTCGCAGCTCTCGCTTGCGGCGATCGCCATGCTCCAGGATCAGGAGCCCTGCGCAGCAAGAAAGATGAGGTCTAGTGAGTCTAGTGACGACCGCAACTACTAAGAGTAAAAAACGCAGGAGACAAGCCAGAGACTCATCTTGCCTCCACAGGGGACGAAACAAAAAGCAATCACAAGTTTGTAGCTAGGCAAGTTGTAGCAGGTCCAAAGAGCATCACGGCCTTTTGTGGCGAGGGCTTCAGTGGAGACACGAAGCCTGCGGCAACAGGGAAGGGAAAATTCACAGAAATACAAGCGACACACACCCATACCTTTGTAATTATGCGGAAATACAGATATGCATACGTACATACCGAATCTTGTGGATCTTCTTGCTGGCCGATTTAGGGTAAATCATCGCTCTCCTCGCTGCTGCTGCTGCTGCTGCTGTTGCTGTGGCGTTGCACACTTGGCGGAAAGCAGCGGATCCGGAATGGGTTTGTTGTCAGTACAAGAAGGAGCAACAGCCATGCCTTGACTGTGGCTGTCGGCACTTGCGAAGCTTTCGGCATCGTCATCCTGGCCGGAACCGCAAAAACTCTCACCAGGGCACCCTTTCGTTTTCGTTTGGGCTGTCTGTTTCAGGGCCGAGAGTCCATCTCTTTACCACTTTTGCCACGAAGCTGAACTCTTGTTCAACCTGCAGCCGACCAAAAATCTTTACCCCCTTCGGCAAGCGTCCTGATCGAAAATCAGCACCTTGGCACGTCTCTAAGATGTAGGTTGCAAACATATCAGCGCGCACACACACACACACACACTCTCTCTCTCTCTCTCTCTCTCTCTCTCTCTCTCTCTCTATGTGTATATATATATATATATGTATGTATATATGTTTTAGGCACAAACATGTTTGCACAAATATATGTTGTTCATATAACTCAAGAACGCAAACAGACACACACACACACACACACAGACAGACACACACACACATGCACTGACTGTACACCGATAGGAATACCTGCATTTTCGTATACATGTGCATATATGTGTATACATGTAGACCTACAGTTACATGCATATATATATATATATATGTACACATGCATGCATGCATTACATATGTACGCCCGTACATGCAGGCATGCATACATATGCAAACATCCAAACGTCTATCATCCGTCCATCCATCCATCCATCCATCCATCCGTGCATGCATGCATGCATACATGCTTACGAACATGTTGATTTTTGCTATTGGCACCAAACAGCACTGACACCTGTAGTCATCTTCGCAGCTGGAAAGAACACGACAGATGAACAAAACTGCACTAATCTACTAATGAGCAGGCAGCAGCACGTGCCGACACGCTAGCAAACGACGAGCAAGCATCGTCATCGTCACCAACAGGCGACATGGCCTGAACTCAACCTACACGTGCTCGTACATATACCCGTGGGTTCTCAACCCAAGTTCAAAGGTATGGATGCCACCCTTGACCTATCTCCTAATGCACAGTCTCCCCTGAGAGCCTATGATTGAGGATATTGCAAATACCAGCGAGGTTGATAGGTCGAAGGGTTGCCATGCTGGTGATGTGTTGCCTGAACTAGTTCCAGTAATGTGAACAAGTAAGAATAGAAGCTTAATCAAAAGGACGAAAATCTCGAAGATGGTTTTGCAAATCGAAACAAGCATACTGGTAACTGTGTCAATATTATTCGCAGTCTTCGTCGCCATCGCAGTGGCATCCATCCTGACGTTTTCATGGAGACACCGGAGATCAAAGCCTGGTCCAACATCCCCGATACCGAACCGAGAACGGCTTTTCGCACGCCAAGCGATGCGTTCATGCTCAGCACTATCGAACTCACATGCAGCTTTGGCATGCAACTTTGGCATGGCTCACGCATGCTAGTCGTACCAGGATGAGCTTTTGGTATGAGCCGCGAGATTCAGATACTAGTCATGGACTGCACAGCTGCTTAGTATTCATGGTTCTGATGTCACTGTTTTTTTGTTTGAGGGCTCTTTTCCGACTGCAGTACAGCTAGAATTCCTTACCATGATGAGGTCACTGGGTTTTTTTTTGAACCCTCTTTTCCTCCTGCCCTGTCGGTTAGTCGGAAGGCCCTGTAGGCTGAGTGGCTGTTCGGCCTTACCGAACAGCCCCTCAGCCTACAGGGCCTTCCGACTAAAAGAGGTCACTGGGTTTAGGGTTTAGGGAAAAATGCTTTTCACGAAGGGTTGTTTGGGTTTTCGATGCCCAAGGAAGCAAGGATCTTCGTGCCTTCCCTGCAGCTTCCTCTCTGTTTTGATGTTCTGCGACCCTAAGGGGTCCATGCACTGAAATAGTACAGTATAATGTAGGGGCCATAATAAGAATTAGAATGATTCGGGTTTTGTGGCCCATTCTACTATAATCATAATCAGGAACCATACCTTCGAACCAATTAACCTATGTAGGGACCACTTATGAGCCCAAAGTATCTGGCGCAGGGTTTCCCGCACATGTGATCCTTGCAGAGCTACGAGCGCCATCGAAGTTCAGAAATCAGAGGTCGGTGGTCCGAGAGGTGGCACCTGAGCAGGGGCGAGGCTCGGCGCTGGGGATTAGGGTATCATGTAAAGCCAACCCTAGACTTAAACTCGTCTTTCAAGGCCAATAGGAAGTAGAACTTGACCCCAAATGCTGCTTTGGTGGGTTCACATTCATGCCTACGACTTTTCGAGGTTAGGGTTTAGGGTGGTTTAGGCACTCTCCGGCTACATGCTACTGCCCTGTTCGTGTGAACTCCTCTCAGCCCCGGGCCAGTCTGCGAAAGAGGAGGGTAACTCCGGCCCTGTCTGGAGGCTCCATAGCTGAGGGGGTTTTCTGAAGTCTCGCTCAATATAGGGGCCTTTATAAATTGCCTATACTATTTTGGTGGTTTTTGATTAATTATCATTATAGTATGATGGGCCCCAAAAGCCTATTCTTAGTTATTAAGGCTACTATATTACGCTGAGGGCGCAGGGGTTAGAGGTCTGGGAGGGGGCTTAGGGTTTAGCGGCTTCGGAGTCCACACCTCGCGTTTCAGGTTTTCGGGTTTACAAGGCTTCGGGATTTGAAGCTTTGGCTTTTGGGCTCAGGGTTCCGGGGCCAGGATTTCAGGGCTCAGCGGTGTTGGATTCTTAAGGGTTGCGGACTCGCAAAGCACAACGAGTTCAGGATTGCCATTACGGCCGACCTGGCTGATCGGTTACTACAAGTCTCCCCCAAGTTTTACTATACGGATACCACAAGGGTTTCCTATGGTTTCCTGAATTCTTCCGCGAAGCTTTGAGCTTGCCGGGAAGATTCGGACGCCGGGTTGGCTGGCTTAGAATGTTTGTGCGTGTAAATGTGTTGGTCGGTCCTCGTATACGTCGTATGCACTTGCATGTGGGATGCGTGTGCGTGTATGGTATTTTATGCGTGTGTGCGTGTGTCTGCATGGGACGGCTTCATAATCTTTAAAACATGTGTTCTCGCAGACTCAAAAAACTGAGCTTTGACGGCGTGGCTCGCACTTTGCTAAATCCTAGTAAACACACCAACTGTCCTGATAAAGCCGATAAGTAGTAAAGCCTTGCGGAAACATCTCAAAGACCTTGTAGGGCTCTGGCTTCAAGTAGACGTATATTAAATATGGGTAGCCCTCTAAATCAGGGTTCCTTTTGGGGTCCTGATTCTAGCCGCGCCGTACAAGTTTGGGGATCTAAACAGAGGCCCTGGGTTGGAAAACTACCCATACTTGGCGGTTCATGGGTAGTTGTAGGTGGGGGTATAAGTCCCCCAGTATGGGGTTGTAATTGTAGTCACCCTGCTTATAACCCCGCTTGGACCTACCCATACGTTGGGTTCTTGCTAAGGAAATATTTAGTTTTAGTTACCACAATAGGGATCTATAGTAATTCCTAATTCTGGTAACTCAAATTAAACTCCTTAACAAGAACCCAGTAAACCTCCAAGTATACATACACCCGAGAACGAGAAGCTCAGCTCGGCCTTCACGTGCTCTCCCCACACGCGGGCGCAGCATGGGAGTGTCGTCTGAGGTGCCCTGACGAATAGCAGTATATGTATATATATATATATATATACACATACATGTATATGCATATCGATATATACACAGAATTAATGTCACTGTTGCTCATGATGAAAAGCAGACATCTCAAGCTCGTAGGCGTGATTATTTCATGGAAGTGTAGACGGCATGTATCAGTTACACACACACACACCAAACCGCAAGGAAAACGACCACCACCCGAAACCCTAATGACCCTAATGCCAGCACATGGAACAACCCTAGCCCTAGACCTCTAATCCCCGACATCCCTACGAATTCAAACAGACGCCCTACAACCCGGAAACCTAAACCCCCTTAACCCTGAACCCCAAAACGTTGAAATCCCTGAACCCCATGAAGCCCCAAACCCTAAAATCCTAAAATCACACACAGAAAGTCGATCGGGGCCTCGGGGAGGAGCTTCGAAGATACAGGCTGGAGCTCCCCGCGCAGCCAGACGTGGTCGGAGGCGAACTGGTTTCCCCTCATTCGAGCGGTTGATGGTATAAATCCTGCATTATCCATAAAAAAGAAAGAATATACCATAATTCCCATAGTTTAGGGCCCTTAGGTAATGCAGGATTTATATCATCAACAGTGATAAATTCATGACAATAACAAGAAGCCTAATAATGTCGTGTAAAGTTTGTCGAGGGTTCTAGAGCTTTTGGGCTTTAGGTTTTCAGGCTGTGGGGTTTGGCGCTGACGGGATTTAGAACTGAGGATTTGAGGGCTTCCGGGGCTATTTCTGGGCTCTTTCTGACTTGTTCAGGACTAAGCCTAAGCAAGACTTGCAGAATTGCACTTGTGGCAGCAGCACCAGGTACTGGGTGCAAGCCCTGCCCTGTGCCACTTTTGAAACTGCAGGGCTGTGTACGGAACAACCAACCAGCTTCTGCGACATTCTCCGACCAGCATGAACCGGGAATTGCACACTTTGACAGCAGATCAACAGACCATCCATGTTGAACAACCCTCGTCGTAGAGATGTCCATCCACGCCTGTGGTCACAGTGAGTGACCCGGCAAGGTGACCCGAAAAGCTCATCCCAGGCGTTGTGGAAGTGCGCCTGTTGCACAGGATGCTGACTAATGGTGATAGTGCTGCTGATGATGTGATGATGATGACGACAGGGCTGTGACAGTGCAAAGCTGCCAAGGCGTCCGTTCTGGCTTCTGCCAGCAGTTGTATCATGACGGCAGTCGCATCGTTACCACTCCCTTCCACTTCCCTGCTACTGCCTACTGCCTACTGCAACTCCGAGTCCTACTCTGCTACTACTGCTACTACTACTACTACTCCTGCTACAACTACTACTACTACTACTACTACTACTACTACTACTACTACTACTACTACTACTACTACTACTACTACTACTACTACTACTACTACTACTCGTCCTACTCCACTACTACTCGTCCTACTGCCAACACTACTACCACGACTACCACTGCTAGTACAGTACTACTGCAACTACTACTCCCGACTCCTGCTGCTGCTGCAGCTGCCGCTGCTGCTGCTAAATCTACGACGACGACTACGAATACAACTGCTACTAGAGTACTTTCAAAAGACCTGATCGATGCCTGAAGGCAAGAACATGTTGCCCTCTGGCTCTCTGTGTCTCTCTCCTCTCTTCCCTTTCGCGCTTTTTCTTTCTTGCTCTCTCTGCGTCTCTCTCTGCGCCTTCTTCAAACGCTGCGAAACCGCATCGTCGCTGGGGCCATTGAAATCCTTACATGCAGAGAAATCACGGAACTTCCCCTACTACGTAATGCAATGATGCGCCTACCTTTCAGTTAGAGTGACTGTCCCATGCATGAGGCCAGCGCGAAAAGGTCTTCACAAGTTCAGGTTTGTATGGCTCGCTTCATGAGGGTTTAGGGTTTAGGGTCTAGGGTTTAGGGGTTTATAGGGTTTCGGGATGGAATGATCAACAGCCATGCTGCGGATGAGGCAGACGAAATCTGCTCCACTCCGACACTGCATGCAGACAATCAGTGTAAGACCGATAGGGCGATGCTGAGACATCCATAGAATCCGAGCGGCACCCGCAAATACGAATGCTTTGCCACGCGGCCTCAATAGCATCGAAAGAAAGCAGCTACTCAGTACTGGTCCTGAGTTGCTACGTGCCTGGCGCAGGAAGAACTCACACTACTTCCAAGAAGAAATTGAAGATCACGGCACATTATCTGCTAAGGTTGGGACGCGTGCCTCTCACAAGCGTCCAGGCAGGCAAGGATTTGCGCCTGTCAAGGTGGCAAGATACTTGTAGCTGATAAACCCCAGCATCCGAAAATCGCGGCCTCTCGGGCACGTTCGTCGTAGTGTGAGTGCGGGAAGGTGAGGTGAGTGCCTCAAGCTGAAGTTCCCAGCAGCAGATCAAGATGGTTGTGCGGGGGCGGAGTGCCTTCTCTGAAACAGGTACTTGGAGGGTCATGGGTAGTTATAAGTGGGGTAGAAGTAGGGCAACATTACTTATAACCCATATTAGGGGACTTATAACCCCACTTACAACTACCCATGAACCTCCAAGTAGAGACAGTACACCGTCAAACGTGCAACTTGATTCAGATCCACTACTTAGTCAATACAGAGACTTGCGCACAGGACAAGATAATAAAGCAGGATACCAGGATTTTGTTTGACTAAGTCATACCTCATGATCGTACGCTGATGTCATGCTGCAATTCCAATCCAATGACAGCGTAGCACAGTTTGCTGCAGGCACAGCAGCCACCAAAACCATGCGGTCAAGATTCACATCACTCCCAGCTGCTCAGCTCCTGTCGTGGGGCATAGAGCATGAGACTGGAATATCAAGATCGCTTAGCTTACTCATGACTTGTTGCTTAGAAGTTCAACAACGGTTCTTGTTTGCTTAATTACATGCTACGTCTAGACCTGGCGATGTTCCTACAAGAAAGCCGTTGCAACACATCGATAGGCCGCAATCTCTCGACGATGCAGTAAGCCTACAGCAGCTCGCTCTCCAGCTCGTGCTTGCGTCAGCCCAGTCAATAATCCAGGATCAGGAGATTTTATTGGACAGGTTCTACGGCAAAGAACTTCCGATTCAAGCTTCCAGGAGGGGAGGCCCACAAGGAGGCTACATAATCCCGCGGTTCACATGCGACATTGCTGCACAAGCAGCAGCCGCCATCACGAGAAGAAGCTACGAAGTCTGCTCCGAATAGCATCGCATGTTATGTGCATGATGAGGACATAGTCGACCTACTAACAAGATACAAGAAGGATCCTCCTCTGGAGAGGCCCTTTAGCTCAGAAAAACCACCTCATGACGCAACACCAAAAGCAGAGGTTGCTTCCTCGGGGACGACGACGGTCAGACAGGCACAGCAGCAGTGCCACGCGATCCTGCCAAACATCAAGTTCAACGTAGTACTTGTGCAGAGGTACTGCTACTGCATGCATAGGATAAACAATAGATACCGTAAGTGGAAACAGCGGTAGTATACATGTACATCTCGTGAGTCTCTTATGGATGGACATGTTGAGGAAACATGCTGGAAGACTCAGAAGCCGGCAAAGCATGTTACTGTAGCTGCAATCCTAAGCATTCCTAAGCTGCGTAGTACATGGCAATCCCTACAACGTCGTATAGTATAGATCCCAAGTGTGTTACGGGTAACCCGGTGTCTAGGGCATGCTGTAAACTCTAAACCGCAATCCGCAAACCCAAAGTTCCGCCTGTGGGATACCGTAGGCATGGAAGTGGACCTCGTGACGTTCCACCACATCGAAGGTTTCACGCTTCACGAGGATGGCGATGCCTGTTTGTGGGACTTGCGTAGGGCACTTCAGAACACGAAGGGTACCTTACTTAGGAATGCCTTTGAGGCGGATTTGGGGCTCTATGTAAGGATAGGGATTAGGCTTAGTTACGTTTCGTGAATTCTGTTGCTTTCACCCTGGGCTATGGAGGGATATGAGGGGGGGTGCAGCAGGGCTCCTCCTCCGAAACCTGCAACACATTGCAACAGTATGTTTTGAATCCCCTCAACACCTATCCAGAAGACTGCGCATAAAGCGTGCGTGTCTAAGCTCTTGCACTCGATTCAACAGTAGACATGACATCCCCACAGTCTGAACCTGTACACCTCGCCCTCTCCAAGAAAAAAAGCCAAGCCGCCATCCTCCGACCGACCATCGCAGTTCCAACCGGAGCGCTGTAGCGACTCATAGCCTCTTGGATTGAGGCCAAGCTTATCTCAAACAAGCCCCACACAACGTAAATCCTGGGACTGCTCTGCGACCCTACCAGTAACAGTATACTTGTCAAGTACTGTAGGGAACTGGCTATATCGGCGTCAACTTGTCACCAGAGGCTTCATGTAAAACCGGGCAGCGATAGCCATGCTTCTGTGCCAGCTCTTCGTAGACCTTTTGGTGCTCGGGATCGAACCAATGCTCCTGAAAAAACACAAGATCATGAGCACGACGACAGCTACTACTACTACTCCTCCTCCTCCTCCTAATACTACTACTACTACTACTACTACTACTACTACTACTACTACTACTACTACTACTACTACTACTACTACTTCTACTTCTACTTCTACTTCTACTTCTACTTCTACTTCTACTTCTACTTCTACTTCTACTTGTACTACTACTGCTACTGCTACTGCTACTGCTACTGCTACTGCTACTGCTACTGCTACTACTACTACTACTACTACTACTACTACTACTACTACTACTACTACTACTACTACTACTACTACTACTACTACTAGTCCTACTTCCATGCATAGCTCAGGTCAGCAACTTGCTTTTGGGGCAGGGAGTTGTTATCACTTTAGAGCCATGACGATGCTCGCAATACCCTTAGCAGCCCCGTCCTGAAGGCACACGGCGTCTGCTCCCGCGGCTGCCAACACCCTGCAAGGCAATGGAATGCTATAGGGTGGTGCATGTATGGGCTGTATAGGGTTTAGGGTTCAGGGTGTGTATATCGTGTGCGCGCAGTGGGTGCATCTCTTTAGGAGTGGCAGTCAGCATGTAGTCCTGCCCCAACCACTCCAACTATTCTGATGTAGGGTTTAGGGTTCAGCCCCCAAGCCTCCTCAAGGGCGCTTTCTTGCGTTTTGCTTCCCTTCCTTCGCAGTTCGGCAAACCACTACATTTCACAGCAAACCACACCTAAGATGGATTATTGTCGGGCAGTGGGTGCTGACGTCCTATGCCGGCCGCTCGACATGACGCAAGGGTTGTCGGCAAACAACCAGCCCCTGGCATCCAGCCCCCTAAGAGGTTTGTGGGACCGGCCTTACACATCGGCGGGGCCACAAGCAA
This sequence comes from Symbiodinium sp. CCMP2592, assembly GCA_905221615.1. Taxonomy (NCBI): domain Eukaryota; class Dinophyceae; order Suessiales; family Symbiodiniaceae; genus Symbiodinium; species Symbiodinium sp. CCMP2592. Next base: position 857,014 of record CAJNDT010006091.1, on the reverse strand, counting down.
AAAAGGTGGAATTCACAGTGAATCGTTTGGTTGAAAACCAGCACACACAGGAATCCCGACAGTTTAGAGCAGGTACACACAACAAAAAAGGGAGGTACCCCCAGATTCATTGGCACCCGGTACCACAAAAACGGCGCTCCTATTGAGATAGACTGATTGCCCTGAAAACCCCCCGAGAAGGGCAGGAATGCAACAACAAACGCGGCTTCGGCGTTTTTGCAGGTCGCCCCCGAGGACCAGCCCCGGAGGCCCTGGTTCCTGGAATCCGGCAGGCTGGGACCCTTAATACGGACCCCTAGGTATATACCCCTAATCTAGCTGTTATATACCCATTATATTATAGGGTAGGGGTCATTAGGGGTCCCCATTAAAGGTCCCTCCTTTTCCCCTTTGAATCAAGGTGCCCCTCCTGTTGGGGGTACTATCCAGACCTCGCGTTTTGGGGGACTCGGTCGTCGCCTCGACTGCCCATGCAAATGGTCAGCGGCGCTCGCGGGTTTTATAGGGTTTATAGGGGGTGTTCATATGTGTCTACAGAGCCAAGCACTGTACCACTGAGAACAAGCTTTGCGGGCCAGCTGTAAACGCTGGATATATAGAATCTAGGCCTTGTAATTCGGGTGGACCCTGAAGCGGCAGCCTGCAGATCTTCTCACATCGCGCCAAGGCGGCAGCGCGCATGGAAGCCTGTGTTTCTTGAGGGTGGGTCGAGATGGGATGTGCAAGATTCTCGCAAGCCGTGTCTTCCTCTTGCACAATCAGAGGCTGTTGTCCGCAACATGCAAACACAAAACCCACGACCAGGATGTCACAGGCCTTTTGAACCCAGAAGCTCATGGACACGAAACAGGAACGATGCTATGCATGGGACCCTGCTTTGTACAACACGCTCACGTCCGGGTTACGGGCGTGCATACTTGCCTGCCCCTTGCCACACCTCCTGCCCGTCGGGAAATGACAATTAAGCAGAAAGTTCGAGCTGTACACGGAATATGTTTAGACCACGGGCGTGTGTGTTTGCCCCCGCACATTGTTCTTGTTGCTACAGCGGGGGCAGCTGCTCATGACAGCCACAGATCTCATCGACGCACGCATGCTGCCGTGGGCACTGCTGTCGCCGTTGAGCTTGTTGCTAACTGTTGTAGTGAACTGTGATGAACTTAGGCGACGGTGTTGGTGGGTGGTTGTGGAAGGTCGTGCTGCTACTCGTCTTGTCGTTGATCAGTTCCCCCGGTTTTCAGTCTTTCTCGGAACTTCGCACCTCCGTCTCATCGCGCATCCCAGCCTGCTGGCATCATTAGAGCAGGACTTCCCAGACTCAGGAGCTGTCTGAACGAATTTGAGACTACCTCGGGCTTGAAACTGAAGGCCCGGAATGGCTTGGGTAGGGCAAGTTTCGACAAGGTCTGAGAGGAGAGACACCGCACTACCTAGCGAAAGGAGGCTGAGGTATCGGCGAGCCCTGACATGCTGCACTCCCAACGAAAGAGCGCTATGCACAGCCAAACAAACCAACCTGTGCGGAAGGTGCAGAATGCATTGAAAAGATGAGCATGCGGTACTCTGAGCCTCTAAGCGCTAACAACAGGAACCAAGTACCAATTGCGAGGTACCTACCCAGTGGATATTTGGGCCCCAAAAGTATTAATTGACTTGGACCCCTTTGAAAGCAGCCTGGCGAAAGTAGACCGGCGCCAACGTATTCCACGTGAGCACAGTGAAGGCCGAGCTCGCACCTCTCCGTACACGAAGGAGCCGAGCAGTCGCGCGACAGTACTACACAAAAATATCACAAAAATGTAGGTCATCCAAACAAGGCCCCACATGCTTTTGGACTCTAAACCTCCCAACTCTGGCCTTGACGCCTTCTTGGGATCTCTTTCGTGATTTGGCGTGAAATACTCGGCCAGGTCTCGTTCCTGCCCTTATGACATCCAGCCTGCCATCGCAGCGGATGTCCACAGGCGAGCGCGCCTGCGAATACGTTGCATCTCCGCATAAACCCAAAAACACACAGAAACAGACACGCAAACGGCCGACAAACCGACAAACACGAGCAAAACAATCCAGAACAGACTGGCTTCCGAGCTCTCATACCTCACAAAAATCTGCAGGCAGGTACTCCCCTGAGCAGCCACCAAACATGCTACGAGTCGGCTGGAAGCGGTGCTACACACGGCTGGACTTAGAGCATGAGCTCCGTACTCAACTTCATGACAGGCCTTGAGAGGGGCCCACTTCCGCGCATGCACGTGACATAGCACAGCCAGGCCCGTATGCTTAAGGCAGCAAGGCACAGCTGCCAGGGGCATAAGCCAAGGAGGGTTTTGATCTGTGTTATGCCGTTGTACTGAGAAGGAGCATGATAGTGATGCATGATAGTAGTGCACGACCACTCCAGAAGCAGTACGACGCCTACTCCTTTTTGCGACGGGTGCGAGATTTGCTACCACTGTCACTACCAGTTTCACGCACCGAGAATGCCAATGCTATCAGGACATGTGCGATTGTCACGCTCATTTATGTACTATGCCTTCTCTATCTCACCAGCTCAGGCTCTAGGATTTCGAGCTGTGGGCCACAATGAATTGCAACTGCAAGATTCAAAGCCATGGGGCAGTGTGGATGTTTGCTCAGGCGGGCAAATTCATGGCATGATGAGACCGTCCGGGCTTTCACTTTCTTCGTGGCTACGGCTACTCATGCATCGGCACTTTATGTTATCAAACTGCTGCCTGGTTATCATCCAGCGGGAATCGGTCATGTGCTCTTGGCAAGGTCGAAAGTATTAGCATAATTTCCCTTAACATACTCATTCTCATATTATGCGTTACTATACATACTTTTGTTACTATTCTACCTGCATTGCTGCCCCCTTTACTACAGGAGCAGAGGCTGACACAACATCTGACTGACAGCTCTCATGCCTCACTTCTAGCTCGACTTTAGCTTCATTGTGCACCGTATGCAGAAGATGTTATCAACGGAAAATGTACAAACAAAGTGGTTGCGCGCAGCCGCGAAGCATCAGAAACCTCAGCCGACGATTCCAGCGCCTCTGTCTCAGGCTCAAGTCAGTCATAGGGATCCTTAGGGGTGTAGGGGGGAGGGGTGTAGGGGACTATATTTCCTTAGATAGGCCTTATTAGTCCTTATTATGGGCCTTAAGGCCCCCTACCCCCCCTCCCCCTACACCCCTAAGGATCCCTATGAAAGTCAGGCTGAGTTGGCCAAGAAGTGGAGTGCATGAGCTTCTGCACTTGCAGCCAAGATTTTCTCAGCATCAACAGAAAACCTACAAACACGCTTCTTCGCTCTTTGAAGCCGTAACACCAGCAGACCAGACCAGAAACACCGTAAGCCCTACAAAATCGTCGTGACGGCATACGTTGGCCGCCTTGAATTCACATGCTCTATACTTTCGAAGCTCGAGGTTCCAAGGTGGGAGATCATAACCAATCTTCGCAACCAAAACATCGAGGTCCTTTGCGGAACCCCATACCCCCAAATCCAAACCCTATAAACCCCAAACCCTAGATTCCCTCACCGTAAAACGAGAGTAATATTCTTTAGGGAGGCGGAACAAGACCCGGAGCCCCGAATTGGCACAGTCGAAGACAGGATCCGTCTGTGGGGCTGAAATCTCGTCTGCTGCACCACCAAAACCAGCCTACGGTTGATGATATAAATCCTGCATTACCCACAATACGGAATATACCTTAATTCCCATAGTTTAGGGTCCTTAATTAAGGTAATGCAGGATGTATATCATCAACAGTACCACTCCAAACCGAGGCATGTGTCCACTAGCCGGCGGCATTGCAGCAACAGACGACAGCAACCCACAAGCGCTAAGATACCTGGTGTTGAAAATGAATACAAAAACATGAAGAGAGGAGGATATCAGCAGTGTGTGCAAGGTTAGTGTTTGTGGATTTGCATCCCCTCAAATCCCTTGCAATAAGGGTGACAAGGATAGCGGATGTCAATTGGGAGGAAAACAACTTCAACACAAACCTCAAGCAGTGTGATCGCAACGTAATGCTTCTCAAAACTCAATGTTAAGAACATCCCCAGCTGTTTAGGTGGTCTGCAGTCTTGACAGACATACCGCCCTCCTCCTCCTCCTCCTCCTCCTGCCAAAACGCTCAGCCGAGCTGCTGTTTCATTTGCGGGGCAAGCACGAGAGCCCATGGAATCCCAAAGCAAAGCGGGGGCACAATTCCGAAAGCCTGGCCTTCAAATCCACAGGGGGTATGCTCCAAAAGCTACTCGCCATGGGCCCGCAAGTATGTAATTATTCCTGACGTGGGACCAGCGCGATATGCTAAGCCGCTAAGCCATGCCTTTGGCCTCCTCGTGGGGATCAGATCTGCCAGCATCAGTCGTCAGCAGCCCGTGAAATCAGAGATGGAACTGCGCACCTGCAACTCGCTGTTCGGCTTCCGCTAAGGCTGCGCAGTATCATCGGGCTGTGGCACTGCATCACTGCAGCAGCTCAGGTTGCGATTTAGCGATCTGGGGCTCAAGCGCCGTATTCTCCAGGCTTCGCGAAATTCGAGGCTTGGAACATCACAGCATGTAAAAGGTTGTGCGACACATGGCATCCATCCGGCTGATGGTATCTGTAACACATAGAAATGTGGCCTCTGCTCTTTGTCCTATTGCATTCAAAAGGTGTTGAAATCCTCTCCTGACACCAAGCCGTTCACGGATGCTTGGGATCGTTAGAGAATGTATAGGGCATCTATTGACCACAACACCCCCCCTTGATTGAAGTCATAAAGGGTCTGTAGCCATATCGGGCATACCAGATTTCGGCCACGGCGCTGGCGATGGTGGCCTGCAGTTCTCAAGAGTTCGCAAGATTGCAGAAAGATGGCGCTCCGATGAACCGCATGAAAGAAGGGGGGTGAGGGTCTACGGTCTGAGGGGACAGGGTAGAATCTGAATTCCCGAGCTCGACGTCGAACTGCCACCATGCTTCGGCGTCTTCTCCACCACAGGTTTGTCAGCTGGTATGTCCTCCATGCTCGGTTGTGGTACTGTTGATGATATGGATCCTGCATTACCTTAAGGACCCTAAACTATGGGAATTATGGTATATTCCTTATAATGGGTAATGCAGGATTTCCATCCTCAACCGTATGTTAGGATTCGGGGCTCGAGGCTCAAGTGTTGAGCTTAGGGTGCTCCTTGGTGCTTCGTTTACTAGTATGCCTCAGAACAAGCTCTCGGAGGATCTCTGCCATGTCTGCCTCAGAGGGATAGATGAACAAGTGCACAGATAGGTACATAGACAGGGCGACCGATAGCCTATGATAGCAGGGCTTACAGTCTTCGTACAAGCTAGGACGTAGGTTTGTAGGACACCGGGCGGTTCTGGAACCTGTATTTCACGGATTCATGGTGCAGGCAGGGTTTTCGTAGGCTGTGGGCGTTGCAGGGTCCAGCCAGACAGAGGCCAGTCATTTCGTTTATCCTGGGATTTCGGTCTCTGTGGTTAGTCGGAACTGTTGGTAGGATTGGGATCAAGAGACGGATTAGGGGCGGCTAGTGCCCTTCCTGGCCTGCGGTATCTTCTCCTCCGAGCCGGAGGGTGCCTGAAGAAAAGAGCTTCGGAAGTTCTTGCAGGCGGGATGTTTGCACAGTACTTCAAATACATGTACACGTGTGTAAAGCTTGATGAATACACGGTTGCGGGATTGATAGTGCCGCAGGGATAGTATTGGCAGCAGGAAGCACACGGCAGTACTGGCAGATTGCAGACCAAAGTGAGCTTTAGGGGGCAAGGGTTATTGTGCAAGCTCTAGAAACGATCACTAAGCATTCAGACCTTCATGTTATGGGGCTGCCAAAACAGCAGCCACAGGAATCGCAGTTGAGAGCTCCAAGCAGGTTGAGGCTTGATGGCCTGGTTTCCCCAAAGGGTCCATATCTATGGTCTCCATTGCAGTTCCTTTTTCGGGTAGCAAAATTTATACTACAGGGTCCTAGCCTTAAAACTGGTTAACCAAAAAAGAACTACAATGGAGACTATAGGAATATACTACCATTGTGGAAGTTGGTCCTAATTCCATAATAGTAGTGTATATGGACCCTTTGGTTTCAGCTTCTGTATGAGGCTAAGGACCCAGAGACTCCAATATCCCTTAATTAAGGAATATTCCTTAAATTATAGTAGGATCCCTTATATGATTTAAGGTCTATTCCTTAATTGAGGAATATTGGAGTCTCTGGGGACGTAGCTCTATGGCTCGCGCCAGACCCAAGGCTGAAACGCGAGCTCCTGAACCGACCTTTCCTCACACCGGTATCTCGCAAGGTCCGGACGTATCCGAACTCTATAATGTAGGGGCCTTAATACTTAGAATAGGGTTTGGGGGGTATATTATATCATAGTGATATATAATTAAACAGGAACCCCCGAACCCTACATAGCTTGCCCTGCCTCCTGAGCCACCTCCTCCTGAATCTTTGCAGGAGGCTCCTGGGACAGGTCGCGATACTCGGGATTTAGATGCGACGTGGGGCCAGCACAACTGTCTTCCTGACCATCATCTGAATACCCATGCCGCATTGATCAGCTTGACAAGCCTACAGTAACTCAGCTACATGGGCCGTGCGTGTGCACACTCACAGCATAAGTAGACTCACTCTGCCGCAAACGGCACTCTGCAAACCCTAAACCCCTAAACACTAAACCGCAAACCCATAACCTTAAACCCATAAACCCATAAGCCCTAAACCTAAAGCCATAAACCCATGAACCGACAAACCCATGAACCGACAAAACCCACAAGCCCATAAACCCATAAACCCTAAACCCATAAACCCACAAACCGATAAACCCATAAACCCTGTAAACCCTACAAACCCTAAACCCTGAGCAAGGCCCTCCTTCGGTGGGAGTTTGGCACACAGCTCGTCCTTGGCATTCCAAGTAGCAGCTCATGCGCGCAGCCAGGTGGGGAGAGGCTGTAATTATAGTAAGGAACCCCCAAAATTGTATAGGTAATTATCAAGGCTATTAAGGCCCCTAATTGCCAATACTCTTTTCCGGGGGGTTCCTCCTTATGAGAATGCAGCGTGATTGCTAAAACAAGCCGAATCTCCGATTCGGACGGGGGGTTAGATGCAGCTACGGATGACAGGAGAACAGGGCTGGCGGATGTTCCAATCGGTTGCAAAGTCTCGAGCTTTTGCGATACCTTGGCGCTCTGCATGGAGAAGAAAGGCTCCTTGCAAAAGAGGCGGACAACGCATAGGGCATTGGGTTCAATGCTGAAGCGAGCTGAACGTCATGCCCTACGTGTCTTTATAAGCCGTTTCTAAGCGTGAAAGCAGCAGCTCGAAGCCGCAGTACTCCACCAGAGAGCCATGGTAAGAGCTGCATGGAATTCGGATCGCCAGCACTTGCGAATCTAACACATCGCATTCTCAGCAACTTCAATGCTGCAGATGCTGCGGTGGGCCTTTGGCAGCAGCGTGGGCAGTTGATCTCCGCAGGATGCTGGTGCCTCGCAACATGCTTCTCCCCTGTCTAGGCCCTAGGGATATTATGCCATAAATACAACAAGGAAGGACAAATACGAATAATCACACAAAATTAAGGCCCCTCTATCAGACATGGTTGCACACTTAGAGTGAGCGCGCAGAGATGCTTCGAGGTTTCTTCGGCAGAGAGTAGGCCGTCGGAGATTAGAGTAGACAGCTAGAGGTTCTATACAATCTCATCAGATTTCCTGCGTAAATTTTAGAGAATCTAAGCCCGTCAGTCCATATCTGCCGAGAAGCGAAGTGGACATGCTTCGGCTTGTTGAAAAGCGTAAGCTTCTCACCCGGAACAGCACAAGACGCTCCTGGGTCATCAAGCTGTCACAACATGTGATGCTGATCTCCCAGCTCGATCTGAAATTCACCCACTTTTGCGTTCCATTGGATACGACTAGCTCCTAAACCCTAAATCCCAAACCCCTATATTCTAGTACCCTTATAGATCCCCTTATAGTAAGCCTTATAGACCCCTTTAAAGGAACCCCTAGTACTTGGTAATTAAGCCGAAGAGCCCGGTGAAGGCAGGCAACTCCGCACCAAGCCTTTCTCCACTCGCTCGGACAAGGCCTGAAGGCGCCTCGGACGACATAGGCTCCCCTTTTAGAAGATTACTGGGTATTTTTTGACATGTATGCATGTATGTGTACGTATATATATATATATATATGTATATATATATATATATATATATATATATGTATATGTGTGTATATATATATATATACATGTATGTATATATATATATATGTATCTATATATAACAAACAATACAGTAGAATATTATATGTATATGTATATATATATATATATGTAACCAGGCTCCCCTTTAAAGGCTACTATTGGTATGTCGTAGTACTTTATACCCGTTTAAAGGATACTGCTGGTATATCATAGTATTTTATAGTACATGATGGTACATTCTCGAGTACATTATGGGATGTTCTAGTACATTTTGGCAAAGTTTTCGTGCCAGAAACTGATAGGATACAGTGACTGAAGTGTGAAACCGGACTGCCATTGCTGGCAAGATGCTGCTCTTGCGTGTCCAGGTTCCTTGGATGGCTTCGACCCCTTGTAAAACTGCCATATGTCATCTGGCGCCTGCTTAAGCCTTCAGGTACTGCCGAGGCTGCACATAACACACCCATGAGCTGAAGCCCTTAATCCCTAACCCTAAACCCTCGAAATCGTTCGAAACTGCTACATCGCCTGCAAGCAAAGGCACGTTCTGGTGAGATCCAAACGAACCTCACCGACTCACAAGCGAGGCTTCTCAGGTGCACCACTGCTCTGCTCCTACTACGAGTAGGGTTTCGCTGCGGGGTTTCAGAGTTTAGGGCTGCCTTTCGCCGCCAAAGTAAACTAACTTGAAACATTTAGATGCCCTATACCCTAAGCCTCATGGCAGCCCATAGAGGAACCATTTTAGATTACAGGAACCCTTAAAAGAACCCAGCCCTAAACCCTAAACCCAGCACCCTTGCAGGGTGGCCCTTAGACGCTCCCATAGACGCCCCTACACTAAGGCTTACTACTGTCAGACTTTATTATGTGGGGTTCCGAAACTGCTGAAACACACCTCAAAACCTAGAACCCCTAACCCTAGCCCCTGAACCTCTGAAGCCCCACCCTAAACCCTCTAAACCCTACTTGGAGGGTCGGGGGACTTAGTAAGTAGGTAGTCAGTAGACTTATAAGTCCCCAAAAAGGGACCCTAATTGGGGTTATGGTACTTATAAGTCCTTAAAATAACCAGTTACTAAGTCCCCCGACCCTCCAAGTACAACCCCTAAAGCCCCAAGAGCCGCTTTCGCCTCAAAGGCTTCGGTTTTGGCCGAGCACTGCGCGCACTGCTTGCCGAAGCCTTATTTGAAGGTTCATCGGTAGCTATAAGTGGGGCTATAGGTCCCTCAATATGGGTTATAATTGTAGCTACCTTACTTATAAACCTGCTTATTAAGTCCCTGAATATGGGTAATAATGAGGGTTACCTTACTTAGAAACCTACTTATAACTACCCATGAACCTCCAAGTAGAACCGTGTTAGGGCTCCGAGGGCTTTTGAGGACGGGGCTCTTTGAAAGGGGCTCCTTTAAGGGATACCATAGGAGCTTAGGGTTTAGGGGTTTTCAGGGTTTCGGTTTTAGGATTTAGGGTGTGGGATTTCAGGGCTCCTGAGATTAGAAGGGTAGTATGAGCTATAAGCCAATGCTGACACTCTAGCATGCAAGCCCAAGGGAAACATGTTCCGCGGGAAAGCTTGTTGATGTTGGTATGCCAGGGTGGGGAGAGAAAGAGTCGCAGTAGGAACCGTTCGGAGATGCTCCCAGCAGGCGATGATGACACCCAGCCACCTATCTCTCTCTAGCAGGCTCTGCACTTCCATAGGAAACTGGAAGCAACCTTTATCTTAACGACAAATTTCAACAACCATGATGCTCAACTAACGCTATGGTTGAGACAGATACACCAAAGAATCCAACTACAAGTCCACAACCCTAAACCCCAAATCCCAAACCACCCAGCCCCAATGCGAACTTCGCAACCCTACATGGGTGGTTGTCAAAATTATGGCCCCTTTTTGGGTCCTTATTATGGTACGGCACCTAATATTTCGGGTACCCCCCAAAGGGGCCATAGTTTTGACAACTACCCTATATACATCCTGAACCCCAAGCCCTAGCTCAACCTTTCGCCTCAGACTCCTTGCAAGATGAGAGTCGCTCCACGTGTGCCTTCAACTCCGGGACGAGGCTTGCAACTTGTCGCATCTGCCTTGGGGTTCAAGGTCTTAGTTGCTGAGTTCATAAGCCCCCCCAAAACTGAACACTTTCAGTGTTACAGTGGGTAAAAGTTGCCTCAAAAAGTGTAAAGTGCATCCACTCAGCTACTAAGAGGTCTTGGGGTTTGGGATTTCAGGTTTAGGGTTTGGTGTTTGTGAACTTTGAGGTTTAAGGTTTACGGGTTAGGGTCCGAGATTCAGGGTTTAAGGGGTAGGGTTCCTCTCGGGTCCAACCTCCTCAGTGACACGTGTATTTTTCACTGACGTACATCAAGAAACAAACAAACAAACAAACAAACAAACAAAAAACACACAAAACTACTCACATGCATACCATACCATACCATACCATACCATACCACAACACGAGAGCAAATGACAGCGGGCATTGTCGTGACTTCTTCGGCCCTAACTGACCATCTACTCTCGGCCTCAAAGATAAGTCCACGTTGCGAAAGATTGCGCTCATCGACGATCTCTGCCAAGTCCTGAATGCAGTCTTTGCACGCAAAACTGGGGGGGCATGTGCCGAGTCGAAGTCGAAAGCTGCATCAGTTCCATGTGCCCACATAGTAGGTACTTAGGCCTTAAAGTACCTATATATATATATATATATATATATATAGAGTTATATATAGATAGGGACCCCTCTAAGGTGTAAGGACCTACTATATATGGGTACGTGGAGCCTTTGGGAGGTCAGCAGAAAGCACGCGCTTGTTGTTCAGGAGGAGCACTGGGTCACACAACGTGCCCAAAGCACACATCATGTCGTCTACTTCGTCGTCGTAAGAGCAGCTCGTGCTCGCGTCTGGTATAGCTGTTCGGGGTGTCACTGCCCTTGCCTTCCACAGAGTTGACGACATGTGCGGGGCAGCGCACAAAAGACCTATATTTAGTTATCAAGGTATGGCTTGTACGACGGCTGCTGTAGTAATTACTGCGACAAGCGACACAAGGAGCACGACCAATGTTCGGCATTCTGAACAAGACTCAGAATCTCTCAGAACCCTGAGACGCGTCGAAGTTATCCCGAATCTGTCAGTGTCCTCAAGGCGCCCTCGCAGCTCCAAAATCGCTTTGGCTGCAGGCTCCACTTTGACACCTCAGGGATGTGCGTACCGTCTTTGGGAATGAACTGCTTCGAAGCCGTGCCCGAAACGGAGCTGTGATGTAGAACAGCACCCAGCAAGGACGAAGGAAGGCGGCTTCCTTAAACTGAAGGTGGAGGGGCTTCGGAGTTTGAGACAGCATGCTCTGCCCAACCCAAAGCCATGGAAGCTCACACTACCGCCGGAGGTCCAGCTGGGAAAGATGCTGGGATTGAAAGGGTTGTCCGGCCCAGCTGTAACAAATCAGGCAACAGCGAAAGCGAAACTATGGCCCTGAAGGTCTCATGCTGCGCTGCCTTCGACGATGGGCGCTTCCGCCTGCATCATCTGCTGGGCACTCGCACGAGCATTGCTGGAACCAAACCAGGCACCTACGAAACGATCGTACAACTGATGTTGCAAAAGCAGTGAACTCCTTTGCAAAGGAGCAACACAGGCGTCCACAGTCTACTGTATACCGTCTCATATGCATAACTCAGCATACCCAAAACGACTGCCATCGTTCTAGGTTTAAGACTGCTGTGTTGTGTTTCTTATTCATCGTGTTTTCTTCTGTTTCTGAAGGCTTTCTTTGATGGTTAATACTATTCATGTACGGGCCTTAATAATTAGAATAGGGTTTTGGGGCCCAGGCCCGTTATACTTGAACTATACTAAGGAGCCCCCCCCTAAATAGTATTGGCAATTTCGGCCCCTATGTTACTTGCCAGTTTTCTGTCAAGCTCCCACCGGAAGCCCTGCCGCGACGCCACAGCACTACCCTAGGCTCCAGGCCCGCCTCGGGCTCCGGCGCCCTAAGGCCACTGCGCAAATCCTGGAGAAGGGTTGTGATGAGCATAATATAATATCAGATAACATATAACATAATGTTATATGACATCATGTACCACAATAGTATAGTGAGAATTTATGGTACAATATCACAATATATGATGCTCCAGGATTTCAGGTCTTGGCGCTGTACGGGCTTTTAACTCACAGCATGACACCGCAACACAATTGACGAGCATCTGAATGCTGCAGCAAACCTGTGATAAATTTCTGCAGCACTATGACAGTAGAGCTAAGCGCTAAATGTAGGGGCCTTACTAAACAGAATAGGGTTTGGGGCCCATGATAATTCTACTATAACTATAATAAGGACCCCCCCCAAGAAAATAAATTTTATAGGCAATTATTTAGGCCCCTATACCCTAAACGGGTTTTGGTTGAAGACTTCGGGTGTCAGTCACGATTATAGTTCTCAGTCTCTTTAAGGACATATGTACAGAAATCATAATACGGAACCCTAAAAAGGTAGGTTCTTTGGGCTCCGGGTAGGGTAGGGGAACACTGTTAGGCCGGATGGCTCCTCCATCTCGCGACGCAGCTCTGGCAATCTGGCAGCACCGAGCTGCTCCTGGGCCGCCGGGCTTGGAAGATGCAAGGGCTTATACCGTTGATGGTAGAAATCCTGCATTACCTTAACTACCCTAAACCATGGGAATTATGGTATATTTCCTATATTATTGGTAATGCAGGATTTATATCATCAACCGTAGGGTGAGAGTTTTCGAGCTTGGTAGTTTGGAGTTCAAGATGTTTAGGGCCTGGAGCTTAGAGAGTGCGAAGTTAATGAATGCCGCGCGGCTTCGAAAACTTGGGGCTTGCAACATTGGACGTTTAAACATGGGCCGTGCGGGGGTTGGAAGCGGTACTTCCATTGATGTTTAAGATTTGAGCATGAGTCAGGCCTCAAAACTGTAGAGGGTCTCAGGGTCGAAACTTCGCCACCGTTTTCTGGGAGTTCTGTCAAGCTGGCTAGCGCTGACCGACGGACGACGCGTTTGTAGGTGGGCTGCGACAGTGTTTGTTTGTGCAAGCTTGAGGATGTAGGATTATGGACAATATTAACCCCTTTATGAACCCTTAGACTATCCCGTATAGTAGCACTTCTAACAGCCCGTTGTGCGCTCAAATCCTGCAACCCCACGACCACGAACCCTCTAACTGCAGCCTAAAACCCTAAACCCTAAACCGACCCGGAAGCCCCAGAGCCCTCGACCCTGAACAGCACAGCCCAGAAGGAGCCTCAAGGCGCGCCAGCTGAGATGACAGAGCTTCGATCTCTGCGCCTTGCCGGGAGATGCAATATAGTATTTAGAATAGGCTTCTACGGGGTTCTTACGGAGGCTCCAGTCCATAAGGGTTACTGTGTGGAGTATAATAATAATAATAAAAGACTAGAGGGACCCGAATAGACAGAATAGGTTTGCGGGGGCCTACATTCTATTGTAGTAATAGTATGCAAAACCGACTGGTATTGGTAGTCTTTCCTTCAGGCCCAGGTATTATGGTGGTCGATGGCACATACGTGGCAGTTGGGACATAGCATAGTGCTGCTGACTGAAGCTCCCAGGCAAAACAGCATGGCTTTCACTACTAGGCATCGGAGCGTCTTAGGTTTGGGGTTAAGGTTGAAATTCGGCAATGTGGAGTTACACCTTAGCTCTATAAACGGAATTCAGAGCTCAGAGCTTTTGCAGCCCAGTGCTCTTCGGAATTTAGTAATGCGCTGTCTCTACTACGGGTCTTTTCTGAGCTGACGACAGAACAGTGAATGATGGTGCGGTTGGTGGCAGCCTTCCTTGCCTCCTCCTCCGCCTGCTCCTACTCTGATGCTACTCCTACAACTCCTATTTCTCCTCCTCCGGCTACTACCACTGCCACTTACTGCTGCTGGTGCTCTGCTGCTGCCGCTGCTGACGCTACTGCTACTGCTGCTGCTGCGACTACGACTACGACTACGACTACGACTACGACTACGACTACGACTACGACTACGACTACGACTACTACTACTACTACTACTACTACTACTACTACTACTACTACTACTACTACTAGTACGACAACGACGACGATAATATACTCTATATTCTCTTTTCTGATATTGCACATGCGGCTATATGATTACTATGATTATTGACGTCGTGTGAGCGCACCTGAATCCGACTTCAAAGGCGCATCGTCCTCAGGTGCTGCAGATCCTGCGTTCATTGTCCATGTGGCGAAAATGTGGCACAGGCTTTATAGGGCCTCATTAAATGGCTCCTTCCAACAAGAAACTGCTGTTGTGACAAGTGCTGACCACAGTGCTACCAAAAACTCGAGTATGCCCTGCACGACCGCTCTCTGCACGGAGGACCAGCGAAGGCTTGCGTTCTGTGCGGCTTGCCTGGCAAACCAGAATCGGGGAATCCGAAAGCCTGACGCTTGAACAGACCACCCTCGTACCACAGGCCGGCAACTGATTCGATTCTGAAATCCTCATGATTCCCTTGAAGCGTCCAGCATATCGTGCCGCACCTCCGAACAATGCTTCCGCCACTGCTGCGCCCTGCCTGGTGAATATGAAACAATCATAAGCCTGTCCGGGGAGCACTGAACATCCTGAATGGGAAAGCAAAAATTTCACACACCGCACGAAACGAAAGAACTGGTTGACAATCGTGCCTTCCTCGTCTAAAACACCTCTGGACAAACTGAACTGAATGCGATCTCTCTTCCTGACTTTGGGCACCTAAGGCTCTAAGGTTTGTTGGAAATTAGGAGCGAATACGCTTTATAGGGTCTTTATAAAAACTCATTGAGGATCCCACTAATACGTCATATAGGGTCTTTACTTAAAAATCACTGAGGATTCCACTAGTTGGCTCTGAACTAGCAGTTGCTTCAGACGGCCACGTGTCAGCACAAGATGCCAGCCTCTGCAATGCACGCCGAAGATGCAACTTTGGGCCTTTATTAGGGTTCCTTAATATGAAACCTACTATTTTTGGGTTACAGGCCCAGGGATTCTTAATCAGGTTCCTACATTACCTTCCTAGCGGCTTGTGCCTGGACCTTCCGAACACCTGTGCTCAGAGACGCTAAAGGTTTCTTTTCTTCTGCCATTATCGCAATCACTATTCCCATGGCCCAGTAATTACCTTTACTCCCAACACCAATACTAGAGCTGTTCTGCTAAGATCATGATACACGCCCTGATTTGTCTGCACTGGGCAAGCTGCAGCTCGGCCATAGCTGTGTCGAGGTCCTGCACAAGCGAACATGACATGTTTAGTGTGTGTGGTGTCTGGGACCGAATGATCTTGGATGGGAGCTCTGGGCATAAAAGAGGACTTCACAAGCCGGTCCGCTCATGGAGCTCGAAATCACCAACCACACCCGCTTCATATGAACGTCATTGGGGAGAATTCCGGCCGATACCACGCAAAGAGAGGTGCCTTCGAAATGTTGGATCAAGGGTGTTCAACCGTGTCAACTGCTTGTACGGTGCTTATGAGCTCGTGAAGATCGTGTCGGTCTTCTTATACACATGTTTGACACCGGTATCGAGCGACAAGTTTACCATGTAAGCATGCGTCAAACCTGCATCCGTTGTCCACTCGGTGAGTCGACATCCGAGAGGGGCTATAGGCAGTCACACAGAAACCGTGTGAGAACGGCCCATGGCCGGACTGACACAGAGTAGCCAACATGCAGCCAGATGGTGTGACGGGCTACATGACTGCTGGTTTCGCTTGTAGCGGACTTCGGCTTAGCACGGCTGGCAACACTTTCGACAAGAACAGCCCTCCGACGATGATACGCCGAATCTTCGCTCGATTCATGCAACTCCCAGAATACACTACAATCCCGCTACAACAACACCTGGACCTGAACCCGAAAACGCTGAAACACCCTGAACACGACAAAAAGCTCCTTCAGCTGCTTGGCATTCTCATCTGCGAGGCTTTGGCAGCCGCGCAGCTGCCGTCCCTGGTCTGAAATGGAGGCCTGCCGGAAGCTTGGCAGAAGTTACGGTTCGGGCTGTTTAAGTCGGGGTATGCCTCTCTGACTATCTCACTACAGCATGGTGCATTGGATGGTCCAACACAAGTTCTGAAGAACATCCCGTGTGTCACGTGTTTCGCATGCCCCGTGCTGAGCTCATAAACCACTGAAGGGCACATGAACACTAGATAATTTGATGAACTTCTCAATCCCAAGATCCCAACCCCAAAGCCCAACACCGTAACTTTTGGGGCCCATTATACGACAACAAGAACAAGGAACCCACAAAAACAGTGTAGGTAATTATTAAGGCCCCTCATTCAGGCTCCTCCATTAAACCCCTTAAGCCTTAAGCCGAGATTGCAACAATGGCAGGGCTTGCAACTCGCTAAGGCCTCGAGCTGCGCCAGGTGGTTCTGAACGTCCTCGGCCTGCCAAGATCTGGCTTTGTTAGGGGGAGGCGTTTTGGATTAGTTGACTGTGCCGTAACCTTCTGAAGATCGCTAGCAAGAAATGCAGTTTCAGGTGCGCCTATGCAGCCCTTTTAAAATGAATTCCTGCTTTCGAAGTCGAAGTTCTGTCCCTTTGCAGTATAGCAAAGCCCCGGTCACCGGCGCCCTTCTGAAGCATCCGGGTAAAAAAAAAACAAGGAAATTAATAGATCCCGCCTAAAGGAAACCGAAAGGAGCCACTCCAGGCCTGCTTTGCATCCCTGCCTGCGGGAGCTTGCTCCTTCCATGGAGCGGTGTCGAGTTAAGGGATATCAGTAGGGTCCTTGGGGGTTCGTGCTTTGGGGGTTTACGGCGTTGAAGCGAGGGTCTTCGGTTTATAGGCGCTGAAGGACAGGATCCCGGCAAAGTAGGGTAAGCTAGATCAAACATCGATTATACCGGGACCCGTTAAGAGAGCCCTGATGGCCCGTAATAGTGGGCATTTGGGGTATATTAGACTCCCGGATTCGGCATACGGTAACATCTACCAGGAATCTACCAGTCTATCTATCTATCTATCTATCTATCTGTATATGTGTATGTATATATAACGCAAGTTTATGATGATACGGCAACTCTACGCTGCGATGCCACATGGAGGCATTCGTCAAGGTGCTCTGTTTGCTGGTGCTTTTCTGATCGGTGGAAGCATTGGATCTCCCACCAAAAAAAGTGCACGTCAGGACCAACCTCCACTAGTACGGTGATAGGTAGGGCAAGACGCTGGATGCTGAGGCCTTCAACACTGACCTCTGCGCCTAAATCGCAACCACTGTCTTGGACTCGCCGTCTCACTGAAAACAGCCTGAACACGAAGAAGTTCGATGCCAAACATCTACAGCGCTATGCGAAGGCCCTGAAGCCCGAAACTTCCCAAAGCCGTGGTAGCACTCCAATAAAGACCTACAAATCCAAAGGACGTCTCTCTAGTTCTGTATACTCTATGTACAAGCCCTACTGTATCAACACTTAACTCCTCCAAACTCGAGAGTCCCAAATCCCTGTCCCGAAGCTATCTAAAGCCAAAAAGACTAAAGCCTGAACCCCCTAAAGTAGTAACCCTTACAGTATCGTAACCCTAAGTTTTAACAGGAAACCTTACACATAGCCCTTCTATACGCCTCGTAGGTCCTAAAACCTCTGAAAAGGAATCCCTAAAACCCTAAACCCAAAAGCCTTTACCCTGAACCAGGCATCCTAAACCCTTTTAGACCCATGACAGCCTTAACCCTAAACCAGGAATCCTAAACCCCGTTTAAACCCATGCCAGGAGTCCTAAAACGAGACAGGCCTGCAGCTGGGTTCTGAGTTCCTTCGTCACGGCTTCAAGCTTCGAGAACCGACCCTCCAGCTCCTCAGCCTGGGTTGGGGCTAAGGGGCTCAGAGTTTAGGGGTGTTTAGGCCTTAGGGATGTTGAGGGTTTGGGGATGTTCAGGGTTTAGGGCTAAGGAATGTTTATGATTTACATAGGGCTTAAGTTCAGGGTTTAGGGTTGCGTTTACAGCTGAGGGTTTACTGGTGCTTAAGCGAGGGTGGAGGAGGGAATGTAGGAACTACTACGAGGGATTCTGGAGGGACTGCTAAAGGGAATCATGCTCCCTCTGCCCCTCAAGCAACACTAAAAAGCTCTTTGGGAGCTATGCAGGGATCCAGAAGCACATTTATCTGGTTTCTTTACGGGCTTATTGCGGTAAGGGTGACTCTGGGGCCTTGGGTTCTTCGAGTCTGGGAGTTTCTAATATCGGGATTCGGGATGGGGCTTTTGTGGGCTGAGGTGGTAAGATCAGAAGGACCCTTAGGGGGGCAGGGGACTAAACTTCCTTAAACTTGTGAAGTCCTTTTGTTAGGTATCAAGTGCCCTTAACCCCCCTCCCCCTACCCCCCCCCACCTTAAGGGTCCTTATGGCAAGAGCTCAGAGCTTCAGAGGCGGGCCGGGCTCCGCCAACCCAACTTGAGGTTTCGGGCTCTCAAAGTTAGAGGATCCAAATTGTATCTCTGGGGCATACTGTGATTTAAGGCCTATCCCCGTAATTCCCTTATAGATCCCTTTAAGGGTCCCTTTACGGAGCCCTAAAGGGTACATATTCCTTAACTGTGCTACACCTTAGGAATTCATGATTCCTTCCTTCTCCCGACATCGTCGTCACCAGTATCATCATTAGAAGCACCATCGACAGCGTAACCTTCTAATTTCTTCATCATCATCATCAGCACAGAGCCCTGCGCTGCTCCAGGTTGCCTCGAACTGCTTCATCCGCTGCTCCAGCCGCTTCTGTGCTGCCTGGTGCGATTGCGCGTTCCCTCTCGCCACAAATCACAAGTTCAGCCGGAAGTACCGCAAGTAGTCAAGCCAGAGTCGATCTATGTGTATTGGAAGAATAATGTATCTTATGGAGCCCCAAGGAAATAGTAGAATAGTATTGGTAAATATTCCGACCCCTATATAAGCTGCACCGTGAAGCCTCGTTGTGAGCCAGCCGTGCGCTGAAGCCCGACAGCTCCGTCCCTGCAGCCGCTTTTGCCAGGCGCTCCTCGCAGCCCAAGATTTGGAGGTTTAGGGGTTTAGGGCTTAGGGGTTTAAGGGTTTAGGGATGTTTAGAGTTTAAGGGTTTAGGGGTTTAGGGTTGTTTAGGGTTCAAGGGTTTAGGGCTTAGGGGTTTAGATTTCAGTGTTCAGGGGTTCAGGGTTTAGATTTTTCTTTGTGAAGGCCCGCTGCAGCCGAAACCAGTAAGGAAGCCCTCTGGAGGCGGAAAACGTGAAGAAAGTAGGTTTAGACAGTTTTGAGTCTTTGGGTTCACGCAACACAAAACCGCGGGTACGGAGCTTGGGGTTTCGGTGGTTTCTGTCGCTGATTGCAAGCGGCCTCTTAGTTTATGGAGTTAGGTCTCAGGGTTCACCAGAACCATCTTGGGGTGGACGGCCGCTTGCCGAAGCTTCTGATGCTCGAAGCCTTCCGAAGACTGGGCCCCTAGACCCCAAACCTCGCAACGCTATAGAAACCGCTTGAACATCGAAAACCCCAAACCCTAAACTAAACCTTGCTCGAATATCTGCCTCCACTTCGACCACGGCTCGCTCCAGAGCCTGTTTCGGAGACGTCTTCGCTCGGGAATGGGTCAAGGCTTTGGATGCTTGTACCGTTTTGGAAGTTCTGTGGCTGAGGGTTCAGGCTTGAGGAACAGTGCTGCCAACCTTGCTTTCGGGTCTAGTTTTGGAGTATAGGGAGTCCATGGCGGATGGGCAAATGTTGCGAAGGTACTAGTTGGGGATTCGCTCCCAGATACCTTACCTGTGTCGCCAACTTGAACGACCCAAGATGCAGCAGTGTAGGGGCCTTCATAGATACCTATATACCATTTTGGGGTTCGCTATTATAACTATAGTATACTGGGCCCCAAAACCCTATTAAAATTACAGAACGCGTCGAAATACGGGCCTGCGTTTATGTATATTTATGTTTAGGCTTGTACGCACCCTCCAAAATTATTCAGTCCCCTGTATTAGCTCCTCTATACTTCGCAACGAAAGGGTGGGTGCGGTTCAAAGCTGACAATGTCCGAAGCTCAACTGGGGATTAGGGTAGGAGTTTCACAGCCTCAGGTCAAGGAGTGATAACTTTACGGTTTAGGGTTTCGGGATGTGGGCACAGATGATGTCTCTAAGGATACGGTGTACAGGCACGTATGCACACAAGGCTTTGAGGGTTAAGTTTGGGACTTCGTGTTTTGGGCTGTGGGCTTGTGCTAAGGCTGCCCAAGGATGTCCTACGAGAACTTCTAGAGCATCTGTGTCACGTCGACGGGGTCTCAAATTTGAAGGCAGTTGGTTGACGGATCTTGAAACCTAACCCGAGGCCCTCAGCCCCGAGTTCACGGAGTTGTGGTAAGTATTGTGAGAATTGCCAAAAACCATCACCCCATAAGCACATAATAACTATGTATTTATTATCCAACCACACACACACACACACTAGATGCGTTGTAATACTCACAAACTTCCAACATTTCCAACCTTCAAACTCATGTACGGTGTTTGCGGCATATCCGAGTCTTGTGTCAATACAGGGAAGCAACCTCTAGAGTCGTGTGGAAGATGGGGGTGTGGATCTTGGCGGTGTGAATGAAGAACTTTTTATATGTGTACATACACAAACATACGTATATACATACATCCAGCCGAGTTGTACATGCAACTGCTTACTAAGATCCCTGTGGGTGCTCTGGATTGCTCGCCTGGAGCCGCGTGGTGCTCTGGGCCGTCTCATGCACGCAGCGGCCGTGCCTAGGTGCACAAAACTCTGAACTGTCCAGCACAATATGATACCCCGCTTGAAGGTTAGAACAAAGCTTTGGGGTACTGTACATTGCAGTATATATATGAAGGAGGCAGTATAGAGATTTTCAAGCATTTGATACAAGTTTCTGACACCACTTTATTGCAGGACCACAAGTTAACATTAGTACTTCCATGGATTACTACCTCTCAGTCTTTATATTTCTGTTAATTGCTCATGCAACCGGCGGCCATCGCTGAATCTCAGGCCCTGGCGCCTCATTCTGGCTCTCGCAGAAAGACTTCTGTGCATCCGCTGTCTTCAGGGCCTGAGTTAGGGTTTAGGGGTCTAAATGATTTTTTTTTTAGACGCTCCTTTTCTGTTCTGCGGGGTCTAAATGATTAAGGGTGAGGGTTTAGGGTTTGGAACTGCTGCAAGGCTTTGGGTTTTGAGGTTGGCGGGCTTCCATAGGGATTGAGAAGCTCTAGAGTCGAAAGATTCGTGTAGGGTTTGTGGTGCTCTGCATTGGGCTCCAGAAGTTGTCCTCCCTGAAGAGCACAACTCAACTCAAACAACTCAAAAACCTGAAGCACGTCGGGTTTAGGGTCTGAGGGCATTTGGGCTTAAAGCTGCAGGGCTTTGGAGTTTTAGGGCTGGAAGGTGTCGGGTTCAGGGTTCGTGGCTGTTCGGTCACGGCTATGGACACCCCCAACTAAGGACCGCGAGGGTCGGCGGGGTTTGAGCCGTATCCGCCCTGCCCCCGAATTGAATCCTAAACCCGTAGGCCCTAAACCACAACCCTAAACCATGAACCTTGAAGCCTGAACACTGTCACAAAGTTCAAGCTCAGGGGCCAATCTCAGAGCGCGTTGCGCACCGGCGGCCAGGGCTGCCTCGGCAAGGTCTAGGCCACGGCAGTAGTTCTAAGTCTT
This sequence comes from Symbiodinium sp. CCMP2592, assembly GCA_905221615.1. NCBI lineage: Eukaryota > Dinophyceae > Suessiales > Symbiodiniaceae > Symbiodinium > Symbiodinium sp. CCMP2592. Next base: position 835,048 of record CAJNDT010006091.1, on the reverse strand, counting down.
CTAAGTTCAACGTCATGGCCACTGACAGATCATATTGCGTAGAGCTCACAATGTTTGCAAACATCATGTCAATGCTGACAGTCACAAGACTCGTCCAGAACCAAAAAAAATGCTCTCAGTCTCCGCATTTTGGAGGTTTAGACTCTGGAGATCGCGCTACCGGTATCAGCAAAAAGGGACTGGTTTCAATGCCCGCGTACTCATGGACTAACCCATTCAAGAAGAACAGCTGCCATTGGCCATCCATCCACATTGCAACTACATTCAAGTTATGCATACCACGTATATTCCACGTAGACCCTCGGCCGATTTTCATCGAAACTACACAACTTCTCTTGCAGCGAAAGACTGAGGACTTCTCACGAGAGCAGGTGGACATGAGCTTACATACACTGTGGCTCCGTCTTACACTGCAAGAGCCAACTACCATGAGGATGGGTGAGCTTGAAGATGCTGTTCATGTAGGGGCATTGATAATTAGAATAGGGTTTGGGGGCCCGTAATACTATAAAAATAATAAGGAACCCCAACAATAGTATAGGTAATTGGGCCCGTATATTACGTGCCACGAGAAAGCACCCTGCAATATTGGCTCCTAGGCTTGGATCTTATGCATTCGCTGGACGTCCCGGAAGCATACCGCTATGACCTGCGATGGTGCAACATCCGATACGAAATTCAGTGTAGGTCTATTGATCCATGTGTCAACTTCCAACCCACAGCAACTAACAGCCAGCCACGCAATAGAACATTGCTTGATCATCGTCGCAACGACCACAGTCTGAAATCACCATCGTGAGCATCATCACATGCCACAGAACCATCATAATCAGACTTCATGCGAACATTATCATCCACTCATCTGCATCGTCATTGTCATGGTCATCCACGGCGTCATCGTTGGCACCGCAATCGCAGTCATAATCGTCATCACCGCCGTCGTCTGCCTAACCCTCGACCCTCAAACGGCTCCATCCTGCCCCACGAAATGCTGCCGAAGTTCCTGGCTTCGCTCGATGGCTTGCAGCCTCCCAGAGCACAAGAGGTGTACTGCAGGGGCCTGAACAACTAGACTCTAGACAAGTTGTTTGGTGTGGTTTCATGCTGCAAGTGCCTCGGGGATGGTTTGGAAACACTTCTTCTAACAACTCATCGTCGCATCGTGTTTGGTGTTCTTCGGCCAGTTTCGGGATAGGACTTCATGGGTAGGATTCGGCTAACTTACGTTGCCAAGGGAGGATCGACCGCGCATTGCCACAAAAAGGTCGGAAATCCGGCCCAAACCCTAAACACCGTAAACCCCTAACCGCAAAATCCTAAAAACCCTAAACAAAAGCCCCAAACCCCAAAAACCCTAAACCCGCCTGGCAGAGAGGGAGTCGAAGCAAACATCCACCCTCGGAGTCTGCCAGGCTCACTTCCTATACCCCCCTTAAAACCACAATAACCATAATATATATATATATATATATATATATATTTTTTAATATTCTCTTGGGTTCTATATGAACAAAAGATAATTCCTAAGGAGACTATAGCTTCTGTATGATTTTCTTGCTTTATGATACATGTCCGTCTGCGCGAATACATCAAGTTTCCGGGGATGGAGTTTAGGATTTAGCAAGCTTAGAGAGGGTTGAGTCTATTTGGGGAGTCTCAAAGGCTTCAGTGCTCGCTTTGGGGGAGTTTGGGGTGCGGTGGACAGGCCGGCGGACCGCGGCTCTCAACAAGGCAAAGGCGAGCCTCACTCACGATTCGACAGCTGACGAGAGGCCAAAAGGGGGTTTTAAGATTCTTGGGGTAGGGGTTCCTTAATATGAATCCTATTATGGGAACCCCAATCCCTACTAAACCTCCATAGGCTAAAACCCCTGTTGGCCTCCTATGAACCGCAATTGCAGCTACACCAAAGCGGTCGGGTTTTTGGGTATGGGGTTGAGTTTCGAGTGTACCTGCTGAACTTGTTGCAGACGTGGCGCGGCGCCCGGGATGTCCGAACTTCCTGTGAAGCCCAAGCACAAGAGCAAGCATGCGGCACATGTATACTTGTATGTGTGTATAATTTTTTTATTATGTATATATACGATAAATACCAACAGGCAGCCTGTTTGTACAGTCATGAATATGTATGTTGCGCTTTATCCTGGTGCGCAGCATCACTTTTTGCAAGAGATTCTCCTGCTCAGTCTTGTGCACTCTGGCTATTCAGGCCCCTGCACTACGGAATGATACGTGTAGCACACTGAGAGCAGATTCGTAGGTCTCTTACACACATAGCAAGTGTTTCTACAAAAAGAAGCTTTGGCGCACCAGCCACCTGGCCGTTGGCTGCAAGAGGCTGGGCGACATCTTCTACCGAGGCCCCATCGTTTCATCATTAAATCCACATGTGCCCAAGGATCGAAACGTGCATTGTTTATGGCCTTTGGTCCGCCGCAGCCATGTCATGTAAGGCTGAACGGCATCCTGATTCCGACGTCCTACCTCCAGAAGTCAACATCGATCTAGTGAAACCAGCAATATTAATCTGTCCCCTTCCCTTCATTAAGCCTGGCAGAACTAAACACTCATTCCAAAACTAAACACTCATTCCAAATCCCCTACATTGAACCGCGGTCGCCAGAGCTCAACGTCTGTCCCAAAACCATCTACACCCCCGAGTCAAATCAAACTTCAGGACCTTATCCTCAGATTCTAGATGCAAAACTAGAGCATCAAAGTCGAACGCCAACAACTGAAAACCCTGAACCAAAAATTAAATGCACACCGCCTACATCTGCATATCTCTAAACTACAACTCAAAAGCACCAGCCCAAATATAAAGTCCCAAAAGCACCAATGTAGAGGTTGAATAATTCGACTACAGGCCATGCTACGAAAAAAGGAAAAAACGACCTAAAAGAGTAGTGTGTTATGACAGATACAAAAAAGCTGCGCCTGATCTTCCTGAAGGCCTTGCAAAGTGCTCTCCAACCTAGGGCTTTCCGCCGGAAAGGTCTCAGGGGTGGAGCTTTAGGGAGTTTGCGTTTGTGTTTCTTGTTTGTGGAAGTGTTGGGGGGGCGTGGGGGGAGGGGGGGGGGGGGGGGTTTTCAGGATTTCGGATCCTTGTGCTTGAGTGTACTCGGACTGAGTTCCGAGTGTCATAATGCAACCGCCCATGGTTTCAGAACTGCTTCAGGGCCTTGCCTGAACCCTAAACGTGTAGCGGGTGGGAAGAGCCGGAGCCTGTCACAGCGGCTGGAGGAAAAGCTTTGGACATCGTACTCGCAACAAACCCCACAAAGCTCAGCTTGGCCGTAAACCGTGGCAATGTCAGGATTTGGAACAAGCGAGGGGAAGTCTGAGCTCAAACCTACATAACGCCTAAGTCAACCCTACATAGGAGATGCGGCAGCAAACAGGGGTCTACATAATTGCCTGTAGTCCCAACATACGGATACCATCCCGTAATACCACTACATCGTCCCGTCTCGTAATACCACTACATCGTCGTGCTCACATATGTCGGAGAACTCGTAGTACAACCAAGGACAAATTACGTTGTGAGGCCTGGCCAGCGGAGGAACCAATACAAGTTTTGAAGCTTTGAACGTAAGGGTAGTTCTCTAAACTAGGGTCAATTTCGAGGAATCAGGAACCCAGAGGAAGGCAGCACCGTCATAAAAGGGGCCCTAAACGAAACCCTACTTTAGAGCACTACCCATGTACTCTTCTTCTGTGCCGACAGCGGACATATATACATATATAGTGGGTGTGTATACTTAAAAACGGATCTGGAGAATAAGAATGAACATATATATATATATATATATATGTGTATATATATATATATATATATACATATAAAGCCCCAGAGCCCTAAATGTCTAAACCCTAAGCCCGCCTCACCATGTGCCGCTGCTGGGCCAGTTGCTGGTCCTCGTGTCGTCGAACCTGGTCCCAGAAGCTCTTGGTTTTCAAGGTTTGGGGTTACTCTAAGGGTACGGGTACCCATACGGGTTGTAGGGTTTAGGGCTTTTGGGTTTTTTCGGGGCAGGGCTTGCATGATGCTTCCACAACAAGAGGATTGTAGTTGTCACAATTACAAGGCTGATAGTAGTAACAAGAACAACGGTGATTCTAGTGGAAAGTGCCATAATGGGCCATCATGATCCCGATTGAGAGAATTAAGGATAGTAATACTCATAATTAATCACGATGGTGACGGTGCTGACGATGATGATGACGATAGTCACAATGATTACTGTCTCGTTCTGGTCATCTCCAAGGCCAAGGCTTAACGATTGAGGGTGCAGTGCTGAGGGCTGGGGACTTCCCAAGAAGAGTTGATGATTTCGGACTTCAGATTTACGACCTACAGGTTACAAGACGAGCAAGGCGAAGGGGCCACACAAAGTCACAGACATTCAGCTGAGAAGTTCCCTATCGCTCCAATCCTCTCTTGGCTCCAAGGGTCGAGAAGATGCGCAGTCAGTCTCTGCGCACAAATCCGAGCGGGTTCTGTCAGGAGCCCCACTGCCCGCTCTTCATACTTGTTGTGGCGGGTACAGGTGCCTGTGGATATACTATCCCGGAGCATAAAAACTTTAAACCCGAAGCCCGAGACCAAAGTTTGAGAAGTGCAAAAACTCAGCAGCTGGACCAAAACCCTAGACCGAATTGTCACAGCCTCACGGCTCAGCCGCTGAAGTGACTCGCTGAAAAGCTCCAAGCGGATCTCGCTGTCCTGCAGGCTCAAGGTTCGCACTTCAACGCTCTAGGGAACGGTTTGGGGCTTTAGGGGCTGTTCATGGGTAGCTATGTGGGGTTATAACTAGCAACTATGATTATGACCAATACTGAAGGACTTAAGAAACCCTACTTCTGACTGTTCATGAACCTCGAAGGACGGAATAAGGACGGAATAAGGGCTTCGAGTTCGGGGTGGAGGCTTCACAGGGTTTAGGGTGCCTTTTAGAACTTAGGCTCCATTGAAGCAACCTTCAGGATCCCTCAAACAAAAACCTTAGAGCTCCGAACCGACAAGCTGGCAAATGAGTTTGAACACGAATGCAGTGCAGCATGTTGGTGCCGTTGTTGCCTTGAAATTTCTTGCGCCGCAGATGTTGTTCCCGCCTGTTTTTGTCTGCTGCTAGCCGCTTCCTGAACATCCATGCGACCACCTCCCCATTCCGGGAATGGGACCCTGAACCCTAAACCCTAAACCCTCAACACATCAACCCTAAACCCCTAAACCCATTAACCCTAAACCCCACACCCCTAAATCCTAAGACCCTCAACCCCGAATCCCCCCACAGCGCTAGTGTTTTGGGCCTGGGGTCCCCAAAGCTGGGAGAGACTTGCAGGTTCGTGGGTTTCCGAAAACTAGGGGTACCTTAGGGTTCCTTTAAAGGGGTACTATGAGGGTTCTATAAAGGGTTTAGGGTTTGGAGTTTTCCGAAAATTCGGGGGGTACCTTGTTTTGTGGTCCTTGTAATAAGGATCCTACATTTTAGGGTACTAGATTAGGATCCCCTATTTTCGGAAACTCCCATAAAAGTAAACGGGGTCATGAGCAGGGTAGCTGCAATTATAACCCATGGTACGGGACGTATAACCCTACCAACAACTACGGCATGTGGCGAAGGGTTTTTGTGTAGGTTTGATTGGGGTTTGGGGCTGGAGAAACGCTCGAAGGTCGCATCACACCTCTCGGACAGGATCACCGTATCCGACATGTGCTGAGTAGAGTACACAACCCCGATATCGAATTTTCAGCGCTGTCCTACAGTATCACAGCCACGAACCACTTCCCTGCCTCTGTAGAAGCCTGATTAATTCGCAATACTGTGTGCTTGGTCTGCTTGCTTTAACTCTTATACGATAATGTACCCCCTAAACCGCAGCCAAGTTCCTGGCCTCGCTCGGGGCGCACTGGCCGTAAGAGGCCGGCGACGGGGGCACGGAGAACTGAAGCGAGGGAATCAGAAGCTTCGGGTCAGTGGGAAGGGCTCTCTGCTCGAAGCCGTAAGAGCAATGATGCAGTAAATGAAGGGATATCTAGACCAACAGGAAAAGGAACATGAATGGCAGTCATGCTTGCAACAAAACAAACCCAACTGCTCGCGGAAATTGTCCCGGTCACAACTATGCTACCTATGTCATCAGGTCGAAATGGTCGAACAGCACACCCACACGTGATCTATGCCTCTTATCACGGATTTGCATATCCCGTAGTGCATCTCAACAGCAGGATGGTACCTCAAAGCCTGAAAAATGTGGTAGCACGATCTGATTACCCTAAGGCTCCAAAGTAGTTCCTTTTTGGGGCTCATATATAGAATCCTATAAGGTAATCCCAAAAAGGAACTACTATGGAGCCTCCGAGTCGTGAATGTGAACATCATGCGAAGCGCAATCCGAACCCCTCCAGGCCGGCATCCAAGAAACATGGAGGCCCAGTCGATGCAAACTTTATGTGGATGTGTATGTATGTGCATATACATTTATGGACAGCATATTACATTGCCGTACACTATGCCATATTACGTTATGTTTTATGATACGATATACTATACCATACTGTAGTATATCACATTATACTCTTATGTTGTCTTATCTTATGTTGTGTTATATTAAAATACATCATACTGAATTGCATTATAAAAGGGGTGTTATGCTGTATCATATTATTTTAAACTATATGATATTCTCTGATATGATACTACGTTATCTTGATTTATACCTTGCTATATTACACTGTGTTATACTTTATAATAAGATATGATGTGGTAGATATGTTATGTTGTGTTCTGCATTATTTTTGTGCTGCTATGTGCTATGCTATGCAAATTATGTTATACTATATTATCTCATATTATGCCCTATTGTCTGATCTTACTGTTCATTGTACGATACGTCATATGAAGCATGAGGCATTTCACGCTATATATTCCATATTCTATTATCTGTAACTGTTCTATATTGGATCAGCTGTATTATGTAATTAAAAACGAACCTCAAACATACATATATGTATATACAACATACAAACAAACAAACATACATACATACATACATACATCAGCTACCTAAACTTTCAGACCTGAACCCAGCACTCCGCAAACACGCGCCCTGAACGGAAACTCCTGTGACCGCCTCTATGCCCCGCACGACGGCCTGTGATGGCAAAGGCGAATGCAGCGAACGCAGTGAAATCGGTCGAAGGCCTCGCCACAGTTTAGGGTGTGGAGATTTCAACGATGGAGTAATGTAGGGGCCGTAATAGTTAGAATAGAGTTTGGAGATATATTAGACTGAAATTATAATAAGGAAGCCCCAAAATAGTATAAATTCGTGCTTTCCGACTCTCGTGGACAGGAGCTAGGCCATGCAGAGCTTCTGGGCTTGCAGTGCAGTAGGTGCTGAGTTGAAATAGGCTTAGTGTCGCAGGCGTTTTTTCTGTCAAGCATCGGGTGTCACCACAGTATTTTGCAAGGACTCAGTGGCTTCATGCAAAGCGACTGTGTGGACTAGTTGGGCACGGACTCCACCTCTGGCCAAGCTGTGGGCCGCAGGTGAATACAGGCAACTTCGCTTAGGGCAGTGCTGGCGACTTGGGAGTCGAACACATCTAAAGCTCAACGAAGGGGGACCCCTTTGAAGGCTTGCCAGCTCGTGGACATGCCAACTCCTTCCGACACCGACTTCGGGCATCGAGCTGCTAATCCAGCCTCGAAACCCCAACTCGTCCCGGCACTTGGAGGTTCATGGGTATTTGTAAGCGGGGTGATAAGTAGAGTAATTACACTTAAAACTCATATTGGGGGACTTATGACCCTACTTATAACTACCCATGAACCTCCAAGTAACCCTAAACCCTACACCGTAGACATCGAGCATTTGCATCATTGCCAAGCCGGGCGCCTGGACCCGGCTCGCGGCTGACTGGGCCCATGCCCTTGCACTTTGCGATGTTAGAGAGGCATGTTCAACGTGGTGGTGGGATTCAGGCTTTGAGGTTCAAAGTTTTAGGGTTTAGGGTAGTCAGTCATTCATGGGGGATTCAGGCTTTGGAGCTTAGGATTTAGGGTAGTGCTGGGACTCAGGCTTTGGGGTTGAAAGATGTACGACCTTGTAAGACATGCACGGCAATGCATGAAGCGGAAAGCAGCAGCTCGACTGCTTCTTGAAACCAGGCTGTTTTGTAAATGTTTGTGTATGGATATATATATATATATATATACACTTAAAGTTGCACCCTAAACAATGAACCCACATATACATATAATCTCTACACATACGTAGACATACACATATACATATATATATATACACACATGCTTCGATTGCAGACGGTGCGCTGTGACTTAGAACCTGGCACAGGCCAGTGCCTCCTCGATCAGACCTGCAGGTAAACCACCCATCAAGCTGCTGAGGCTCGCACATCGTACTCACAGCTTTCGTTCAGAACAGCCACCATGGCAGGGACGAGCTGTGCACCGATTTACGCTACGGTATTAACGCGTGCTTGCGATTCTTGAGGGTACTCTTTGGAGTCTCCTCGTGAAGTGTAGACTTCAGGCGTCTCCTTTTCTTATGTGAGGCTCTGGAATGACATAATGACTTTCCACCAGACTATGAAGCTGGTGCTCACAGTTGGGTACTATGCCATGCCCATCATGCGTGCCCTCAGCTGCTATGAAAGCATCGTGGCAATTAGCAGGAGGTTCGTGGCATGTGGCTTCGTCCTGTGGCCATGTGCTTTTGGTGTTCAGCTACATTGGCGATCATGGCTGCGCATCAGCAAGAACCGTAAACCCTCGAACCTTTAAACAAGCTCTGAATGAAGGACAGGGTCGCGCGGACTCAAGCTCCATGACCACAGCCTACAAGACCTCGGTGCCATCCTCAACTTTCCAGGGGCGGAAGCACTCTGAGGCCCATAAACCCTGTAAGCCCGATACCATTAACCGCCAGGCTCTAACCCCTAATAAACCCCAGAAGCCCCATAAGCTCAAGAACCCAAACTGATCCGTTCTCACCGAGCTCCCTGCGCTACCCGACCTGCTCCCAACAGCCTCATCTCTGGCCTCCCGCAAGCTACCATTTTGTGGCAGTTCTGGTGCGTTTATTTGGGGGTAAAGGGTAAAGGGTTCTGTAAGGATTTCATTATCAAGCTTTCATAGAGTTCTATCAGGGTTTTAGAACAAGGTTTCTGCAGGGTTGTATCAGGATTTTTCTGGAAGGCTTGAATCGGGTTCAACGAGGCTAGCTGTGATTTTTCGGGTCTCGGACGGATTTCCCTGCGGCGAGCTGGGGTCTTTCGGACTTCAGTGTTAGGCTTGTTTTCTTGTACCTGTGACAGCGGACTTTCGGGTGTTTGGCTTCAGGGTTAATTAAGGGTTTCGGATTTTCGGGTTCAGGGCTGCTGGGTTCAAGGTGCAGGGTTTGGGATTCGCAGGCTCATCCCGTTTGGGGCATTTGGGGTGAACGGTGCAATGTTTGCACCGGGTCTTCAAGGTAAAGGGTTCGCCAGGTTTGGGGTAGAGTAAGAGTCTACCCGGGTAGAGGCGGAGTCCCTTCCAATTCTGAGAAATCAAGTGCGGAGGAAGAAAGGCTTTGTTGCAGCCTGCAGCCTACGTTCTGAAAACTGAGAGAAAAGTAGTAACTAGTCTACAAAAGTAGGCTGCTTGATCAAGGCTCTAAATCTTCTGGCACGATTAATACATGAAGATAGACTAGTGAACTATTCAGTACAGCAGCTGCCTGAGCCAATATAAAAGTGGGACAAGTTTGCAATCGTACCCCCTTTTGCAAAAACTTCATACTTGCACCACACTATACCTCAAGACCTTATTGTGTTCATTAAGGCCCTCACTGTATGCTACTGTTGATGATATAAACCCTGCATTACCTTAAGGACCCCAAACTATGGGAACTATGGTATATTCCTTGTAATGGGTAATGCAGGATATCTATCATCAACCCTAAACCATAATGGATCCCTTGTAGATCCCATTAAAGGAAGCCTTATACCAACCAACTTACCTTTGGTTAGGAGGGAATGGAGGAATGGGGTACAATTATAACTACTAGGACTACCATTCTTCCATTCCCTACTAACCAAAGGTAAGCCAAGTCCTGCCGTGCCTTGATTTGGTGCTGCCTCGAAAGGTGTTTTGTCGGTTTAGGTTTAGGGTTTAGGGTTTAGGGGTTTAGGGTTTAGGGTTTCGGTTCTGGCTTTTGGGGACCTAGCATAGGCCTGAATCTGGGGTCCAACAGGAGCCTGATTTCGAACACCCCGACTTCTCGCCACGTCTCTCCATGGTCTGGCTGAGACTTCGAAGTAGCATTTGAGCGCTTGCTAGCTTCCGCTATCAAAACTAGCCCTACAGACTTTGAAAAGCCGCTTCGGGTCAAGGGCTTGTGACCTCAACCTTACTTGTGCACGGCCTGCCTTCGAAGTTTGCTATAATGATCGCTCGAGCCGTTTGGGGCCAGAAGACTGCGAACACAGCTAAATCGATAGATAGACAAATGGATAGAGAGCAGTTTGGAGTTTCTCTCCCTTGGTCTCTTTCAGTCCCTATCAGTTGTCGGTCGTGTGCGTTGGTGCGTGTTCGCATGTTTAGGTGCTCTCTGCGTACCGCATAAACAACACCCCACAAGCACATCGCCAATGATCCAAGCATGGTCAGCCTTTATAAGCTAGTATTAAAGTCAGCACGGGGTTTGGCTGTGTATTGTACTATGACTATGCAAGAAATATGACCCTTTATAATACCTATCACGCCCTCATTAGAATCATTAGATCCTACACAGCCCTTGTAAAGCCCCAAACTTATATATAGGACCCTGCAACCTTTTTGTAAATCGGCGACCATCACTTGGAGGTATATGCGTAGTTACACATGGGTTTATGAGTAGGCTAACAACACTTACAGCCCATACTAGGGGACTTTCTAGCCCTACTTAGAGCCGCCCGGCCATGAACCTCCAAGGGATAGGGCTATAATTGGGGTAACCATACTTGTAACTACTTATCACCCCAATTAAGGTACTTATAACCTTACTTACAAATACTCAAGTCGCCGGGTGACAGCGACTCCGTGAGCCGATCCGCATCTTCCGCTGCCGATGCAGCGGCTGCGAGCTGCTCCTGGAAGGGCCTACCCTTGGTCATTAAGTTACCAAGGGATTCTGGGTTTAGGGCTTGCGAGGTTTAGGCCGTGGGGTTTAGGGGTTTTCCTTAAGGGTTTAGAAGGGGTGTAGGGTCCAGGAGGTTTCATGTTCGAAAGGATATGCTGCAGCCAGCAGACGTGTTGTCTGGTCGGTGTGCATGTGCTCCGGTTCTGTCGCGCTTAGTCTTCTCTCTCTCTCTCTCTCTCTCTCGCTTTCTCTCTGTCTATCTTCTCTCTTTTCACTTCATTCCTCTCTCCGTTCGTCTCTCGCACTCTCGGCATACATCTGTCCATCTGAGTGTCTATCTGCTTCCATATCAAGCTACCTGGGCATCTATCTGTGCATCACTGTAGCAGCTAGATGCCTATTTGCACATACGTAAGTACAGAGAGACACGCCGCATGCTGTAAGGATGTGACTGAGAGTTTCACGATAATCCTTGCTGCAGGCCTTGAGTAGCCGCCACGAGTCCCAAACGTCAGGCGTCAACAGTTAAAGTGATTGATGTTGGAAGCTCGAATGCCGCGATACCTACTCGCCTAATCTGAGCCTTCATAACATGCAAATCACAGGTAACATGTAACTCACTCGGTAAGACAAGGCGACTGCATCTCAGCTAAGCAAGGCTGACCTTACGGAGAACTTGCCAAGTCAAGATCGAGGCAGAAACTGGACTGTCCAGCTCAGGTTCTCAGAAAGCTCACAGATCGTATGTCGACAGCTGCGATCATCGAGCGGGTTGTGACTAGATGGAGAACAAGGGAATGCGATAAAATCAAAAATAGAATCGAACTATGCACAGGTGGCCCCGTCCTGCAACGCACGAGATGTGGCCTGACGAAAAAACCGGACATGCAGGCCATCGGCTGCTAATGCAGGGGCGTCTCTAGGGGTAAAATCAAGGCTACTATGAGGGTTTGATGATGTAGAGGCCTCAAAACTTAGAATAAGGTCTGGAGGCATATTGTACTATATTATAAAAAATGAACCCCAAACCCTATTCTAATTACTAAGACCCCTACATTTTTTTGCATTCCTTATGTTGGTTAACCGCGACCCAAATATGCGCAGGATACTCTCAGCCCAGACAGCTCAGAGATTGCTTCAGGCGTTCAGGAGTACCACAAGACAATCTAATTCCTCCCGATGCAATCTCGGAGAAGCTCGAACAGCAAAAAGAAATGTTCCTCTCGGTTGATCCTACTTTCCAAGACAGTCTGCAGAGTAACGACTGTAATAAGAAGCCGAAATAGTCTTGGAACTCCCTGTTCAATAGCAATATCTGCTTGCCCGAGCTGCGTCCGTCCCACGCGAAGGACTGGAAGCCGTGGCCTGGGTCATCGCAACTTTCATTTATCAAACATAGGGATTAGGGTTTAGGGTTGAGGGATTAGGGGTTTAGGGGTTTAGGGTTTAGCGCTGTGGGGACTAGGGTTTGGGGGCGTGCGGTTCGTCAGCTACGGAGTCCAGAGAGACTCTGTCTCTGTCCGACGTCCAAATTAAATGGGAGTTTCGAAAGTACGGATAAGCACGGGACATCACGGGACCATAGGGGATACGATCTTTACTTCGAGAGACGGCTCAAGAAAATGCCCCATGCTTGTTGGTAAGTGCAACCCCAAGTCAGTCTACATCCAAGTGAGGCTGCCTCCACCCTCCAACTCCCTGCCTTCCGAGAGATCATCGGATTTCCAAAGTCAACAATCGCGGACTTCTTGAATCGGAGGTACCATATTTTCAGATACTCTTTAAGGAGTCTATATATGCGTGGGTTCAACACTTTTTGAAATGGACCTCCTGCGTATGTTCGCGAGTGTGCATGTGCAGAATATCGGCCTGCCTATGTAGACATTCACACGTCCGGCGAGCTAGCGAGGCTAGCCAGCTGTCGGCCTACTTGTTGCATCTTTAGTTTCAGTGTCTGCGGGTTTAGGGTCTATGGTGGGGTCTAGGGTGTGTAGGTAAAGCTTCAAATCATGTACAAGGAGATCCTCATAAGCCACACCACCAAAGGTCGACAAAATCACGGCAGTCATGACTGTCTGGTTTCAAAAAGTGGTAACAGCTACGAAGGAAACTACTTGTCCGAGGAGGTTTCTCAAAGTCGCAGGGTCAGTGAGGCTATGCTGAAGTCTTGGATTATGGCCCCCAGCAAGGTACGGTTGTGAGCCACTGTTGCTTCTTGATGGCTGCCTCAATACCACACCTGATTCGAAACCGCCCCACATCAGTATCCCGGAATCTCCAGCTACCTAAAAATAACGGTTTACTGAGTTGTAACCGACCATTTATGATTAGGTACCTGGGGCCGTGGGGATCAGCAGCGAAAAAATCTGATCTCGGCCGTGCAGCATCTGCCAAAGCTCGACGTGCCTCGGTGGCCTCAGCCACGGCCCTGGCCTTGCGTGACACGGGCAAGCAACAAGGAATTGGGAGTACCTTAATTTTTTTTGGGGGGCGGAGGGGGGTCCTTATAATGAGGACCCTACTATTTAGGGTACTAGATTATAGTTCACTATATCTTTTTAGGGGTTCGCGGTTTGGGGCGTTGGGGTTTGGCATGGGCTTGTTGCCTGCTTGTTCGCAGACTCACAGGCTTGTCAGCAGAAGGATGGTGCACACATCTGCTGGTCTTTACTATCTACGCGCCTGAGAATTCATCTCCTGCGTGAGTGAACGTAAAGTTGTGAAAATGCTAGAAGCAGCATGAGTAGCAGCAGCAGCCAGGGAGGCGGGCAATAAGAAAAGCTGCAAAAAAGAGCTGCTGCAGCTGCTGCTGATGCTGCAACTGCTACTACCACTACTTCTACGACCACTACTCCTCCTACTACGACTCCGGCGACGACAACTACTGCTACTACTGCTACTACGACGACTACTACTACTGCTAGCAATAGTGGCATCGTCCGGCCAATAGAAAGTGCCGTAAAATCCCAAATCCTAAAGCCCTAAACCTTAAGTATGAGCCCTTATTATGACACCTTTCATGGGAGCTTCCGAAAATTAGGGGTACCTTACTTTGGGGTCCTTATAATAAGGATCCTACTACTTAGGGTACTGTATTAGGGTCGCCTTTTTTTGGAAGCTCCCTGATCCTAAACCCTAACTAAACCCTTAATAGAACCCTATAGATCCCTTAAGAGAGCCCTTATGGTACCCTTTCAAGGAACCCCTATTAGGGTCACCTATTTTCGGAAACTCCCTCATCCCCTGTCCCTCAATCAGGGGTTATAAGCATATACATATACATATTTCTCATATTAGGGGACTTATAACTACATAAAAAATATAATCCTACTATACCCTAAACCCTAAACCCTATAGAACCCCTAAAGCCCCCCTGCCCCCTGAAATCCATGGCGAAACCTAAACCCCAAACCCGAAACCCTAAGTATGAGCCCTTATTATGAGACCTTTAAATCATCCCTGCCCCCCAAATCCCCATGGCGAAACGGCCTCAGCGGCCTTTGCCTCGGCCAGCTGCTCACGGAGGCTCGCCTCTCATCTCAAAAAAGGGTGAAGGACCGGGGGGGGTGGGGTGTTATGATTTAGGGTTTTAGTGGGAGTTTAGGGATTTTTTGGTTTAGGGCCATAGGGCATGTTTAGGGGGAAGGAGGGGGGGGGTAACAATCATTACAATTCGTCTATTGGCCCTGCTGATTTGGAAAGGCGTTTGCTCGCCTGTTACTTGCAATATCAACTATATAGAGTTTATGGGGGGGGTTCCTCAGACCTCTATAATACAAGAACTGTCGCAACAACGATAAGGATAATGATCAGACTGCTTATCATAATGAACATCAAAAACTATCATCATAAGCCTGGTGAAAGAAACAACAATTTAATACACTCATATAGGGGCCTTGATAATTAGAATACGGTTTTGGGCCCATTATACAAAAACTATAATAAGGAACCCCCAAAACAGTATTGGTAATTACTACAAGGCCCCTATACTAAATCCTTATGATAGCTCTTATAGCAATCCTTATAGACCCCTTTTAAAGGAACACTTTTCTACTTATTCGGCCCCTACATTTCCTTATACACAGTAATCGTCAATGAAGCTGCGGCTCCTCCGTGTCTTTGGCAGCCAAGAGGTTCCACTGCAAGTCGCTGACAGGATCTGTGCCCTGCAAGAAACACCCAACGGGTCCTACTGTAGGTACTGTTATGGGGCGTACTTCCCCAAATCATAGTAGTAATTCCGACAGGACCGTGCGGCTTTACATCAAGAGTCAGCTTTCCAGGCTTCGTAGATTGGGTTCAGGGTTTAGGCTTGGGGTCGGGGGTTAGTATAAGCTGGATATTGGTGGGGCAACGTTTGAGGGCACGGAGTTTGAGTTGAGCGTTTCGGGTGCAGGGTGCCAGTGCCGGACTGTGTTTGTTCCCGGCATCCTGCTCCAAATCGTCTCGAATCAGACTCGCTTCAACCTGTTTTTGTTGCGTTGAGGCTGCCCCACCTCAGCAGACCTGCTCATGGCTTCAAAAAACAAAGGAATACAAATACATAGATAAACAAACAGCACACGTGAAAACAACCAGTAGACCAATAGTAATACACATGTGTATGTGTATATATACATATATATATATATATATATTATGTTCTTATGTGCACTGATTAAATATATAGAGAGAGATTGAGAAAGAGAGAGAGAGAGAGAGAGAGAGAGAGAGACAGAGAGAGAGAGAGAGAGAGAGAGAGAGCGAGAGAGCTCGGAATTTGGGGGGTTCTCAAACCACCACGGCACCTGCCGTACAGCTGCTGCCTCGTCGATGGCTTGAGCCTCTCGAGCACACATGTTCTTCTCACTTCACCAATACTCAACACCTTACAGGCGCAAAACCTCAGAATCACACCAAAAATTTCTCCACCCAAGAAATTCTTCAAGTCGCCAATTCGAACTGGTGAAATCAAGGACTACGAAACCTTGATAGAAAATGTGATGACCAGATCCACAATTACTTTCCTCACAGGACCCAGGCTCTTCAAACAGTGGATTTAGGGTTTTGGTTTTAAATTTTGGTGCTAGGGGTTTAGGGTTTAGGAGCACCGCACTCTACCCAAACCAGCACACCAGACATGGATTTCGGTCAGCATGACTTACAGGCGCAGGGGGTCGACATGTTTCAGCATTTCACAGGGCACACAGATAGAAGGAGAGACGTGTATGCATGTGTGTGTACATAGTACGTATATATATATATATATATATATGCAGACACATGTGTATCTATGTATGTATATATATATATATATATATATGATCCCGGTTCTCGGTTCACCGACCCCCCCCCCCCCCCCCCCACGCTCCCCAAGCCGAATCTGGGCTCACACGCCAAGCAGACCCACGCAGGAAACCCAAACCACACCACACCACAGGGGGGAGTGGGGTAACCAGCCTAGGAGGGGGAAGCAACCCACAACCACACACCACAGGATTGGGGGGGAATGGGGGGGAGGGGGGGATTCGGCCGAACCGGGATCATATATACATATGCTTGCAAATTCATACATACATACGTTACACGAAATTGCAGAAGTCAAACCTTTCGTCGAAGGGTCGACGAAGCTCTTGGACCGGGCCTCGGCATCACGAGCAGTCTTCACCTTGCCATGGAGGGCTCGGTGGAGCTACCACTGCTCCTGCTCCTCATCCTCCTGATCCTCATCCTCCTGCTTTTGCTCCTACTACTGCTGCTGCTGCTCCGGCTCCTGCTGCTACTGCTTCTGCTTCTGCTACTGTTAGTGCTACTGCTGCTATTGCTGCTGCTGCTGCTGCTGCTGCTGCTGCTACTGTTGTCATACCACCACCACCATAACCACTACTGACTATCAGTGCGACCAAACGACGACGACTATACTATTCGCCTGCTGCTACTGCATCTGCTCCTTGCGGGCACTCAAATCAAACCCTGTCTGAAGACTCCTAGATCCCCCAAAACGACGCAAACCTGAACCAGTCGTCACTACGAGCACGGAATCGATGTCTGCCAGCCGGTGGCAACAAGATATCCTGTAAGGCAAAGAACCTCTTAGTAAGGTGACAGCCTAGCTTCTACATTTGCAGAGCTCACATATAGGGCTCATATAAGGGGCCTTAATAATTGGAATAGGATTCAGGGGCCCAGTATACTGTACTTATAATCAGGAACCCCCGAAACAGTATTGGGAAGTATTTGGGCCCCGATATTGTTGGAAATCATCGGGTGGCCTCCACCTCGAGCCGGGCCACTTCCTCGGCGACGCGAGCCTCAGAATTGCAAGCAGCCTACTTATCACATCCTAGGGCTCCATATAGTAGTTCCTTCTCGTGGTTCATATTTAGAATCCTATAAGGTAATCCCCAAAAGGAACTACTATGGAGCCTTAGGGTACCCATGAACCTTCAAGTGGAACCGTCACGATAACACAGCTCCTTGAAGTGCACAATCTGCGGAGCTCCGCGGCTTCTTTGCGTTAGATGTGCGCAGGCTGTTTTGGACCACAGGAATAGCAAACAAACACATGTAGAAATGTGTGTCTCGAAATTGCAGATAAAACGATACAGATAGGGATACCCCAGGAATCATGGAACCAGTCCCAACACCGCTGCCGACCTCGGCATCGCGTGCGCTCGTCACCTGGACGGCAGCAAGCTACAGTCTTCAAGCGAGTGAGTTCAGTTGTTCTTTTGCAGAAGCACAGCGTATGTAGACGCTTTAGCTCCCCATCCAGCATCAATGGATTTGGGTCAGGGTTTCGAGATTAGGATCTGAGCCCACCCAGTCTTGTCCCAAGCATCACTCACCTGCCTCCTTTTGCAGTTTCTCCACCTCTGTAGCCGCCAGTGCCTGCACAGCACCCGGGCTGGGGGCGATTCGAGGCATCTTGTGACGTCGAAAAATATCATGGCTATTGACACGTACCACTCTTAGTCTGCTCCTTGCCGCAGTTGTGGCATCGAGATCGAGGCTTGTGGCGTTTTTTCAAAAGTTTCCGGGCTTCTGCATCCTAGGCATCCCATCCCAACATGAAGTGCAAACCGCTTAGCGCTCCTCTGCGTCACGCGCAGAGGCCAGCTCACGCTGGAGCTTGGCGCACTCATCTGCAGCGAGGGCCTGGAATTTAGGGTGCAGGGTTAAGTCGACTCTATCTGATGGCGGCGATGGGCTTTACGAGAGATGGAGAGTACGAAATGCCATGTTGCACCTTTGCAAGGAATCGTGCAGAAGGCGGAAAAGCTCGTTGCATGGGCTGCCAACCGTATATTCATATATATATATATATATATATATATATACATATATATATATACATGTGTATATATATATATATATATATATATATCAAGCCAGCAACCCTATGGCCTCGGCATCACGAGCAGATGTGAGCTCCGCCCGCAGCTTGGCCGACTCATCGTCAGCTGCCGCCTGCGATGCTTCCACAAACGCCCGACGAAGGAAGAGAGAGAGAGAGAGAGAGAGATGTCATAGTAGCTCTTACAGTAAAGGGAACCCTTCAAGGAACCCTTGCCGTAATCCTTAAGGGTTCCCGAAACGGGGCAAGGGTTACTATAACCAGGGTATCCGTTTAAGGCTTACCATAGTAAGGCTTCCTTGCAAGGAGTCCGAAGAGACGGAGGCCACCCCCCCTTGGAGGGTCGGGGGACCTAGTAACTGCATGGTTGTTTTAGGGACTTATAAGTACCATAAGCCCCAATCAGGGTCCCTTTTAGGGTACTTATAAGTCTACTAACTACCTACTTACTAAGTCCCTGAACCCTAAACCCTAGACTACCCTTACAGAGCCCTTTCAAGGAACCCTCGGAATCCCCTTTAAAGGAGCCCTTACTACATAAGTCCCCTAGAGACCCTCCAAGCAGCCACCCTCCAGTCCTTGGCGGCCGACAGCTCCGAACGAAGCTGCTGCACTTCCTCCGGGTCCACCTTCGGGCTACTTGGAAGTTCATGGGTAGTTATAAGTAAGGTTCTAAGTCCCCTAATATGGGTTATAAGTATAGTTACCGGGCTACTTGGAAGTTCATGGGTAGTTATCAGTAGGGTAACGGTTCTATAGGGTTTAGGGTTTAGGGTATAGTAGGATTATAGGGTTTAGGGGTAGTTATAAGTAGGGTTACAACTCCCCTAATATGGATTATAAGTATACCCAGAGGCTCCATAGTAGTTCCTTTTCGGGATTACCTTATATAGGTTCTATATGTGAACCCCAAAAAGGAACTACTTTGGAGCCTTAGGGTAGTTACCCTACTTATAACCCCACTTAGAACTGCCCGTGAACCTCCAAGTACAGGTTTCGGATAGCGGGTTTAGGGTTTTGGGGATCTTTAGGGTTTAGGAGTTTGGGGATCTTTAGGGTTTATCGGGCTTGGGGATGTTGAGGGTTTAGGGCTCGGGGATGTTTAGGGTTTGGGGTTTGGGGATGCTTAGGTTGAGGAGTTTAGGGCTTCTGGAAGAGATTGGTTTATCCGGAACCTGCAATGTGATTTTAGACCACAATGACAAATGTCGTAATGATGATGACAATGAATAAGAAGATCATGATTCCGCGTGTTACGCTGAATTACTGTTAGTAATACTCCTTGTGTTTCGGTTCATCATTAAAGCTTTACCGAAAACCACAATTTTACCTTCACGGCTTGTGGATGGACTTCCGCTGCTTGCTTGCACGGCGCACTCTCCCTTTTTGGCGAGACAATGGAAGTCGCAGCTTCGCATTTACCTCCCCCTAAGATTGGAACCCCCGTTTTGCTCCACACCGGTTTCTCCACCTACAGCATGGCTCCACTGTAAGCCTACTTATAACTACCCCTAAACCCTATAATCCTACTATACCCTAAAGCCTAAACCCTATAGAACCTTTACCCTACTGATAACTACCCCATATGTTGCTCAGCACGGGGTTTGATCTTTGAGGGACGGAATATTAGGATTCATCATCCTGCCCAGGCCTGTTTCAGTTTCCTGGGGCAGGGCTCGAAAATACTGTCCAGCTGAGCCTGAAGTTGAGACTATCACAGCTTCCGTAACTCATCCTTAGAGTGCTCGAGGTGTCCACCCCGGACTTTCATGATTGATTGCAGGCTCACCTGAACCTCATGTCTGTGGCATTCTGCACGCGGGAGCCCCACCCGGATGATCGGAAAAGGTTGACGAGGACGTTGCAGATAACATGATGATATCCGGCGGCCTTCGGAGGTTCTGCATAGAAGGCATCCTCGGTGTCGGAGTCCATGGCATGATACTCCACTCCAGGGATCCTGTCGTCTGTATCACCTCTGTATGGACTGTCAGGGCCTCGGTCTCCTACTCGGGGTAGCCGCCTGTCGTCGTCCCGAAAGGCCTCTGACTGCAGGCCACCTGCTTCTGTCGTCTCTGCTGGGGAGGTCAAGCGCAACTGGGCCGCGAGATTGCGGGCCAGCTCCTCGTCCCCTGCAAGCTCCTGCTGACGCCGCCGTCGCTCCTCGTCATCGCCGTCGGCCCGTCCGGGAGGATACGCGAAGGAGGACGACGACTGCCCGCCTCCGGAGCGGGCTGGAGGAGCGCGCTCGAAGGTTTCTAGGGGTACCGGCTCAGCCATGCTGTGGCGGCTGGGCCACCCACCCACAAGGACCGCCAGGCGGCCCCTCGATCTACAGCTTCTTGAACCAATGTTCCTTCACAAACCGCGACGTGTCGATCCTCCTAATCTGGGGTCATTGAGTCACTAGTAGAAATACTACTCACCGAAGTGGAACAGTACTCGTTCTCCATTGCTCATGCCATACAAGCATGAGTTAAGGACCGCGACAAGCTGAAACTCGGCTTCTCAAGGAAACTGGCAAACTAGGACCTTGCGGCAGCCAAGCTCGAAAGGCTAAAGATACAATATGGGAGCATGGTCCAAAACATCCGAAGCTACAGCAGACCTGTCACTGCTTTTATTATACGATTTGCGGATTAGCGCACATCCCCTCCATGTAACAACAGTTCATTCCAACAGGTCTGAGTCGTTCCCAGGCCCGCAGCTTCAAATGGCGAGGCATGCACATCCGAAGAAACCTTCCAAAGATTCTTACTTCCCCAAAACCGTAAAAGATCACTTTCGAAACCCCTCGCAACCCTCAATCAACCCTCAGCGGTATGCAGACAAGTCCTCACCTTTCTCAACCAAAAACCGCACAGAGACACCCAAAAGCCCAACCCTGGAGGCTGGGAACTTTCCAAAAACGGGATCTACAGTAAATATGATTGAATGATTCCTTACTATGGTAACTTAAATAAAACCCTAAACCGCTAAACCCTATACTGAGCCCTTATAGATCCCTTAAATTCAAGGCACCCCCCAAAATGATGGCAACTTAAAACAAAGCCTTATTAGCAAGAAGCCAGGGTGGGGGCCGGCCTGGCTCTCCTTGGCAGCTGCCAAATCAGCGCGCAGCTTCTCAGCGCACGCGGCGGCTTCGGCCTCACTCGAGCGGGTCGGGGGGTGGGGGGGGGGGGGGGACCATGTGTGTGTGTGTATATATATATATATATATATATATATATATATATACATATATGTATACAGATGTATGCACGCATGTATGTATGTATATATATATATATATATATATATATATATATATATGAATTACAGACCTTGGGTGTGGAACTCCATCGTTTCTCTCGTTTTGTTTGGAAACGGAGGGAGGATTGGGCGACTGGGGTATTGGGGAGCTTAGGAGTTAGGTTAGGGTTTTAGAAGGTTGTAAGGGGGCATTGATGATGACGGTTGCGAAGATGACGGCTGTTTTGATGGCGTTGTTTTAGCATCAACGCGAGTCGTGCGGCTGCCATTAGTCTTGCGCCTACTGCTCCTAGCTTTGGCGCTGCGAAGTCTGAAGTTGAAACTATTTGCATCATATCCGAATGAAATCGGTCGTGACGTTTGTACTTAAGTTGTTGCAAATACTGCTTGCACTGCATTTGCCTACATTTAACATGGCTGTTGTTGATATCTTCGTCATCTCCCCTGTCGCCACCCTCTTTGCATGCGACATGATTCAGCCTCCTGACAACCACGACCACAATTCGTAAGACCAGTTCCTTCTTGTAGTTGCTGACAACTCCCGTTACTATGCGTCACGTCGCTGTTCTTCTGCCTGGCCTTCTCATAGCATGTCTTCACCTCTACACGGGCCTCGCCCTCCTTGGCCGCTGCCAGGTCGGCCCGCAGCTGCTCGGCGCAGGCCACGGCTTCGGCCTGACACGTGGGGACTGCAGCCGTCATTGTGTGCATACATTTTCGCTGCGACCACGACGACTGTGCCTGCAACTCTCCGGAATAGCGTCTAAGTCCTGCCCTGATCCCACCACCATCACCACCACCACCACCGCGGCCACCACCGTAATTAGCGCAAAGTGCTCAGAATGACGAAACATCCGCAAGCCCTGCTCGATAACTGCAAGCACAAAACGAGCCCGAACCGATTGGCATGTGTCAAACTGTCACAAGTCAAATTATTCCGATGCATCGCCGTCATCGTCATCTCCAGAGATCATCCTCATCCTGACCACCACTCACTACCAACACCGGCTGCTTGCAAAAGATTCGCTGGCTAAACATCGATCGATCCTGGAGGCGTGGAGCTGCCCCTTGCCTGAGGAGCCTTGGAGAGCCGACCGGAATATTGGAAGTCCAGGGTGCCGGAATGCAGATAAGACGGAAGGATGGCGGTATTTCTGACAGAAATAGTCCATTTTCTTCTATCTGAAGATGATCAACCATCCTTGAATCGCGATGCAAGGCTCACATAGCACCATCTGCAAAGGTTACACGTCCCACAAGAGGGGCCTGCCCCTCTTTTGCCGCTGCCAAGTCGGCCCGCAGTTGCTCGGCGCAAGCCACGGCTTCGACCTGGTGTGTGAAGCTTGCTGCATCTGCCCAAAGGCCCCAAGGTAGTTGCTTTTTGGGATTCGTATATAGAATCCTATAAGGTAATCCCAAAAAGGAACTACCATGGGGCCTCTGGGTGTCTGTCATTTTCGCTGCTACTGCGGCAATTCGGCAAGCACATATACTTGTCCTTTTTACAGTAAGTCGCGTCTTCACTCGCCAAGCTTGTTATTGTCAGAATTCTACTAGCGGGTAGCTCCCGGAAGCAAGTTCAAGCTGCGGCTCGTTTGACCAGAGTTTTGCCAGCAGATGCTAGGCATTTGCCATGTTTGTTCGTCTTTGTATCCTGGCCCATACCGTAGTGTGAGCCGGTGTTAGTCTATTAAAGCTAGGGTGCTGCTCCAACAATCCAGTTAATGTTAATGGAACTCTCGACATCATGTATGTGAGCAAAATCATCCTGATCGACACGCTCACCGAAGCCAGCGAATAACGTCTGTCAGAACTTATGCTGCCGTTGTCATCAGTCCTCTTCATCAACGTCATCGCCGTCAGCGAAGTCATCCATCATCGCCAACAACAGCGTGATCCCTACCAGCACCATCTTCATCATCACCATCATCATAACCCTGACCATGGTCAGCAGCATCATCATGGAGAGCACCGCGAAAAGAATAGCCTCCATCATCGCCTTGGTCCCTTGGTCATCACTATCACCATGGCCAGTAGCTCAGGTCGCAGCGGCCATAATAGTTCTCAGCCTTTCTCTTGAACATCATCGTTACAGTCAATTTGCTCGAAGATGGTCATCAGCGTCGTCACGGCAAGCAGCATCATGAGCATTGTCCCAATCGTCGACATCATACTCCTCATCATCGTCATCACCATCATCACTGTGCAGCGAAAACAAACGGGGCGCTTGCAAAGGACTATCCTTGCTAGCCATTGATGCTGCTGCTTATGCAAGCTAAGGACTACTTCAGGGATCCGGGTATTTATAACGAGCTATAGGTGGGGTACTTGGAGGTTCATGAGTAGCTAATAGTAGGGTTGTAAGTAGGGCTGCTATACTTACAATCCATATTCGGGGACTTGAAACTCCACTTATGACTACCCATGAACCTTCAAGTCGTCGTTATTGGAATACTTACTGCAACATTAATTATCTACAACCTACTTACTAAGTCCTGGCAACATACAAATATCACTCATCCTATAAACCCAAAGCCTGCCTCACTCTCCTTGGCCGCTGCAAGGTCGGCCTGGAGCTGCTCGGCGCGAGCGGCGGCTTCAACCTGAAACGTGGCGACTGCAACCTAGTGAACAAAGGCGCCTCAATACTTGAAATAGGGTTTCCGGCTATAGTTTTGTATAGTCTAGGCAAGTATAGGAAAATAGTGTACGGAGTATGAAGTATAGAGTGTACTCTGTATAGTCTACAGTTTACAGTAGATCCTAAACAGTTAAAACCCTGAGCCCTGCAACTCTAATCTAATCCTCCTAAAGCGGGAATTCCAAAACGCCTCGGCTTCTTTGGCGGCTGCGAGCTCACGGCGGAGCTCTTCGCTGGCTTCGTTGGCCCGCGCCTCGTCTGGCTGCGCATACATACAAGCATGCATGCATGCCTTTGATCATGCACACATACATATATACGTATGTACACACACGTACATACATACATAAATACGTACATACATACATACATACATAAACATACAGATACACATGCACGTACAAATATACATACACATATGCATATGCATATACATGTGTACATATTCAAGTTTGTACATATTATAAACACATAGTTACATGTTTACTTTGAGATTTACAAAGTATGTGCGTGCAAATAAGAAAAAACATATATATATATATATATATATATATAAGTAAAGCAAACGTACCTGTATACGCAAAACATAAATGTACATACAGACACGTGCCAAATTCCCTGGAACCGAGATGGTCCCATCAATCCCATCTTGCCTCGGCATCCGCGCTGGCTCTCAACTCTTCACGGAGTTTGGAGAGCTGTTCAGAGGCCACCTTCGCGACCACAGGAAGGAGGCGCTGACACGTTTGGGACTTCGGACCGGGAAGACAGAAACGTGAGCAATAATATAGGGGCCTTAACAATTAGAATAGGGTTTTGGGGCCGATTATACTACAACTATAACAAGGAACCCCCAAAATAGTGTATGTAATTTTGAAGGCCCCTATAGACAATAGTTCTGAGACTAGCAGGCAAAAATTGAGATTAGGACTCGGATGGCTTTTGTCAGTCAGGGATGTTAATTCGAACTGACCCTCTGCCCTAACCGTGCGGCCAAGCCCTCTCTGAGTCGGAAGGGATGGAAGACCTGCGGAAGTTTCGCAACGTATGGCACAGCATTGTTCTTTAACTTTTTGCAACTGATTACTGACTGATATGACTGTAGAACCAATCATGGCAATACGATGATACGCATCAGGATGAATGTTTTACTACTGATCTATTGCAGTACATCTCATTGGATCGGAGGTCTTTGCGTCGAACCATCACACATGGACTAACAGCCTCATCCCGACTGGCAAGCGCCGGTGCTTGTGCACCGCAAGGTGACAGAGAGTATCTGCCTTGCAACTTCCAACCTCACATCATAAACATGGGCGTTTCATAAAATTGGGGAGCCAAGTAACACAAGAAAACTAGTAGTTAGTAGGAGCTTGAATATGATACCAGGACCCAGATCGAAAAGAAATCCCGGCGCAGCGGCTCTGCTTTGCCGAAAAGCCGCCTCTTTCGGAGCATCACCCAGGGCTTGAGCCTCGAGGCTTTGTGTTTCATCCACAGAGTCGGCGGCCGAAGCACAGAGAAGCAGACAGAGAGAGGGGGAGTCGGGAGAGAAAAACACAACGGGATTCACATGATCCACATGCATATCGGAATATCGGCCTGCGAAGGGGACGTGTGCAGGCCGAATCATCGGCAACGGCTAACGCAACTGCGATCAGGCACTCAAAAATTCCGGTCCGATTCTGAGCAGGCCTGGGGCTGCATTTGAGAAATAAATAGGGGCCCTAATAACTGGACTGGGGTTTTGCGGCCCACTATACTATGACTATAATAAGGAACCCCAAAAATAGTATAGGTAACGACAACGATTTAGGCCCCTATAGTAAATAGTAGGATACTAACCAGATAGCATGTAGCCCAGTCACACACCATTTAGGTAACTCGAGCCCACGGGCAAAGCAGCTATGCGACCGTCGTGCAATGGTAGGACCAAACTTGCAGAGAAACCTTGCAAAACGTATAACATGGTATGGTATGGCGTGGTATGTCAAGTACGGTTTATGGTATAGGAAAAGGGTACATAGATGCAACTGATTTTGAACGCATAGTATACTACCGCTTCGCGGGCACCTGGGCTGTTGTGCAAAGCCCTGCAGCCGCCACTCGCGGACGACTCCCGGGTTGGACCTGTGGCTGCACCCACATCAACTGAGGCTCCAGTGTGCAATGGGGTGTTGGGTTTGAGGCTTTATTTATGCGGCTTGGGATTCTGCTTATAGGCTTAATAAGGATTAGGGCATGTAGACATTGTGAGTTCTTTTTTTTCGCTCTTTTTTCGCTGGTGCATGTGCGTGTGTGTAACCTGCGCAACGGACGTTCAGATGGAGCAGCCTGGTAAGATTGCTGGAATGCTCCGGCCTCGTCATCGCTCTCTTCGCTTGCGGTCTCCTCCTCTTCTGATGCAGCCTTCACATCGCTGTGGCATCTGATCAACACTGCAAACGCAAAGTAAGACCCCGAGAATCGCTCGACCGCAGCACAGGGACGCTGTTGCAACTGAGGCCGTCTACTAGTAACTAGTAGCAAAGACTCCGAAGGGCATTTTTCCTTCCCCTGACCCCTGCAGGGTCTTGTCAGCCAAAGACAAGTAAAACCGTATGATCACATCTTTATCTATCATGAATCCCAATGCTGTTCATAATCTTGCTTGTAAGTCGATTCCACACCAGTTGTAAGCACGCAAAAGAACAAAACTTAGCCGCTAAGGCCAGGGTGGAAAACATGACCACGACAGGAAGAAGACTAACAGTAACGGCATCTCACATACAAACACCATAGTTGTTAGTAGCCCTAAACCCTAAACATATCATAATCACAAAATCAGCGCTTCTGCCAGGGAGGCGGCGCTACCTCGGCCTCTGCAGCTTTCGGAGCCGACTTTGGATAGCCGCGACCGGGAAGCGAACGCCTGAAAGGCTTCGGGCTTCCGCTTCGGATGTAGTCGTAGCCGTAAGTCGTAGCGGCCATAGCAACTCTGGTGTTGCTGTGTGTCGTCGTTGTTGTTCTTATTGGTGGTGGTGGTGGTGGTGGTGGTGGTGGCGGTGGTGCTGCTGCTGCTGCTGCTGCTGCTGCTGCTCTTGCCGTTGCTGGCGGTGTTCGTGATGAGAAATTCGCTGCACCAGCAAATATGCCTCAAAGATTGCTGGATCTCATCCAGCTGATCCGATGTTGTCCCAGCTCCCAGCCAAATTCTCAACTAAGACCTAATAACGCGAAATCGGCTGATGCGAATGATTGACTTGCAGACCCGATTGCAGCACAGATGTAGTGTTTGCCAGGCAACAGTCTGTCGATACGACCCAGTTCTAGTCCCAGAGCTTCACTGCAACAGATACCCAGAGGCCCCAAAGCAGTTCCTTTTGGGGATTACCTTATAGGATTTTTTATATGAACCCCAAAAAGGAACTACTTTGGGGCCTTTGAGTAATGAACTAGATGCTAACACTAGCACATTCCCGCTGGCATCTTGGTGAATCCACCGCCCTAGGTACGATCCCTGACCTGGCAGCAAAATCTTGAGTGGTGATCGCCGAAGCGACAGTTGAGCTCCTTTGTCTCCACTTACAGACTCGGCTCCGAAAATTTGAGGAAGCTGAAGGGGGTCCGTGGGTCGGCTTTGAGATTGGTGCATATCTAATGCTCTCACATTACCATAAAATCCAGAATAGTTGAATACTTATCATACTACTCGTCCGTAAGGTCGTTACTATGACTATAGTATACTATACCCCAATATCAAGGCCCCTCTGAAACTCCCCAGAAGGAACCTTTTCTGATCCTCAAGGCCGCTATTTTCAAAGAACCCTTTTCCAATCCATAAGGCCCTATATTATGACACAAACATGAACCCTAAACCCTAAGACCCTAAAACCGACCAATCCTTAAGGTCCTTATATTGTATAATTACATCCATACCCCCAATAAATATCAAGGCTCTCTCTTACAAATCCCAAAAGAACCCTTGTCTCATCTTCAAGGTCCTCCTATGGGAGTTTCCGAAAATTGGGGACCCTAATATAGTACCGTAAATAGTAGGATCCTTATTATAAGGACCCCAAAATAGGGTACCCCTAATTTCGGCAACTCCCATATTACCCTAAACCCAAAACCCTATGAGGCCGCCTCGCTTCTCCGGACGCTCGGCGCTCCGCCATGGACATTCGCGTGGGAGCCCGCTCCTTGAGGTAATATACGGGGCCTTAGTAATTAGACTAGGGTTCCTTTAAAGGGCTCCTAATAAGAGCTACTGTAAGGGATACTATGCGACTATAATGGCGTCGTATAGGGGCCTGAATAATTGGAATAGGGCTTTGGGGGGGGGGGGGGGGGGGGGGGATATTAATAACTATAATATGGAACCACCAAAATCGTATAGGTAATTATTAAGGCCGCTTTCGTAGGTCCCTTCTCAAGTTCGTTTAGGGGGATGCTATAGGGCTCAAGGGTTCTATAAGGGTTATACTAGATCGGGCGGATAGCAAGATTCTTAAGGCTTCCATAATGCTTCAGGGTGGGGTATAGACTTCTTTCCTTTGCAGTCGACTGGGATACCCAGTAACCTAAGAATAAAAAGGCCTCTCTTTTTGGTATTGGGTAGCTTTATAAGGAACCTAGGACTACAAAAAGGGAATAAGGGTACTACTGGGCATCCTAGTCGATGACGGTAGCCCGATCTCGCCCTGAACTCGCCGTCCTTGAACTCGCTGGGTTTCTCGCACAGCTGAACCTGCGAGAATGCGGCCCTAAATAGTAGGATCCTTATTATAAGGGCCCCAAAATCAGGTACCCCTCTGAAAACTCTTTGCTTGCTACACGACTTATTCGAACTGAAGGTTCCCGAAGGCTTAATTCTTGGAGGAAGGCATGTCGCAGCTGTGTGGATGAGCCGTGGCCGAAGCTTCGAGAGAACCAAACCAAGGCCGATAATATGTTGATCTGATCATACCTGCAGAATTTAGTGCCACAAATGCAGTTTCGTGCTGCTTCAAAAGACCGAGCACATCACTCTGGCAGTCTCAAGACATCTTCTGAAAACGCTAAGATGGTACTATGCTATGTGCGATCACGTAACTGTACGTATATCCTTGTCATTGTTGATGTCCAGGTGACGCCGTACTCACTGACTGTCATGCGGAAGCCGTCAGCCTGTAGGAAGCCTGAAAGCAAGCCTTCTTGAAACCCGGAAGATGAAGTCTAGGATACCCAGTAACCTAAGAATAACAAGGCCTCTCTTTTTGCTATTGGGTAACTTTTTAAGGAACCTAAGACTACAAAAAGGGAATAAGGGTACTACTGGGCATCCTAGAAGTCATGAAAAGCCACTAGCCCTGGCCTCCCAGTGAAGCTTCCGCCTCTCCCTGGGCACCGCAGCGCCTGCCTCACCGAAGTCATGGGCTGTTATGGGGGGGTCGGAGTCAGAAACTTCATTGCTAAGCCCCAAACCAAGATAGCTCGGGTTTGGGGTAGCTACTTCTCCGGTTGTAGCTCAAAAAACTGCAGCTGATTTGGGCCCTCGCGCATGTACTTGCGTATCCGTCCGGCGTCATCTCGGTAGCCGCTCGCGTCGCCAGCTTGTAGCACGCGACTGGGCGTGCTTTCTATGTGGGAACCAGCCTTTATCTTAAATTTTCAGGTCCCAAAAGCCCCCTTCTGCATCCAAGACCTGCAGGTGCTGGGCAGAGGGGGACTCCAGCATGTGGGACTCAGTGATGCAGAAGGAATCCGAGAAACCATCAATACAGAAATCGCCAATGGCAACCTTGTCCCCTGGAAGATCTTCGTAGCACACTTTCCATGGCGGCCCGATCGCTGGAGATGGGATCAAGCGTCGAACAAAGCAAGGATCATACACCGATAGGTCATCGATCTCAGTCTGATAACGAGTATGAAAGACACCGGTGCTGTTGTCAAAGAGTAGGTAGACTTCACGTGTCTGTTTGTGAAGCAGCACACTCCTAACATGCAGCTGCAAGTGTTCGCGTGGCTCTGCCACCCGCAGGTCCTTCCACAGGCAACAGGCGTGAGGCTCCAAGGTGTCAAGAGGAAGTACAAGCAGAGCAACGGAGCTGTTCACCCACAGTGCATCACCTGGGTTCTCGCTCAGGGATTTAATTTAGATTATGTAATAAGCTAACCACATTATTTACTATAGATCCCGATCATGGCAACTTAAAATAGGCTCCTTAACAAGAGCCCAGTCACCTGTATCGTCCAGACAGAGGAAGCGAGGCCTCTGTCTTTCGCTCCGAGCCCAGCCCCCGCAGCTGGGCGGCACGAGAGGAACCCGCCGTAGCTCGGTAAACAGGCCATCACACAGTCTGAGCTCCAGTATGTACTTACCTGCGTTTAGGGCTTGGGGGTTTAGGATAATAATTTGAGGGGCCCTCAAAAGGTTGTCATGAAAGGAGACTCCCTTACAGCTCAAAAACATCGGGTGATGAGTCAGTCCTCTAAATCTAAAGTCTCACCTAGTTACTCTCGCCGTCGGCTTTGGCGGCAAGAGCGAACAGGCAGCCCTTTGCGAAGATGCAGTTGAAGATGCACATGTCTCCGGCATTGAACAGCAGTTCAAGTGATTCCGGGTCCGTGCCTTGGGAGTTGCGCGCAGCACGATGTATCTGGTACTCTTGAGCACCTCCTGCACCATTTATCGCTGATAGGAGGTAAACACTTTCATCTTCTGCAAGTGCCAAAGGCCTGACGACCCTGAAGCCTCCAGCCCCCTTGTCTTCATAGCGACAGACACTGCGGAACATATTCTGGGTGCTCTCCCCAGAGAGGATCTTCTGAGCAATATCCACCACCACGACTTCTTCGAAGTACGGCTGATCTCGCGCAAGTTTCCCCTCCCTGATCGCCTTCCTGTGTGTATGGAAGTCCGACCCATGAAAGTGACGACAAAAGCCCAAACAGAATCGCTGGGGATCCTGGCATGCCAATCGAACCATATAGCTATCGTGACAGTGGTACCCCTCGGAATGAACGTCGATGTCAGCAAGCTTCTTGAACTCTTTCGGCTTCGCCAGCCGGACGAGGTCGACCGAGACATCAGACCCGTGTGGAACACCCAGGTCGGCCAAAGTGCTGCGATCACAATTCAGGCCGTCGTAGAGAAGCTGAAAGGGAAGCAAGTCCCGTAGGCTACTATACTCAGCCTCCTCGAGGAGAGGAGTCTCACGATCAAGGTAAAGCTCAGCTAGTACCTCGAGGGGATGCAAACTTCCGCTTTGACCAGTCTTCAAAGCCCCTATGTGTGGTGCTCACTGTCCAGATCTTGCGGGCATCGTACCAACAGTTTCAGAAATGCTTTAAGTCTGCCAAACAGTGAAGAGACGCCTAGTGTACCTGTCGAAGCCCTACATGCCCAAGAACCATTCCTGACCAGCCCAACGGTGTAAGACATGGGTGATGATCAAGATTAGGGTCCCTCTTTGGGGTACCCTAAATAATAGGTGCCGTGTTATAACAGGAACCCAAAGAGGGACCATACTTTTGACAACCACCCACATGTTGGCGGGAGCACCATTGGCACCCCTGCAGAACTTGCAAGGACCTATGGCGGGAGCACGACTTCCAGAAACACGCAAAGCTGTGGCTGTGACGGGAAGACGTCGCCTCCCACGAAAACGACAGGCACTGTGGCGGGAGCACGATCACGAAATGTTTTAAAGCAACTCCAGTATTAGAGCTTTCAAGCGTCTTGAAAACTCAACTATGAGCACGGGACTGCAGCGGGAGCAAGATTTCCGCAACAAGACGCGCAGAGCAGAGCCGGGAGACGATGCACCAATAAATAATAAAAATAAGAACAAATAATAATGAATAATAATAATAGAAATAATAATAATCATAATTATAATGATAATAATGATGGAGCGGGCATCCAAGGCAGCCGGAGAGGATGAGCCGAAGAGCCAGGAACCGCCCGCCGAGCCTTGTAGTGAGAGTATGACCAAAGCCTAGAACCAGATACAGCGCTATACGGGAGTTTCCGAAAATTAGGGGTACCTCATTTTGGGGTCCTTATAATAAGAATCCTACTAATTATTTAGGGCTTTATATTAGGATCCCCTATTTTCGGAAACTCCCATACTGGCTCATCAGTTGAGTAATGTAAGTATACGGATGTGGGGATAGATGTGCGCAAGCATACATGCGTAGATACACATTACAAGAATAATGCATGCACACATACATTACGCACACACATTGGGTCTGATGTGGCAGTGTGCAAACTGAGTTATAGAGTTTAATGGAGCGTATACACTCCACTGCAAAGTCGGAGCCCTAAACCCTGAACCCGAAACGACATAAAAATATTCATGTCGACGAAGCCTCGCCATTCACGGGGCTGCGAAAACAAACGCGATGATACTTATCCTCTATATCCTCTTGGCCAATTTCATCGTCTGGGCCAGCTTCCATGGTCGTCTGCTCTTCCATGCAGGGCTCGTCAGAGGGTTTCAGGTGATGTATGTAGGCAGGAGCCTTGATAACCCTTCCTAAACGTTCGGACCCCTCTATTGCGGGTTCACTCACCAGGGCCTTGCTGGCATGTCATGATTTTGAGCTGTCGGCCCACACGCACTCGGTGTCCACACCCAGACATCCATGACGCGTGATAGTGCCGACTCCGATCCCCCAACAAGACACAACCGTGACCCCGATCCCCCGAGAGAAGTCTCAAGTTGCAGGGGCACTGTGCCGGTAGTCACTATCTTACCTCAGCCTAATCTCGGTAGCCAGCTTTTAGGAGTTTGCAACCTGATGTCGGACTGGAGTAGAAGAAGGATCCGCCGAGCCTGTAGTTTGGACGTAGGGTCATATAGAGGCCTTAATAATTAAAATAGGGTTTTGGGGCCCACTATTCTACATTTATAAACGGGAACCCCCACAATAGTATTGGAAATCTAAGCCCCTATTTCATAGATCTGAGCCCATGCTCTTGCGTAATGGGCAACCAGCTATCAGAGTATCCCTTGGGAGTTGGGGACGCAAGAATAGTACCCTAAACAGTAGGATCCTCATTATAAGGACCCCCAAAATAAGTTGCACCCCTAACTTTCGGAAACTCCGATATGCCTGAAACCCCCAAAAGCCTGTAAGCCTGGAGGCCAAAGCCAAAGAACAACAAGAACCCCAAAGCCTGAAGCACAAACACACCCAAGGACCTGGCGCCCTCAAAGCCGTCACAACCCTAAACCCTAAATCCCGTAATCCTCATCCCTTAACCCTAATCCCTCAACCCTAATCCCTGAACCCTTAGCCCTAATCCCTGAACTCTTAACCCTAATCCCTAAACCCTTAACCCTAATCCCTAAACCCTCAAACCCGAAAAGAGGCCTTGCTCACAGAGCTGTGTGCAAGAGTCGGGAGGTCCTCTAAGACCCGAAGCCTCAGCTCGTCATCGAAGATCACTCCTAAACGGGTTCCTGTAAGGGTTACTATGCGGGTTCTATAAGGGCTGATAAGGGCTTTACTTTGGGGCTAAGGGTTGGGGGCTTGAGGTTTGCTTTTCCTTCAAGCTCGTTTTTAGGGACTGCGGGCAGATCTTGTTAGAATCAAGATTAATGCAGACTCCTGAGTGATGAAAACCTATCATTCAGTGCCTGTTTCTAGTGCCCTTCTAGCAGGGGCGTTCATTTAACATGGGCCTGCATCACAATTACTTGATGTCGTTGACGTATCTAGTACTGCTAAGAATCTAGACCCATGGTTGCGAGCATGATTGATATATAAGATGTATGTTTATTATACATTTATGCATGCGCCGTCGTGGTCATTCACGACCACGAAAGCCTTAGAGTCTGACTCTAGGTTTTGTCGCTTTCTCCTAGATCGCCACCTCCGAGGATCCGTGCCATTCCAGTGAGGAGTGGCCGTGAAGGTGGAAGCACCGGGTACCGCTTAGGCTTCGTCAAATTTAGCTCTACCCTAACCCCATACCATCCTGTACCCTAGACCCTAAACTCTGTACCCTAAACCTGAGACCGAATCCCTCCGTGGGAATCCCAAAACGGAGTCTCAAAAGCATGTCAGAGCAGCTCGCAGCTCGGAAGATGAAGAAGTTTGTCAGCTGCGCCGGGAACCTCGGCACATCCACGGGGTGGATTGGCTCTGAGGCATAGGCTTTAGAAGGCTTACCTGTAGCCCAAAAGACCTACCTTTTGAGGGAACTATATATAGAAACCATAATAAGGAACCCCAAAAGGGTAGGTCTTTCCGGCTACAGGTAAGTGTCTTGGGTGTAGGGTAGGGTTTAGAGTTTGGTGACCGTTTGGTGTCTTGGGTTTAGGGTTTGAGGGTCCAGCGGCTAGCGTTCAGGGTTCGCCTGAGAGCCCTGAACCCTAAACCCCAAACCCGCAGAGCACCCGGCGCTGTCCGAAGACACATGCATACTTGGAGGTTCATGGGTAGTTGTGCATGGGGCTATAAGTTGGGCAAGTTTAAATATCTCCCATATCAGGGGAGTTGTTACCCCACTTCTAACTACCCATGAGCCTCTCAGTACGTGTGCGAGAAGCAAGCAAAAGTAAACGAGGGGTTTTGGGCTTGGGTCAAGGCCCCTAAACCCTAAACCTTCCCGAGTTTCGGCGCTTGGGAGCGTCTACGGAAAGCCAGAGCGTCCAACCCATCACCCGAAATCCTTCCGTGTTCTAAAGAGGCCCGCCCCCCGACATACATTGGAGCCTTATAATAGTTAGAATAGGGTTTTGGTGCACGATGGTGCACGTATATTGTACTATAGTTATCATCAGGAACCTCCAAAACAGTAGACTTATGAAAGCCCCCTCTACGAAATCCCTATAATGCCCCTTATAGCATAATCCTCATAAGCCCCTTTAAGAGGAACCCTTGAAAGGAACCCTATTCTACAGGTAATCATTAAGGCCCCCTCCCCGGAACCCTGATAGAACCCTTCAAGAACCCTGAGAGGGACCCTTATAGAACCCTTAAAGTGGCCCTTATAGTACCCTTTAAAGGAACCCCCCCGAAGCCGACGCTTTGGGAGCCCCGGCTCGCAGGAGCCAATGCTCCGCCTGAGGCAGCTCTGCACTGGCGCGGGCGCCATAGACGAGCCTGGGTGCTTGGAGGATCATGGGACTTAGTAAATAAGGTTATAAGTACCTTAATTGGGGTTCTAAGTATAGTTACCCTAATTATAACCCTAGTTACTAAGTCCCATGATCCTTTAAGTGTACTTAGGGCTTTTTAAGGGTTCATGTTTACCAGAACCCCCCAAGTACCCTTTAAAGGACTACAATATTTCTCATTAAGAGGTAGTTTGGCGCTACAATAAAGGGTATTTGGGGGGGTCTAGGTAGGGTATGGGAGTACTTATAGGGTTTGGGGTTAGGGGGTTTGGGGCTTAGGGTTAATGTCTAGCATGTGCTTCCGGCTTTGGGTTTATAGACGAGCCTGGGTGTACTTAGGGTTTAAGGGTTCATGTTTAGGGTATGGGGTTTAGGGGTTTAAGGGTTTGGCATTAATGTTTAGGGTTTAGGGGTTTTTAGGGTTTAGGCTTTCCTGCGTTGTGAGGCTTAAGGCGCCTGTATGGTTTAACAGATTGGGCTTCATTCAGGGTTCGGCAGCTCGGGGGCTGGATGAAGCCTGAGTTGCCTGATTCCCGAAAGCCACTCTCATTGCATCTCATTGCTGTCAATGTCTTTGCTGCTGCTGCTCCTTCTGGTCATCGTGCAGATCGGCCTTATGATGATCCCCAAATTGAACCCCTATGATCAACATCAAGCTGTTTCTGATAGCTGCTAGACAGTCGTGGCTTTGTCGGGACTGCCAGAAGTATGAAGAATCAGAAAAGAAGCTCCAACTTTGTCGGCTAGGGTCTTGGGATGTTGGATATGAGGTTTAGAGTTTGGGGAAGTTTTCGCGTGAGAATACTCTCGCTTCTACAGGAAGTATCAGTTCCTATCCTAAACAACCCAAGCCCAGGGGTTCTGATGAAAGCCCATATAAGACGCCCTTAAAGAATCCTTTGAGGGAGCGCATAAACAAACCTTGAAGGAACCCCTTAAAAGGGGGTTCAAAGAGCCCAGGAGCTGCACAAGCTGCGCGACCTGCGACTTGGCTGCAGTTTCGGGCTGCTTTTGGCTTTTCCCTGGACCCCCAAAGTATGTAGAACAATGGCCTTTCATAGGTTTGGGGCTATAATTTTACCTAATTTTGGGGGTTCAGGTCTGCAGTGATGGGAAGTGAGGAGTTGCTCGGTGTTGGGCTTCAGAGTTCAAAGGACATGCCGCAGCGTATGCATGTGCGCAATCGCACAGATGAACTCAAAAATTAAGCCAACTAGCCGATCAGATGCTTGATTGGTCGGCTCTTGAACTCAGCTACGATGCACTAGAACCGAACAGATTCCATGAACGTGAGTTAGAGCCCTAAACCCTAAACCCTAAACCCTCCTAAACCCTAAACCCTGGTCTGGTGAATTGTTAGACAAACACGCCACACAAAACCCCTGAAACCCCAAGCTCCAAAGACCCTACCTGAAACCAAAGCTTAAAGAACCAAAGCTTAAAGTCCAACCCATCGAAAGCTCCTACAATGTTACAAGATAACGATTGTGATGTAGTTAACCTGTTTTGTATGTAGGTATATATATATATATATATGTATATGGATATTTATATACACTGTGTCTTATTTGATTGTGGTGTATTGTACTTGTACAGAAATATTGTACTATAACATGTCACATGAGACACTGTTGGATGTGGCCTCGGCAGTGGCCTCGAGTCGCTTTGCAAGCTGCTCTGTGGCGGCGGCATCCTGGGAAAATCTCGGGTCCCATAAAGAGGGTTCCCAATTAAAGGAGCCCTTAAAGGATCCCTTAAGGGTTTCTTTAAAGGTTCCCTTAAGGACTCCTTTCAGGGTTCCCTTTCAGGTTTTTTCGGGCTCCTTTAACGGCTCCTTCAAGCGTTGTTAGATAGGTTTGGGGTTTAGGTTGGGGAAATGTCGTGTGGCGTTGTCGAACATTCACGAGGCCTTTTTGGTGAGCGTCCACGGATGTTCGCGCACTTCGCTGTTTCGTTCGTAAGGTGTCCTAGCCCTGCAGACTGTACAAGCCCTGGCATGTAACCCTCTACTATCGGAAATACCGAATATATGAACGAAACCCAGCTTTCGAATTCCCCACCCCTACAACCCAAGCCTGTGTACTACTACACCAAAACTCCGATTCTACTTAATTGTGGAAATGCTCCGATCAAGGCAAAGCAAGGCTCCGCCTTAGCACTTACGAAACTCCACCTCTGGAACCCTGAGAGTCCTAATCCCTGTGACTCACAGACTCCGTTTAACGTGTAGGGAATTGAGGGTTTATGTGCGGTATTTTTGCCTAGAGTTCAGGGCGTATCATAAACCCTGCCAAATGCTGCAACGATTGATTTCTACAAACAACAAGGCTGCCGGTCCGAACATCCAGACGACTCGCGCTCAAGAACTCATGAAGTGAGAATCCCTTGCCGCCATAGGAAGTCTTGTTGTAGTATGGTGATTGTTTTTACTGTTCGTCGACAATGACACTGCGGCCGTATTACACCATAACACTAATGATGGTGATACTTGGTATTGTTAGCCCCAAGGCACATAATAGCGCTAACATTGTTAGCACTATTATGTGCATTGAAGTTCTATACACACATATATATGTATATAGTAATATCTACGGTAAAGTCATAAGCCTGCAAGCCTTGTCGAAATCTCTGAGGTCAGTGCTACCGCCGACAAGAAGGCGCCCAGAGGCCCGGTGGTGCCCGCAGGGAGGTCGCCTTTCCGTCATCGAAATTTGAATGCCCAAAGACTCCAATGCCCTTACTTAAGGAGCATACCTCAAATTATAGTATGATCCATGATATGATTGAAAGTATATTCCTTAATTAAGGGGTCTTGGAGTCTCTGGGTATAGGGGCCTGAATCATGAGCATAGGGTTTCGGGTTATATCCTGGTACACCTGTACTAGGCAACCACTTCTTTCAAGAAAGTGTGAAGGTATTTAGGACCTTAGGATGCTGAAGTTTTAGGGTTTCGGCTTGTAGGGTCAACGCTTCCCGGCTCCAGGCTCAGAGCTTTTGGTTCACCACTATAGAGGCCGCCGGGCTCGAGTCCAAAGATAGCAGAAGCCCACGTAGGTCCATGAGCAAGGAGTTTTCTGGAGCTGCCACCTAAACCCTAAACCCCGTACCAAACCGCAATGCCTTCACCCAAAACTGACATCCCCAAGCCTGGACACTCGAAAGCTTGCAGCAGGAAGAAGACTGCACACACAGTGTCCAACCCATGAAGTGCATGTCAAACTCTCTTTTTCCAAGCATGAGCTCGGCCGGGCACCGTAGTCCACGTTGCAAGGGATTGTGAATCAGGCTGCAGCGTAGCTTAGTATGGAAGGAGTCAAGACTACGGGCATGCAGAAGCATTTCATTGACGGCTGGACTTGGCTGGCCGATTCTCCCGTCCGTCGCTTTTCGACAGACCCCGAGCCGGCGCCAGCACAGCTTCCAGTGCACGGCTTCTGTACCGAGCAGGAAAAATAAGGAGCGAGGAGGAGCGAGGAGGATGAATCGGAGGAGGACCCTTTGACGGAAGTGTTTGGAATCGCCTGTGTGATGCCTCGCATGTGCTTGGGATGGAACCCTGCCTTCTTCGGATCCTCAGCAATTCAGTTGTCCAACAAGCCCTACACAGGCGAGGGTCATCTGCAGCTGCTCGGCTGCTGCGGTTGCAAACGGTCGCTGGGCTTCGGGTGCAGACAGGTCTGCAAGGAAAGCCAGCAGCTGGCTGGGCAGCATGTCCCCCGCCACGTTGTGGAGGACTGCTCCTGCAGCACTGACATCCTCCTTCAGAGGATTGTACGACCCTTGGGTCCACACGGCTGAAAACAGGTTCGCCAGATTTCCTGGCTTCCGCTGCACAAGTTGCTCGCGGTCTATGACCTCGATGGCAGCGTCGAAGTCGATGAGGACAATGTCGCGGTTGCGGAACATCAAATTCGCTTCCTTCACATCCGTGTGGCCCACCAGGCCATTCTCCAGGTGGGCGAGGGCGGCCAGTAATCCCTGGGCCAGGTCGGCCACCTCCGCTTGGGTTTTCATGGCATATTTTGTCAACGATGGCCCAAGCATTTCCAGGTACAGGTGCACGCGGGGCCCTTCCGCCACGCCCAGCACTCGCACAATGTTGGGATGTGGCCCAAGGCGGGTGAGAAAAGCTGCTTCTGCAAGGATCTCGTGATCCCATCCTGGCTGCTTGGCAGTTTTCACTGCAGCCTTCAGCGTCCCCCACTTGCCAAGCAAGACCTCGGCCACCCCGCCGCTGCCCAGCAACACTGGCGGGGGCAGCTTTGCCTGGGCCAGCTCGGACGGGGCTCGCCGGGAAGCACTGAGCAGCCAGGCCGCAGGAGCTGGCCGGCAGCGCTTTCGGGCCTTGGCCAGTAGCGGGGGTGGACCCCATGGGGGCGAATATGCCCCGGGCCCAGGGGTGGCGTCCGGCCGTGAAGCTGGCCATCGAGGCGCTTTCGCGAAAGACATGTTTGTTTTGTGTGGTTGCCGTCTGGGGCTGCTCTGCGATGAACCTGCTGGGATGTACATCTCGGTGCTTCAACTGCTTTCCAGAGCATCCTATTTGTTTCAGTTCCAGCCAAAGCTGTTGAGGCTGTTGGGTTCCATGGAACCAAAGTCGAAACCAAAATGCTTCTGGCAACTCGGACACGTTAGTTCAAACTGATGAGACACACGAGCGTTCATAAGCAATGAAGGCACATGTGTGGGATGCATACAATATGTAATCCTCGGTTGCTTGTCCGTAGAAATCGTCGGTATGATGGTAAAGATTAGGAGCTGCAAGAGGGGAACGAGAAAAGTGATCGCGTCACAAAACTAAATCCAAAACCTGACATCCTGCTGCTTGCGAATAAATGTTGCAAGACAAGAAATCTCCAAACTGCCCCGACCTTGTGAGGTCCAGACGGCGAGCAACTGCGCCAAAGAAAGATGCTTCACGTCTCCCTGTGGAGGTTGCCCTAAGGTTTGGGCGGTTTTCGGATGGTTCTTATAGTAAATTGCCAACTGGATGCGAAACCCCCAAACCCTCGTACCTTAACCCGACGCTCTAAACTTTAGTTTAAGCTATTAGTAGGTACCTCGAACTAAGAGAACGTGGCGTGGAACGGCACCCAAGCATCTTTGGAGATCAGGTCCGAGATGTGTGTTGCGTTTTATCGGATCAGGCTTTATGGTTTGGGTGTTGGGTTTGGGGCTTGAGTCTGGCGGTTAGGGTGGTGAAGGGCTTCGTCTTTTGGGGCTGATCTGCCCGAAGTATGTATGCACATACATGAACTAAGAGTGCTGGAAGAAGAAGTAAAGATACACTTGAATGTTAAGCTCGACTCTATACTCGCTTCTACTGCATGATGTTATGCTGTATTGCGATCAGTACTCTTACTTTGAAATGTGTAGAAGTTGTTATCACGTCTAGTACGAGTATTGCTTTGGTGAAGAATTTCAGCCAACTAGAATCCGAGATAGACTCATACGTAGACATATACTTATATACCTGTCGCGTTTACTTATGGTTACTACTATGGGTATTATTGATATTATGTGTATGTAAATATACATATGTGCAGACAGAGAGAGCGCTTTACTATCCTGCAGATCCCGTTGTCGGCTTTAGGGGGTTCAGGGCCAGGGCTGTCTGCCCCAGACCAGTTCTGGAAAACTAGTCCCCATATAATGCCCAATAACATAAGTAGGGAATGGGGGAAACAGATCCCTCTTCATTGTTGTCCCTATATATAACTGGAATCGCACGATTTGGCTTGAAACTCAGGACTCCCAGCCCCTCCAAGGCCATATTCCACGACTGAAAGGTAGATCGTACCCCTGAGACTCCAAGTATACAAATAGTACCTACGTCTATAAATGTCGAAAATAGTACAGTACCTACTTCGGACTGTTTGGAGACTTGGAGGGCTGCATGAATGACGATCCGGCTGATTCGTCGTTGTCTGCTTGGGGGGATAAATTGAGATCCAAAATGCTAACGGCACCGGTTTCGAGCTAAGAATTGGCAAATCTTCCCAGCAACACGAGAACCCTAAGCCTTTGCCTGCGCGGCAGAGATGTCGGAAGCTGGAAAACTGCTGAGTTGCATCCTTGTCCAAGAAGACTCTATCGGGTATTATGAGGCCTACTAAATTAAGCGTTGGTATAAGGGCAACCATAAACGTCACGACAAGTATTACTAGAAGGTTGCCGCAGCATAAGGCTTATTGAAAGGGTTATATTCTAAAATAGTTGCTGCTACCACAACGACGACAACAACAACTACCACTACCACTACCACTACCACTACCACTACCACTACCACTACCACTACCACTACCACTACCACTACCACTACCACTACCACTACCACTACCACTACCACTACCACTACCACCACCACTGCCACTGCCACTACCACTACCACTACTACTACCACGACAACGACCACGACCACTACCACTACCAGTACCACTGCCAGTACCCCTACTAAAACTACTAAAACTAAAACTACTACTACTACTACTACTACTACTACTACTACTACTACTACTACTACTACTACTACTACTACTACTACTACTACTACTAACAGGCAGAGCAATTTCGGCGTCTTTTGGTGCCCGACTTCTTCATCAAATCTGCGCAACTCGTCGTGTGGATTGGGTACTTATGGGGTTCAGGATTCAATCTTAACTCTCTGCAGCAACTATGTACGACTTCAGCTTAAACCGCATGTGGTAGTATGGGTAAACCGAAAACAATTCAATTGCAAGCCGAGGGTCTTCCCCGACAGAAGCCGCTCGAACACGCTCTGCTTTAGCA
The DNA here is from genome assembly GCA_905221615.1 of Symbiodinium sp. CCMP2592. NCBI lineage: Eukaryota > Dinophyceae > Suessiales > Symbiodiniaceae > Symbiodinium > Symbiodinium sp. CCMP2592. Next base: position 792,803 of record CAJNDT010006091.1, on the reverse strand, counting down.
GCAGCGGTGTCCCTGCAAGAACAACTTATGCCGAGACAGGACACAAGGACAAGCATGCAGTCTTAACAGCTTAACGTATTAACAAGAACTCGAACCTTTCGAACTGCCGGGATCACTCCGCAACGAAGAGCTTAAAGTGCTTCCCGGCGTTTATGGAAGATGTATTTCTGAACAACTACACCCGGACAAGAACAAGTGATTGTCACTACAAATGTTCCACAGCACTGAAGACCGCTCAATTCATGCAATCAGGAACTCTGGTGGAATGTACTGCCATCGAATCGCAACAGGAACCCGCGACTGCAAAGGCAACTGTAAACCTCTGACCCTGAACCTTCCAATCTCCAGATGTGTCATATCTTTTAATGCCAGACCTCGAGGACCTTGGGCCTAGGCCATACGGCACAAACCATCGTGAAACCTTGGTAGAACACTTACAGACACCTTTATAGCACCCTTAAGCCTCTTCAAGACTCTTGTAGAGACCTTCTTGAAACCTCATAGAGCCTAAACCCTAAACCCCTAAACCCTAAACCCTCATAGAGCCCCCCTGCGCGCCGTTCGGCCGCGTCGGGAAGCTGGACTCGGGAGGGGCGAGAGCCGCCCGCAGCGCCCGGAGCCCGGCGCGGCGGATGGTCTGCGGTCAGAGTGGGGAAGGGGTGACTGCAAGAGTTCCTTAAGTTCAGGCTTCCTGAGCGGCATGATTAGGTTTAGGGGTTGTTGGGGGCTTTACAGTATTCGGGTCGGAGGTTAAGGCTCCCTTGAAGCAGAATTTATGATACATTACTTGGCTTTGTGTTCGGTTCTGTACGTCTCATTATCGAATTGTGAAAACTGTGACGAGCTTCTGTCAAGTTTACACCCAAAGACCTATCTAAGAATCTATCTATCTATCTAACTATCTCCCTATCGATCTGTCTTTCCGGCTGTCTTACCCCTCTGTCCTTGTGCATTGATGCATGCATGTATCCTTACAGCACACAGGCATACAGGCATACATACATACATACACACATGCATGAATGCAGGCATACACACATACACACATACATACATACATGCATACATACGTACATACATACAGACGCACAACCTAACAGACGTACATCCATGCATACGCTATCCATGTAGAATCACTCAACGACTGTTAAGAAGACATGTAATGTGTACTGTGCAGTTCTGCAGGGAGCTAGCCAGTGTTCTTAGCGGCTTCAGAGTTCGCCGGGTGCGACCTCATCTCGATCTCAGAAGGATTGCCAGTAGACAGACGAACGGAGCTGCGAAAGAACTCAAAGACTATCAAGTCATCTTCTAGGGGCTGAGTACCATGACCCAAAAAACGGCTAACCCTTAATTTGTGTCTGTTAGGATTCTAAAAGCCCCAAAATAAAAGCTTAAAGCGTGCCTACTTAACCCCTGAGTCTTTTTGAAGTTGGTCATGTAGGGGCCTTCGTATGGAACAGGGTTTTGGGGGTTCCTTACCATGATTAGAGTATTCTAATTATCAAGGCCCCTACAGCATAGTACCCTTATGGTATCCCTTATAGACTTATAGAACCCTTTTAAGGATCCCTTGAAAGGGACCCCCTATTCTAATTCTTAAGAACCCTCTGGTAGTCAGTTCTTGGGCTACTCGGCGAGGCTCGAGGGCATCTTGCCCCCAAGCCCCGAAACCTCCAAAAAGGCCCTAACACCCCTAAACCCGAAACCAAGCCCCTAAAGCTGAAAGGGAGCAGAAGAGGTTAGATGTGTGTGTGTGTGTATATATATGTATATATATATGTATATATATATAACGTATGTATCTATATATATATATATATATATATATATATACACATCTACCTTCGACTCCCGAACTTGAGGCGACAAAGCCCACTGCGTAAGATGTAGTTGGGTTTGAGAGAGCCCAAGGTTTCGCGCGCAGGAGGTGGCCTCCTCCGCCTGTGGCCCCACCGTGACAGGCGTCGCCATGGTCCACGCCACTTTGTCGAGTGTCTTTTGTTGTCTGAGGGTTTAGGGTTTGGGGTTCAGGGTTGAGGGTTTCATGCAGATGGGCTTTCATGATTGGAATATGGCTTTGGAGCACGTTATAGCGCGAGTATCTTAAGGGACCCTACGGGACAGCAGTCGTAGTATTGGTAGATATTGAAGCACCAATATTTTAATGTTACTAGACTTTAAGGTCTTCTGCGCTTTGCTTCCTGCGCCTGCCGCAGCTTGTCTTCTCCGGGTTTCTCGTGTTGAAGGGGCGAAGGGTTTAGGGCTCAAGGTTTTGGGCGGGCTTCAGGGTATTCTGGTTTTCGGCTGCTTTACCATCTCACACATACGAGCTGCTCAGAGAACACGCTGCAATGCAGTTGAGAAGAAGCCAGGGTCCTAGGCGAAACGCAGCGAATCTCCTGAACATGCGGCGGTATTTAGGGTGACATTGTCCGAGCTTGGCATTCAGGGTCATACAACGATGGGCTCTCTTGCATCGGCGATTCTCGAGCTTCTGTTGACAATTTGCTCTTCCATGCCGGTGTGGATCAGCATCCAAGTGGTTGCAGATACCAAAACCAGCACAATCCTAGCCCAACCTCGCTGCTGGCTACTAGAACGCCAACAGGTCTGTGCTGTTCAGTGCACGACCGACCTTCTGCAAAGACGAATCCTAGTCCCTGTATCCCATGAACCCAAAACTTCCTACCCTACTTGGAGGTTCACAGGTATTTATACGTGGGGTTATAAGTTATAAGCCCCCATATCGGCGATGATTTGGTTGCCCTACTTATAAGCTCCACTTAGCACTACACATGACTCCAAGCATAACCTGAACTCTGAGCATTCCTTCTTTTTCTTCCGCTGCCAGCGGCTTGGGCTGGGAGATGCCTGCCCAGGCACAACACCTACCGTTATAGTGTCTAGGATACCTCAGCCGGTAGTGGGGTTTCAGCTTTAAGGTCTAGGGTTTACTGACCTTCTGCTCAATGACAAAGCAAAACTGCACCACTTGTCAATAGCGATGAAAAACTAGAGTTTCCACCCCGAGGGAGTCGTTCTGAAAGGCTAGATACAACCCCGGGGATCCCGAACTTAGAAGGGATTCAAGATCTCGGGAGCTGCAGGGTTGTTGGGTTTAGGGGATTAGGGTCGAAGGGTTTAGGATTTTGGGGTTTCGGGTTTAGGGGTTAGGGTTTAGCAATGTGGGGTTTGGGGTTTAGGGTTAACGGCTTCGGGATACGAGGTTGCTGCGATACAATCGCTGAACTCTCGGCAGGGGCTTCGCAGCATGGGGCTCTCTGATACCGGAACATGTCTTCGCAAGCTTTCATGATACCGGAACACGTCTTCGCAATCTTTCAGTTCCAACAGAGTCTGATCCAGGATTTACTGTCTCTCACTTCTCCACACCTACAGACTCTCTCTCTCTCTCTCTCTCTCCCTCCCTCCCTCTCTTTCTATCTGGTTGAACTGAGAGTTTCGGGTTTTGCGCTCCCAGACGCAAGCAGACTTTTGCGTAGGCCCCGCAGCTCTCTGATGCGACGCGGCTGAAACAATGGTCGGTTCTCGCTGTACAGTGGGCGACATGCTAACTTAGATAACAAGGATTGGCACTCCAAGGAGCTAGGGCTAATTCTGGGTTTTTGGCTACAGGGCGGACAACATCTGCGTTGACGCGCATAGTGTAGCATGTTTCCTCCTCGCGCGAGCTCAGTCATGTGGACAACTCCCAGATGAGAACCTCAGCTTTTGGGAACTTGAATCCGCGCAGGATTTTCTACTGTGTTTGTCCGGCTCGCTGGACTGCAGGCACGCGCGCATGAATAAATGCCGCAACGAGTCCACACGTTCTGTACGGCTCGCGAAATGTACGCATGTCTAGTCGTTTCATATAGTATATCATATACTGCAATGTACTACACTATGCGACCCATCGCAAACAGCCTTCTGTCAAGGATCTGCTGGTGGTGGCGCCATTTTTGAGATGTTCAAATACTGCACACCGTATGTCTGGCCAGAAATTTGGCTAGGCCACTTCAGCTTTCAACAGAAGTCAAAGTAGAAAGCGAAGGTCTGTTCTCCAATCTCAACAGGCCAGTGAGACCCGCAGATGAAGTATGATGGGAGGCCAAAAGGCGGGTTTAAGATCCTTGGGGTAGGGATTCCTTCATATGAGCCGTATTATGGGAACCCTAATCCCTACTAAACCACCATAGGCTAAAACCCGTTTTGGCCTCCTATGAAACTCTCCTTTAGGGCCAAGCTGTGCCATCCAGCGAGGAGGTGGAGAAGCGGCCATCACCCAAAGCACCTGCTCTTTAGCCAACTTTGCTATGTACGGCTCAAGTTTAGGGCTTGGAGTTTCCTGTAGGCCCATCATAGGCATCAAAAGTTACAGAACAAAACTCCAGCCAGAACGTGACCACACTGCCCCCTGTCTCTTCTGTCTGCTCGCAAAGACGGCGAGGGAAACTGGAAACCAAAACTGAAGACCAAACAAGACTGCCCCGAGAACGCCCGCTTGAGGTCCGGGCAGCAGCTAGTAACGGTGTTGGTGTGCTCTGAAGTTCGCGGGACGGCTTCGGCCTGCGACACAGCGGAGAATATCGCGTTCCGAAAAACCCCGGACAGAATCTCTTTCTTCGTGTTTCGTTTTCCTGTCTCTACAGGTATCCTTATCCCCGTCTTTTTTGGCCTAAGCTCGCCTCTGTCTGTCTGTTCTGGCATGCACGACAATCATCTGAGCTGCGTCCTGTAACTACAAGCTTGTTGCAAAACGAGATGGGCGCGATTCAGTTCAGTCCACGACTGCTTGCGTAGCTTCAGGTGTATGTGAACTCGCGCACGAGTCTGACGAGAGGCTGCTAACACAAGATAGCCGATACCGAGCACAGTCGAAATCCTTACTGCACAGCTCGAGGTATCAAACTGAAAATTGCCATCTCAGGACTTAGTCTGACATTCAGACTCAGGCAGAAGCTGATTGCAGTGCTCCTGTCAAGCATGTCTCGCTTGCGATGCCTCCCCCTCATCACTTCTGGAACTCTTATCTTATCGGACCAGGGCTTTCACAACGTGACAGTGGGAAGTAAACATGGGAACATGCCATGCAATTCATCCTTAAACCGCAAGCCCTGTCACATAGGTGCGTCTTGAAGGCACAATGCCCCGGCACGTGCGAACGGACACCTGGGGGTTTCCGAAAATAGGGGACCCGAATGTAGTACCCTAAATACTAGGATCCTCATTCTAAGGACCCACAAAAAGGTATCCCTACTTTTTCGGAAACTCCCATCTGCCACTGCCACCGAAACTTCGGACCCAAACCCCGACATCGCCGGACACCTGACCCAGGAGGGCTGACTCATTCGGGTCCATTAATTTAGGGGCCTTAATAGTTAGAAGAGGGTTTTGGGGGCCATAACATACTATAACTATAGTAAGGATCCCCCAAAATAAAATAGGTAACTATGAATGCTCCTTTGGTAAGGGTTCAGGTCCTTTGGAGGGTTGAACGCAAATAGCTGTAAAACAGTGTGCTTTTCGTAGACCGAGCACACTGCATCGTGCCTTCGTGCCAGACACGCTGCTGCGGAATCCTGCCGGAAAACAGCGGCAAAGATAACAATAATTGGCAGTGTGCAAGTAGTGGCAGGTATAGGAAGGTTTGAAGCCAAAAGGCCGGAGGGGAACCTGGGACGTCATCCGTCATCCTTTTCAAGAATCCGGGCTTGACGGTGAGCATGCTTGTCTTGGCCAAGGTGAGCTGCGACATCTTGCGCATCCTTTTCGGAATTTTGAATCCATTGGTCGGCCCGTGCCGAGTGAGCATGACGAGCACCAGTTGGTAAAGGCAGCAATGTCCAAGCAAGCACAACGGCAACAGGCGGCTCTCTGCACTTAGCACTTCCTCTGCCGTCTCAGTGTGCCACACAGGCAAGCAAAGAGTCAGCTTCTGGGGTTTTGTCTACATATACATGGACATAGACATGTACCTGTACATGTACGTGTATATGTACATGTAAAAACTTTTTTACATGTGTATGTATTTGCATAGATACACACTGCCACATGCATGTCTGTCTGCACGTAAGTGTATGTGTAGGTGTGTATGTATGTATGTATGTATGTGTGCATGTATGTACGTATGTATGTGTATGTATGTGTGTGCGTGCATGGATGTACGTATGTGTTTCTGTGTATGTATGTACACATGTATATGTATGTACACGTATGTGCGTGTATGTATATGCCTGGGCATATGCATATAACAGTGCATGTACAGGAACAGTTATTTATATGTATACATGTGTATCTATCTACTCATACACATAAATATGTGGTTGTATCAATCTTTCGTTGTTTATTTGTAAGCACATACGGACCTACGCATCGTATGCACAACCATCACGAAAGCTTAAGTCTGAACGAGAAACAAAAGGGACTCGTCATTTGGGGAAGCCGATGGGAAAAAAGAGGCATGCTATACAACATAGGGACTCGGGTTTTGGGGTATAGTGTAGTACAATTATGACGAATCCGAGACCTATGGTAGGCAGTGTCTAGCAAGGTATGAAGATGCCTCAGTGCAAACTCACGGAGAAAGGTAACATCCTGCAACTGTGGATTTGTTTGCAGCTCTACATGGGAATCCACAAATCCAAGATTCTTGATGTAAGGCCCCGGCGCCGCCGTGCTTCGTCGAAGGACTCGCTGCCCGCACCCTCAGCGGCTGACTCGTCCGCATATTTCTATGCAGTTATGTGCATTTCTGTGCAGTGTATCTGTGGGTGCGGTATATGATTGGATCTACTCAAAACAAGTCTGTATATGTACATATACATTGCGTACTTGTATATGTATATATGTATGTGTATATATATATATATATATATATATATATGTACATTCATGCACATATAACTTGATAGATGTATATACATACATACATGCATAATTACAGGCATACAGACATACATATACATATACATATACATATACATATACATATACATATACATATACATATACATATATATATATATATATATATATATATACTCATGTATAAGTGTAACTAGCACCTCCTTAAACCAAAACATAGCCACAGGGTAACGACGACGAATCGAAGAGGGTCCGCAGTCCGAGACATGCGCAGAATGCCGTTGAACTAGGTTTGGGGCTCCTTGCTTGGTCAATGGCCACTGTAGATCTTTTGGTTATACCGTTATACCTCCATGTGGGGCACTGGTACGTGAAACATGATTGCATATGACCAATACAAGTGCTTACTGAGGGGTTCAACAGTGACCGTATTGCTAAGCTGTCGAAACCCTGCATTTGGCGAGCATTCGGTGGGTTCTCGACCTCAGGAGCACCCTTTCGGTTTCGGTGACGTATTGTGTGTGGGATCCGAAACAAGGATGCTAGCTGAAGAGCTACTTATTTGCTGACCGCTCCCTCACATTGATTCCTCTGTGGGCGGCGCCGGCCCGGCTGTTGGACCCCCCTGGCAGGTGAAAGGTTGAAACGGCGGCAAAGGGTTGCGGGCTTTAGGGTGTGGGTTTCATAGGGCTTAGTGCATTTATAGCGTTAAGGGTTAATAAGGTTGCTCAGGGAGGTGTACTACCCTACAAACTCCGTCCCAGTTTAGAGGAGTCTGCACAGCAAGAAATTCTGCCAGATCCCTGCAGACTCAGACGAATCCGAGACCCTAAACCTCAAACCCAAAACCCTACAATCCTGAACCCTAAACCCCCAAAGCCCTAAAAGGAAACATGACGGAGATGCGAGTCTCGAGTCCAAGCTTCCGATTGCCTGCCAAGGCTGAGCTTACTTCTTTCCTTTAAAGGAACTTTCAGGGCTCCTTTCGGGGTTCCTTTAAAGGCTCCTTTAGGGGCTCCTTTACAGAAACTGTGGGGCTTCCTATAAGGGATCTATAAGGGGACCGTTCAGGTTAAGGGGCTCAGGGGCTCTGATGGGTTTGTCCGGGTTCAAGTTTTAGGGTTTACGGGTTCATAGGGATTCTAAGGTCTGCTTAAGGATTGGGGCCTAGGGGTTTAGGGGCCTACAGAGCCTATAGAAGTTAAGGGTTTAAGGTTTGGGATTTTTCTGGTTTACCGGGCAGAAGAGCGGGAAGCAGGGAAGGAAGGAGACAGAACAGGTAGATAGACAAAATCTCCGTGAACTTCCACACCCAGACCTTGGACACGTAAAAAACTTAAGCCCAATCGGCTTGACCGACTGGCAAAATGCTTGGGGCCTGCCAGCAGCCATCTTTGTGACTGAAGAGCACAGGAACATAGTCGAAGCCGCAGGCCACCAACCTGGGTCTGCAGAAAGCGAATTCCGGTGCGTAGATGGATAGGAATGACTTACTAATACTACTCCTTACGTTAGGAATCCTTACACCAATGGACGATATTGAAGTCTGTCAGCTGGTATCTGATTCTCAAGGTGTGTTCACCGCGAGTCCAGACGCAAACTAGCTTGACATAGATATGCTCCCCTTCACCCAACACAGGCCTGAGCGAAACTGCCTTCTGCATTGAACTGAGCAAGACCCTAAAACCCTGAATCCTAACCCCTAAACCCTAAAGTCCAGAATCCTAACCCCTAAACCCTAAACCCTACTAAACTCAAGGCTCAGCCTGAGCTTTCAACTCTGTCCGACCAACGAAGGCCAAGTCAAGGAAAGGCAAACTCTTCCACCTCCGGTAATAGGAACAGAGCTGGCATATGCTTGGGCCTGAAAAGCCTTTCCTTGCTCATCCCGGGCTGTGATATATATATATATATATATATACATATATATATATATATATATATTCTGTATATGATAGATTGCATGTATGTATATATATATATATATATACATGTGTATAATGTACTATTCAGGCCCTCGGACTCTTATGGACTGTTAAGGTTGAGGCTTCATGGCGGTCCCTATGATCTTGACTTCTGTCTGCCGAATTGTGGTCCTTTTCTGCGGGATCTCATGCTCTCCACATCAAAACCTTGAAGGAGCTTTGCAATGAGACATCAGATCTGCAGATTGACACACGGTCTAGGGTTCATAGGGGTGATGCCAACAGCCAAAGCGAACAGCAACTTGCGTCAACTGCAACATTGTCGGAGCAACACCAGAAGCCACGACGTCAATGACATCGGTGAGTTGCAGCTAAATGCGCAATCATGAGGGGGAAGTGGCAAGATGCCGCCATGCATTGGAATCGTCACAAGGCGGAGGGTGGATGCCATGATTTCGTGCACCGGCGGTGCCTGAATGTGGCTTGCGTGGGCATGTCTAACCCACCATGAATTCCGAGGCAGCACCAGCTGGATTTGTTGCATAGGCATCAAGCAAAGTATAAAAAGTATAAACATGGTGGGAGCTATGTCAGCTAAACTCCAGCAGCAACAACAACAGCTTGAACAACGGTTTCACCTGAACCACACATCTTCAAGATGAAGTTGAATTTAGAATTGCGAGATTCAGAAGCCAACGTTAGATAATCGGATCCTTGATAAAAAGATCCGCATAAATAGAGTCACTTTACTTTCTGAGAAGCCCAGTTCGGCCGGATCTGGTGTCCTGGCCTGACCACCTCTACGGCAGCATCGGGGCCACCGGCGAGCGACTTGAAGCGAACGGTCGCATCCTGACCTGGAGCACTCAAGCTGGTGTTCCTGATTTCTGGACCTTAACCGTTGAGATAGGGTTGGGTGGTACATGACCACTTATTCAGACTCCAGACCCCTATTGTGCACCTGTGACGCTGGATGTTTGCGTTCTCTGTGACGACAGCAAGCTCTGATCTCGGAAATACTTTTGCTAGCAAACCCAGGTGCAGGAACACAGCTCGTGCGACGACGGGCGGGGTTCTGAGAAGCTTCCTCGAGGTGGTTTAGGGCTTTACCCTGAACCTCGATCCCCAAACAGGGAAAGTCCAAGAGCGTGGAAGTCCCTGAGCCCCACACCCGGAAAGTCCCGTACTTCAGCAACCCCTACTACAATCGTAGTCGAACTATAAGGAAATGCTATTCTGATTGTTTTTGCTTCTAAGCTAACCCTAGCCTAAACCCTCAACCCTAAATTGTAATACTGGGGCCAGGCTTCTGAGGTTCTGGCAAGCAAATGCAAGCACATTGCTCCTGCTGAACCTCGCGGAAGCGATGCGATAGGTGCACAGATAGGTGCATGGCATCCCCGACAGTAGGTTTCAAGAGGGTTTAGGGTTTAGAGGTTGATGGTTTGTTGTGTTTAAGTGCAGTGGCTCCATGGGGTTTAGGGGTTTGGGCTTTAGCTGGTCCTGTTCTTGCCTTAAGCTTCTAGAAGCCCCGTGCTTGACATCATGAACTCTGGAGATCGGCAAGTCTGTCGCTACTACTTCCAGATGTACAAGGATTCCGAGAGCTCTTGAGACCGCTTCTATATCCAAAACCCCCAAATCCTATACCCTAGCCCTAAACCCTAAATCGAGTGCTTACTTGGAGGTTCGTGGGCAGGGTTTTAAGTAGGGTAGCTATGATTAGGGACTTATAACCCCACTTATAACTACCCATGAACCTCCAAGTAGGGATTGGTGGTTCTGGTTTGTGGGCTCGGCCCGGCTAGGCTTTGGGATCCGGATCTAGCAGGCAACGCTTGCATACCGAACGCAAAATTTGAGATGTATACTGCACGAAGTCAACACAAAGTGAATAATGTACAACACATGTGTGTAGTCTGTAACATCTACTGAAAATGGCGTGTGTGTGTATATATAAATGTATATATATATATATATATATACAGCGTAAATATGTAAGCATGTAAGCCTTACGGTTTCGGGGCTTGCGCCATGGGCCATACTGATCAGCATCGGACCGCCTCAAGTCTACAGTCCACTGAGGCAAATATGTGAGCCTTAGGATCAGAAGAGGATTCTGGGGCTTCTTGTGACAGCAATATATTCCGAAATCTGCTTTTGTTACATTACAATAAAGGGAAACAGCTACAAATGGCTCCGACTCCTATAATATAGGGCATTAATAGTTAGAATAGGGTTTTAGGGCCCATAATACTATAATTATGATAAGGACCCCACCCCAAAAAAATGATGGTACAGACGGTAATTATTTAAGGCCCCCATATTATTAGACACAAAGAGACACTGATGCTTAGCAGCCAGGGGAGCCTAGGAGCATCCCTGAACTGTCGAGTAGAAAGGTAGCATTGGAGCGCTCCGCGTAATTCAAGAAGTGCAGGAGGGCTTTGGGATATATATATATATATATGTATATATATATATATATACAACATGCATTATATATATATATAGAGAGAGAGAGAGTGAGATCGATAGGTATGTATATTATATATTAGATAGATAGATACGGGGTTTGTATGTCTAATCGCACGCAACGCGGTGGGATCACTGAGACTAGGGCGCAATTGCATTGACCCAGGAGCTCGCGTCCTCTGTCACCTGGCATGACTGGCATGGATCCTCAAACCCTAAACCCTATAAGTTTAGGTTTTTTTTTGAACGCCCCTTTTTCCCTACTGCAAGTTCTGCCGTCTGGAAGTTTAGGGTTTAGGGTTTAAGGGTTTCATGGACGATGCATGACTTCCCCTTTTAAGGGCTCCTATAAGGATAGTGTAGGGGCCTTAACAATTAGCATAAGGCTTTGGTGTACGCTATACTATATCTACACACCAAGGGAATCAAATCTGTAACTATCCAAGCGCCTATATTGATGCTCGGGCAGGAAACACGACTTGTAGAAACACATGGAGTTTTGACAAGTGGCGGCAGCAACGGCAGTGGCGCGAGTTGGCACAGCATTAGTATTACAGCAGCAGCAGCAGCAGCAGCAGCAGCAGCAGCAGCAGCTTTGGTTGTGCTGCTCGTCGCCGTAGTACCAGCGGCAGCAGGGCTAAGAGATCGGCCCATGCCTGACAATCTCATGCACTGTGCTACCTACCCCTCAACCCTGAATGACAAAACGAAAATTGGCCACCCCGTGTCACAAGTACGACCACATCCAGCCGATGAAGCCTGTAGCGCGTTGAAGCTTGGACCATGCCCCTCCTCAGTGACAGTCACGTCATAGACCTTTGCATCAGGGAAACCAGACAGGCAACTAGATTTCGGCGAGGAGCACCAGTCGTTCTTAACCGGTTTCCAGTCCAATCTATAATTACCATGAGGACATGCCCAAAATAGTATAGGTAACTATTAATTAAGGCCCAAGCCCCTATAATTCCCCTTGTAGTGGTCCGTTCATAGCCGGAATTAATGATTGCAATCGTCGCGACAACAACTCAGAAGGACTCGATCGTTCCTCGAGCCCCAGTGTCAAGTAGAACTTCGGGCTCTCGGAACCCCAACTCAGGAATCCCAGGATTTTTGGCGGAATCCCAAGGTTGCTCGGGGGAACCGCAATGTTTAGGGCTTTAGCGCCTTGGGTTTTGCAGTGTAAGGGTGTCAGGCTTGAGGAGTTGGGCCCGAAAGCCTGTGGTTTAGGGACTTTAATAAGTAGAATAGCGTTTTGGGTCCCCGTATACTGTAAAAATAACAAGCAACCCGCAAGATACTACAGGTAGTTACCAGGGCACCTATAGTAGAGAAAACTGGATCATCCTCTTGGAGCCCAAATTGGATTCCACCGCGCATTGTAAATCCCATGCCTTGAACCCGATCGAAACATGAAACCGGAAGCCTAAACCCAGGTCCTTCGTCGTAACTCCTGTACTCTACCTTCATTGGAACCACAACAACAAGACTATGCTTAGTATTCTCTTGATTTTCATATGAACAAAAATGGAGAATAACTCCTGAGGAGACTATAGTGTACCTAAAAAAATCCTCGGCCCTTTCCCAAAAAGAAATTCCTGAATCCACCCTCAACACCCTGCACCCTAAACCCAAAAACCAACTCAAAAACATGAAACAAAACCCCCTGAAACCCTTCAACCCCCGGACAGCTTCAAAACCCTCAAACCAGATCCTAAACCCTTAAACCCCTAAACCCGAGAAGAACAACAAAGACCGAGCTCTTGGCCCTGAGGTGTCGGTCGGTGGAGCCAGTGGCCAGGTACCTCCCGAGCCCAAAAGCCTACAGAGAACCCAAGAAAGTTAGAACATGGGTTTAGGGTTTACGGGTTCAGGGTTTGGGGGTTCGGGTTCAGGGTTTAGGGGTCTAGGGGTTGGGGTTCAGGGTTTGAGGTTTAGGATTTATGGATTTAGGGTGACGTGTGCTAGCATCTGTGATGCTTTACCTGGTCCTAGAATCTTAGAGCCCGAAAGCCAGAACCCTTAACTTCCAAACCTCAACCCTCTCAAGCCCAACATAAGCAAGATTTGTAGTAGAAGCCAGAAAGTTGGAACATGACTTTTGGCTTTAGGGCTGGGTTCAGGGCCGTGAGCTTTGGCATTTCGGGTTTGCGGGGGGGTCGGGATTTAGGACTTACTTTAGACTCAATTCGGAGTATTAGAGTTGTAGCAACATACCTCCAGACAACTCTACTGCCATGTTGGCTACGGTGCAGCCAAATCGTTGTGCTTAACTCTTGCTGCTGCAAGTGCTATTGCTGATACTACTACTGCGACGACGACTACGACTACTCCCAGCCCTATTCCTCTACTCCGACTACTACTACTTGGGTTCGAACACTTCTTTGAACTCAGATTCGAACACCGGTATATTTGAATCTGGGTTCGAACACTGGTGTTCGAACTCAGGGTTCGAACACCGGTGTTCGAACTCAGAGTTCGAACACCGGTGTTCGAACTCAGAGTTCGAACACTGGGTTCAAACACTGGTATTTGAACTCAGGGTTCGAACGCTAGCGTTTGAACCCTCGACGACGACGACGACGACGACGACTACTACTACTACTATTACTATTACTCCTGTTGCTACTACTGCTACCACCACCAATGCTACTTCCGGTGTTGTCTTGTTGTGGCTGTTGTTGCAGCAGCTGCTGCCTGTGACACTGTTGTCGTCGTCGTCCCGGTGGGGTTGTGCTGGCGATCCGTGATTTTCGGGAGGCAATGCGACGTTGTGTAAGGTGGCCCAAGCATCCGGGAGTGCATGGTTGCATGTCCAACACACTGCCAAACCCCTTTGAGGAAGCCAGGCTACGATGCTCTGCATAGTCTCTGAAAGGCAAAAACCCATTGTCTGGCAGGCGCACTGGGATGAGTGATGCCATGCCACCGCCTCAGCAGTGCTGTTTGTTCGTCATTTCCAGATCATGGGTCGTCTGGAGATATCGCTGCAACGGAAGCCTCGAGAATTCTACGGGTCTACTTGCAGCCCGTGCCCTCCACAGAGCGGCTGTAACCCAGAATGTCCAGGCATTTGGTCACGTGCCAAGGCATTGAATTCCACCCTGAACCCTAAGCCCTCGAAACTTCTCTGAGGGCCCTTGCGGTGATCGCCGCCTTGGACTTGCCGACCTTGGACGCCACCCAAGCTGTGACCTTTCGCGTTTCGGTCACAGGGCCCCCTGTTCAACAGGTTCTGGGGCACCTTGTACTGTAAATAACCATAAAACTTATTTAGACGCTGCAATGAAATTCGTTGTGAATATTCCGACTCATATATTTATTACAAAAAGGCTAGGGCAGCCAAAAGAGATAGGACCCCAACTCCAGGCATGCGACTGGCAATTGATGCCAAGCATGACAATCACACGACTGCCAACGACACACCACAGACACACGCGCACGCACACACAAAGAGACAGAAGCAAACAAGATAAACGCACTTCTTTATAGTAAGAAGAGGAAGCGTGGAACGTGGAACTAAGGACCGTGATTGCAAAACTGGCAACAGCAATGCACATTAAGCAACCAACTAGTACTGCCGTAGTTAACTAGTACTGCCATGTCAGCAATTGGAACGCTACCCCAAACCATGTCGTGGTTTCAGCCGCCCCGGCAGCAGCATGCGGAAACTCATGAACTCGCTTGAATTGGGCATGGTCGTGCAACCTTCCATCTTCATTGAACTGCTAACGCAGTGTGTAAGCGTTACTTGTAGCTGTTCTGGTCAGGTTTATGAGTTATGAAATGCGGATGGTGTTTTATTCAAATCCCAGGTGCGAGAGGCTCACGATCACTTACCCGGTGCAACCTCGTGTGTCATGCATGCATAGATATGGGAGTTTCCGAAAAGGGGGGAACCCTAATATAGTACCCTAAATAGTAGGATCCTTATTAGAAGGACCCCTAAATAAGGTACCCCTAACTTTCGGACACTCCCATATGTCACAGGCTTGTATCTTGATGAAATCTTCCCGGGATACACCAGACAAACACGCAAGGAACCCTGATCAAGTTCTGGAGTGCTCACCCACCTCAGCTGCTATTTACCCCAAAACCTCTTCGCATGATCCTGGCCAGGCTTCAGCGCGTGTGTCCCAAATTGCTCTAAACATCGCTGAGCAGCCGCCTGGGGTCTTAGCCCAGGCTTCGAACCCTACGCCCTAAACCCGAAATCCTGAACTCTTGATCCTAAACCCTCCAGGGAGCCCGACACTCCTTAATTAGGGAATATACCTCAAACTATATCGGGAATTTTGTGGTTTAAGGTATATTCCTTAAAAGAATAAGTAGTAATTAGAGGGGCATTGGGCTGTCTGGAATAGGGTGCTTAATATATGGGTTTAAAGGTTTTTTCCTTAGTAAGGGGGCAGTGGACTCTCTAGGAATCCTAGTTGGCCTCCAATCGGTCCAGTTTGCAGGATTCCACGCCTGAGGCTCATAGTGACACACGGCCGTGTCCTTGGAGGCCAGTCCTGCACACAGGGATTCTTCCCCTGAATTAGGGTTTGGAGTTTCGGGTTTTAGGGCTTAGGGTTTAAAGGTTGTAGGGCAGGGGTTTTAGGGTTTATATGCTGAAGCTGAAACCCTAGCGTGAAACTTATCCTCCTGCTGCTGCGAGGCGTCATTGTCATATACACACCAACCGAAATTTTCTAATTTCGCAAGTTCTGCCAACACATGCGAGTGGCACGACCCAGAGACTCCAAAACCCCTTAATTAAGGAATGTGCCTTAAATCATAATAGGAGCCCTAATATGATTTAAGATGTATTCCCCAATTAAGGGGTTTTGGAGGCTCTGGGGACGATAGCAATCTAATCATCGTCAGAAGACGGCCAGCGATCAAGGAAACAGTCGGCCGCAAGGATGCAGCCTTCTGGGTTGAAGGCACCGAGAACGAGCAAAATTGTCACTTAACAATCAGAGTCATCAGAAGATCCAATGCGCGAGACAACTATGATGCGCACAGTCTCCCTCTTATGTTATACGCTCATCCTGACAGACCATTATCACCTACATCTTCGCAATCACATTAATCATCACCACCATATCCATCAGTACCACCATCACCGTCACCATCATCATCACATCACTCTCATTACCGTCACCCTCATCATGAATCATCATCATCACCATCATCATCATCACCATCACCATCACCATCATCATCATCATCATCATCGTGCGATCGTTCATGCAACTGCCGCCGCCGTCCTTTGGCGTCACCACCATTCTGAACTCGTCCTATCTGTTTCCCTTGCGATGCCTACAGCGAAGCGCTCGCCGTCCGGAGCCCAAGCAGCGCAGAGAGCCGCACCTGGGCTTGTGAAAACCATGCTTGGCGCTTCGTGGGTAGTTATAATAGTGGTTTAGGGGTTTAGGGTTTGGGGTTTAGGGGTTTAGGGGTTTAGGGGGGTTACAAGTAGGGCAAGTATGATTACAACCCTTAGTGGCCTTATAACTCCAAGCAATGTCTGTGAGAGTCTGGTCTTTGAAGGATCAGGGCGTGTCGGAAGGTTTCACAAGCAAGTCTCACAGGGACGTTACAAGGACGAGCTTAACTACCGGCACTAGTACTTTCATAGCTCTACTTATAAAACATATGCTGTGTTGTGCTTTCCGAAACGATGTTATCACAAGATGTACAAACTAGGGAACAGACAAGCAAATGTCGCAGCTGCAAGAGTGGCCAATCCTAAGCCGTACACCGAATACCCTGTAAGGATGGGAAAGGTGGGCCTCTTGTGCTTCTGAGCACCGTACGTGGAGCTTTCAGCTCCACATTGACAGACCTGACGTACATGTGAGTTTAGGGTTTAGATCAATACCAGGGCTGCATGTGCTTGAACAATGAATTACCGCGCTGCGTAATATTTGGCGAGCAGCCTACCATTTAAGCACGTGGAACCGTCAAGCAAGTATTGAAACGGATACATCAAGTTCTCTGGCGCCAATACCGGAGACCTACCAGCATCCTAAACCTCATGAGTAAAGCATATCCACAGGTAGACACCGAGTTGGTTGATCGAGACATCAGAAGTAGCAGCGGTCTGACTAGTTTCGACAGTCTCATGCCCCGCGGCCCCCTCTTAGCAATGCACACTTGCAGTTTTGAGAACGAAGCTCATTCGCTCTTCTCACTGCAGAGGCAACGATGTTGAAGCAAGAGAAACTCAGAGAACAAGTCAAGGGCTAGGCCCCTGAAAAGATCATCCCGTAAGCCCCAAACACCTGAACCCCAAAACAATTCAGGAACCATCCACGTGAAGGCAGCAAGCAGAAAAGGCCTCCAACTCCCATCTCCGGACCGCTCCCAGACGAAAGCTGTCCGATCCTATCACAGCAAGCAGCACTGCTGGATTTAGGGTTTAGAGGTTTATGTAGGGATAGGGATAAAAACATGCTTTCGTTGAACGGCTTAGAGGGCCTGATTGAGGCCTTATGGTTCTGGGTTATTCCGGGAGGATCTACCTCAAGAGAAGTCTCTCGTCCTGTTTCGTCTTGTGGCTGAGAGGTACTCATAGCGGAAGTTGCAACTAACGCCTCTGTGTTGGGCCTACGTAACCTGAATCTCGGGAGAGAGATTCGGAATCTATGGTTTCGCCGTGCTCTTGGCACTGGCTGGATCCAAGAACACCGAGAATGCAGGGTGGTCTCACAACGCAAGCAGCTTCCAGACGTTGCAGTGAAGACTTCTGTTCTTCACGCCATTCCAAAATTCCTGTCTCTGTCCTCTCCCTCTCTCTCTGTCTATCTCTTCTTCCGGGGTACCGGGGGAAAACCCGTCCCCCGTTAGGAAAACCTCCCCAAACTCCCCACATGACCATAAGGTCTGTAAGATTTCACAATCCCCCTCAACCCTCAACCCTAGTCCCTAAATCTTAAACCGTTATAATTTCCAATTTAGAACATATAGTATATGATATATAGTATAGAATTTGTACTACATAATATATACTGTACTATATGATATGTACAATATGTATATATCTATAAGAGATTAAACACATAATATATATCAGGTAATGTATAAATATACAGTATGTAATATGCAATAGGTCATATATCCGAGAGGACCCCCATACTTCCCCCACATGCAAGCAACCCGATTAGCTCTCCTCCGAGGCTGAGAGCAGCCTCCCGTGGCAGGACCAGTCTAGACCTGCCGATTTTTTTTTTGTTGAACCGTCTTTTCCTCCCGCCCGTTTGGGTACTTGGAATGCCATTCTGGCTGAGAAAATATCTTTCCGCTTTAAGGCTTTGGGGTTTAGGCACTCTTTCCGCTTTAGGGGTTTAGGGTTTTAAGTGTAGGGTATAGGGTTTAGGAACTAGGGTCTAGGGTTTTGGCTATAAATAGGCGTAGGGTTTGAGGTAACTGCTTCATGAGTGTTATTCTTATGAAGGCTGCATCGCTACGATTGCTTTTATCATGCTGCTGATGGATGATTAAGATGATAATGCATCTGGAGATTATGTTTACAGATGGTACGGTGTTACGTTGAGATTGTTGTTGCCAGTAGATGTTATAGTTACGTTTTATGCGGCTGTTGATGGTATTTATACTGTTACTCTTGATGTTGATAGCATTGGTACCACTGTGAAAATGTTGAATAACACCTGTTGCTGTCATCATTACTGATCACTGTTCTCGTTATCATAACCATGGCTATCTTTTATGAGGTGTGATGTGAAGAAGAAGAAGAATGAGATTCTGCTTTGGAGGGCATGTGCGTAGTCAGGCTCAAACTCAGGATGATGATGATGATGATATTGTTGTCTGAAAATAATTACCACTATCACGATGATTTTGACTACGACTCATACTATGACTGCAAGAATGAATACTTCAGTAAGTGCAACCGTCGCAGAAAAACGAACAAGGCTACCATACAAGTGGCCATGAGGATTAATTACTATATATAAAGGTTGTGCCTTAAGCAGCTAAGCTAAAGGTTTAGGACCTAATCCAGGGCAAACTCTAACTCCTTGAAGCCCGAACCTCAAGTTCAATTTAAGGTTTTGGGGATACGGCGGCGGGATGTGAGGGCTTTCAGGCTCAGCGTGTTTGCGTTTCAGGTGGAGATTTGTTAGGGTTTAGGGTAACAGAAGGGATAGAAACCATCCCAGATCATGCGACACGACAATCAAGACTGAGCACACCAAGCTCCAGGCACGCCAACTTATGTGTTCGGGCCTAGGGTATGTTATCTCCATTTTGAGACTCAGTTTCAGAGCTGCCGGCTTCAAGTTTCAGGGAGCAACTCCGCATCTGGCGCCGGCCATGTCAGTATTGGTGGTAGGGCTTAGGGTTTAGGGTTGCCAGCAACAGCAGAAACAAGAGAAGTCGCCCTCAACTTAACGGCTGTGCTGCCAATATGATATGTCTGTATGACTGCACTGCTGCCAGCATTACACCTGGCACTAGTAAGTAGTAGTTTTGCTACCAACGTAGGTTGGCCCAGTGTCCGCACCTGTCTTGCCCTGCCCCAAACTTTCCCCCTGCGAAACCGCGACCCGGCCTGTGACTCGCTGCGAATGCTTCTGCAGCACGTGGGTTCGCTGGTACTGCAGTCCGAGGCTCTTGCAGCCACACATGGCATGCAGCTTAGTTGGAGTTGAGGGTTTTTGCTTTTGGCAGCGACAAAATCAAAAGGCCTATATGGTTTGTCTGCAAAAATACATTCTCTGGTACAGACCCATCAGATGTGCCTAGTTTGAAAAAGCCTCTCGTACAAGCCCTTACAGCATCCCCCCCAAACACCTGAAAAAGCCCCCCGCCGTTTTAGACACCTCCACGATCATCCACAGTTTCAGAGGTGACTTCTGAGAAGGCCCTAAACACTAAACCCTGAACCCTAAACCCAGCTCTCTGGGAAAGGCTCCTTTTCGGAGACCAGCTCGTAGATGAAGATCTCTTCCGTGTTTGGACCTTGCCCGAGGGAATTGGTATCTTTCATGCTTTGGGGATTCACGTGCATGGTTCAGGGTATTCGAGTTCATGAAAAGTTTAGCATACACCGAAGTCACCGAAGGTCCTGACATGTCTTGCAAGGTTTTCGCTAATCCTTTTCTCTCCCTCGCGCTAGCCATGCGGACTTGCACCATCTTGTGTTGTACGAAGCGCTTGTAAGGCCTGGAGGTGGCTTTTCTAGCAGGCCAGCCCTGTGTAACACTTCCAAGTGGACCCCTCGCAAGAATCAGAAAACCCACTTTCCTCAAATAACCTCCCTGCACCCACCAATTGCGTGCCCAAAGGCAAAGTGCCAGCAACTGCTCGTCTTGTGACACTGCCTCTGGTGTTCAGTAGGGAATGGGGGAATGGATCCTTATAGCAGTCCCTATAGAATCCCTTTAATGGCGGTCCCAATAACCCATTCCCTACTTAGAACCAGACAGACAAGGGGCAACTACGGTATCAGCCCAAGTCGACCCAATTCATGGAAACTGACATCATGCGACTGCCGTGTCGAAAGCCCACAGCACACTGAAAAGCAGCTCTGTCTGGGAGTTTCAGAAGAGAGGGACACCCCCGATGTAGACCCTAAACACTCCGAACCCTTGCAAAGAGACTAAAGCAAGCCGGTACTTGGAGTCTCATGGGTAGTTATAAGTACGGTTATAAGTAGGGTAAGCTATACTTGTACCACATATTAGGGGACTTATAACCCCACTTCTAAATCTGGGAGTTTCCGAAAATGGGGGCCCCTAATGTAGTACCCGAAATAGTAGGATCCTTATGATAAGGACCCCCAAAATAAGGTACCCCTAATCCCTAATCTTCGGAAACTCGCATATCCATGAACCTTCAAGGGCTTAGGGTTTAGTAGAATGGGGCTTCGGTGTAAAATGAGTCGACAGACTTCCAAGTTCCAAGGCAAGCAGTTGGTAATTATTCAAGTGCCTATATTTCCCTCTTTCTTAGCAGTCGGAATGCCTAAAGGTCGAAGACCAGGCACCTGATGGGTCCCTGGCTGCGAAACTCCTGAAGACAATCACATTGTAAGTATAACAAGAATCCTATTATTAGCTAGGGCCGAACCCGAAACCCCGAACTGAAGATCCTCATAGTTGTGTAAAACTTTGCCTCGAGGCCCGAAATCCAGGAGCTCGGCCGAGGCAGCACGCGCTCGCTAGCTTGTGAAGTGTTGTCTGAAAGTGTGGAACAGCGCATAACAGCATACACAAAACAAGGTAGTATATCATATGAGAACTATAACCTGAGTTAGGTTGAATGACGCAGCTGAGTAGGTATACGCTGCGACCTCAAATCTTCGAATGGCTACCAGGATCCTGGCATGGATGCTGACAACCTCGACGTCACTTTCCTTGCGGACGGAGGTGCTGGGGCACGAGGAGCAAGGGGTGGGGTATGAGACAGCCTTCTGGCTACTTTGGGAACAAAGGCAGAAACGCTGTGGAAGGCACGGACTACTGTGCTACGGGCCGCGGGCCCTACCGTAACTGAGTAAATCCTCATATAATACATGCATACATACATATATACATACATTGACCTTGATATTGACATCGATGTTGGTATCCACACATGCACATGCATCTCCATCTCGAACAATACCTTACTTGAGCGCCACGCCAACATGGTGTTAAGCCCCAACATGCATCTATGTTCCCCGAATTATTTTCGCCAACACGCGAGTTTAGAAAATGCTGCCCATTTATTATATAGAGTGCCGCAACATAGTACCTGATGTAGCGGCAGTTACAGTCCTCCAGCCGCCGAGCGAGAATGGCTGAAACCATGTCGGATAGCTCAGACCGGCAGCAAAGGCCGGAATGGCAGATGTCTGGCCAGAGTATATGGGAGTTTGGTACCTTATTTTGGGGCCCTTACAGTAAGGATCCTAGTCCTAGTATTTAGGGTGCTATATTAGGGTCCCCTGTTTTCGGAAAGTCCCATATGTATGCTGGCCAACCATTCTCACTGCTACTATGTCTCTGTGCTACAGGGAACCTAGGTTCACACCCAAAACTTCCTGGATTCGCCGAACGATGAGGTCAAAGAGGAACCGTACTCTTCACAGCCTGGAAAAACATAGATGCCCATGAGGCGGTCAAATGCAGGGCAGTACTTGCGATGCCCCGTCGCGATCGACATGAGTAGTGTTCCCGAAGTCTGTTTACACTCTGTCGCAGCTGCTCTGGTCATGATGGTGGCACGGTGGCTACGCTATCCGCGCGCTCGACCGCTTCACATGGTCTAATCCTGCACATGATCATGCCACTCGATGCTGAAAAGCTGCGGTCATGTGCTTCACCTCAAACACCGGCTTCATAGCGCGGTCAGCTCATCCAAACTGCTCAAATAAGTATTCAAACGTGCCGAGCGCCATGTCGGCCAACAGACAAGACTAGAATTAGTGCCGTCGTAAACGGGTAGAGGCTCTGTCTGGCCCGCTTGTTGTCCTTGAGCTGCTGTACTTGGAGGTTCATGGGTGGTCATAAGTAGGTTTATAAGTGAAGTAACTATAAGTATAACCCATATTAAGGGACTTGTAACCCCACGTATAACTACCAATGAACCTCCAAGTACACCAGGCAAGCACAGAATGGTGTGCGTGTAATCGCCGTGCGGCCGTCGCGATTCGTGGCCTCGGCCAGTTAGCTTCCTGTAAAACCGCTGTATAACTATAACAGGCCAGTAGTATACTATTTTAGTCATGTAGTATGGTTATGGTATCATTACAGAACTACTATAGTATTAAAATATATTAAAATATTATTTGTAGTATTTGTTCCCTTTCCCCTCCGAGTGGTGTTTACAAGCAACGCGCTGTCAGGTGCCGACTTTCTTCCGGAAGCTCGTTTGCTGCACTTTGGCACCAAACACAAAGATGCGCAAGAAATTGATTCGGTCCCGGGTGGCAAAGCTCTCTGGCTTGTCTCTCCCAAAGGGTCCGAGTATCATTATGGTATATACTTCGACCCCCAAAATACCCTATAAGTATATACTACTGGTATAGCGATATTTGGACCCTTTGGGTCTGGCTCTCGCCTCATCCTGCCTCACGGCTTACGCAACTTTTGGGGCACCATGTCACAGAGTCTGAGTCACTCGAGTCTGCACAGCCGCATGTCTCTGGGCAGAGAACGGTCAGCGGGCGAAGTTCCACATCGCGCTGCCCGTGATGGGTCCAGGGATAGAAGTTGCAAAACTTCGGGACTGGGACAACACTACAGTTCCCCTGCAAATAGTCCCTCAAAGTGTCACCAGAGCCGCCAGACCAATACAGGGTCCAAAAGCGCTGCCATGCTTGCTGGCGTTGCGCTTCGCCCGTGAAGTCCCGGCACGGGGCCTGTTCCAAACTTTCCCTGAAGGCCCCCACTGTACCCCTGCATTGCTCGAGGCAGCCGTAATCAAAGGTGATGCCGCTGTCTGCGACGTTGCATCCGCAGGTGTCAGGACACAAAACGCGCACCAATGGCATGGCCATGTCGTCGCAGAAGGTTCTTGCTTGGGTGCAGTTGGTGGCACCTGTCATGGCCGTCAGGGATTGCCACGCCCAGCTGGTAAACGCAGCGAACGTAGAACCTGCTGGCCCCCATGCAGGAATTTCGGTCCCGGGATAATACACGATGCCACCAATCTCTTGATCACGACAAGCAACCGGCATACTGGCTGAGTTCAAAGGTAATTTCACCCAGTCTGAAAGTTGGTTTACCCCGTCTTCGCTATGCAGAATAATCGGGCTTTCATCATCCTCTTGGACCCTGCCCCAGCTACCGCCCACTCGCACGAAGGTGTCCAGATCGTACTTGGAAACCACATCATCCAACACCTTACGCATCCCAGGAATCTCGAAGCCTGCGTGCGGCTTGAAGGGCTTCGTGTCAGCTACAGCAACGAGGCCGAGTTCCGGGTGGACGCCGTGCACGAAATCCTGGTTGCCGCCGCAAAGGACATCCTTGGCCTGCTGGGCTTCTTTGGCATTATGGATGACGTTGCACCCGATGAAGAGGACCAGGACAAGGGTCACTATGAAGAGTTTCAGAACGCAGTAGACATCCACTCCTGTTTATTGAACAGATCTTTGGGGAGGAGCTTCTTGCGCTCATTAATCAAGACACACCACTGCCAAACAACGATTTCGGAGAGTAAAGTGTGAAGCAACTTCGCAAAGAGCTCCCTAAACCCTAATCCATCCCTATGCCCCTAAATGCTCATGACATGAACTACAAAGTACTTTGCACTCCTGCCCAAGTCTTTCGGTGGCCGACTGGGAGCGCGCGAATCGAGGACATGAACTTGATGGCGTGTTTGGGCGCCAGGACCTGTGGGAAACTCAGTCAGGTTGGAAGTGCATCGAAGAAGCTGTGAACGAGTTTTGACGCGTCACCTCACTGCTTTGACTGCTATTGAATTTTGATTCTTTGTTCTCTCTGCACCTTGTAAAGGAGCTCGTCAATCTCCAGAATAAACAGCAGAGCGACAGCATTGAGCAAGATGTCCTTGATGTCCGGGGTAACTGCGAGCCAACACGCTCCGGCCCAACCCAGCGCCACCGCGATACCTGTGCGTACCATTAACATGACAGTCAGCATGCCGAGGCGGCCGCAGCTGATGCTCTGCAAGACCCGATGTTCTTCGCTGGCTGACTCTGTCAACACCAGGGTTTCTCTGCGGGGCAGTCGCCAAATGGACCAGGTAAAGCTCCAAATGCTTTGCAACTCCGCAGTGATGTTGAAAATTCAGATTGTCAACGCAATGCTGGACAATACAATCCCAACGCCAAGGCCATCGGCGCCTGGGAACAAGGGATGGAGGTACTTGTTAACTTCGTCCAGCAGTTGGAATTGCCACCATGCGCGGTCAACCAGGCCCCCGTTGCACATCTTTGCAACTAGCGAAGACTCGGCATCGGAGTCCAGGTACTCGATATTGTGCCCGTACAAAACCCGCCAGTCCCTCAGATCGCGCAATTTGTACTTGTCATCCTTGTCCAAGAAGAAATTGAAAACAATCCAGATAGAAAGAAGTTGTAGGCTGGCACTGAGCATCACGCCCAGGATGATTACCAGTGTTCCCGCCAGGCCTGTCATGTCCAGCCCTGCCAACAGCAGGGCATCCCAAAATGAGGATTCCAAAGGGTGGTAGGTCATAATCACGCTGCTCGCCTTCCCTTCGCTCTCCATGGACTCAGAGATGCTCTGCTCAGTTGGCTCCGCTTGAAGGCGGTATTTCAACCTCAGCAACTCAGAGCGAAGCTGCTCGTTCTCTGCCTCCACCTTCGCTTCCAAGCGTTTGAGTCGCTGTAGAATGTCCGTCTCTGCAGGGCTACCCTCCATGGGATGAGGCGGTCAAACGCAGCGTTTTGCTTGCGATGCCCGGTCGAGATCGAAATGGGTAGTGTTCGGGACGTCTGTTTACACCTTGTCACTACTGCTCTGGTCAGGATGGTGGCATGGTGGCTATGCTATCCGAGCGCTTTAGGTCCAGATTTGAGGGCTTAACAAGGGATTTGAGGGGATTTAAAGGGCTGTGGGTTGAGGGCTTAGGGCTTTTTTGGTTGATGTGTTGCCTGTGGCTTTTGCGGGGCTTCGTAGGCTTTGGGATTGAAAGTTGTTAGAGTTTTGGGTTTAGGGCACCTGTGACCTGAGTCGGAAGTTCGGTGAGCGGGACCAACAAAGCGGGGCGGACATCTGGTGCATATGGGAGTTTTCGAAAATAGGGGACCCTAATATAGTACCCCAAATAGTAGGATCCTTATTATTAGGACCCACAAAAAGGTACCCCTATTTTCGGAAACTCCCATATTGCATCACGGTGCGTCTTTTAAGCTTTGCGCTGCTCGGCATCCTCATCAGCATCCCAGCGTTCCCCGCAAACCTCAGTCCCCCCTGAGGTTTGGTGAAAAGCCTCGGGCTTTCGGCAGCCCATGTTCCATCATGTCCCCAAGATCGCATAAATATGGTTCTGCTACTGCACTTGAACCGGTGGGATGTCCAGAAATTTGCGTGGTTCAAGATTCTAAATAAACTATAGAGGACCATGGATATCAAGCTTCCTGTAACCATGGAATGTGTGCGTCTAATTACGTGTCGGCCAACATTCATTCCCAATTGAGCTCATGCGCCTCCAGCTGCCTGCTGATGTCTTTGGTGGAGGTTGTGAATGTGCTCTTCGACTGTATGGCGCGTCACGAAGCGCCATACATGAACTTCACTCCTCATCTGTCCAACACGACGAACTCGAGCAAGCGCTTGCTTCTCGTAGGCGACTGCGGTGCTAAGTGTGTCGGCATTCATGGGATGCACGAAAAAGACATGGTTAGCTGCAGTGAGATTAGTTCCTGACGCCACATTGTCCAAGGAAAGTAGCAGCACAAAGCTGTCCGCAGCTGTGCAAAACCTTTTCATGACTCCTGCCATCGCCCTGCCGCCGCCCCGACGTGGAAGCTGCAGAACAGGCAACTGGTGAGTCCGAAGTGCATGCGCGACTCTGTTTTCCAACCCTTCCCATTGCACAAAGACGATGGCCTTTGCAGTGGCATCTTCCGTCCGGATCTTGCGCAGGCACGTTGCAATGGCATGGAGTTTCGATCCGTGCTTTCGCAACTCGGGAGACAGTTCTTTGGCCTCGGGCTCTGTGTGCTCTGCACGGTCTCGGCCCTCCTGCTCCTGCACCTCGAGCAGGACGGAAGACATGCTGCGACTCGACGCTTCTTGCCGGCACTCGGGGCAGCGATGCTGCTGACGCAAAGCGCGAAGAACGCAAGACCTGTGAAACACGTGCGAACAAGGAAGCATGGCCAGATCGGCCAAGGAATCTGCAGGACACAAGCAAATCGAGCAAGTATAGCCTGCGAGCTCCGCACTGTGCAATCCACGCATCTGCCAGGTGTAGAAGTCCATGCTTCGGTGTGCTGCGTCCAGGAGCCCGCCGAGTGTCTGCAAACCACCGGCGAAGGCCCTCTTGCGGATCTGGGCCACATTACCGGCCCCACATGTCTGCGCACAAATAGCCATTTCTGAAAGGATCTCCTCGGACAGCGCTGACGGTCTGGCCCGAACGACTGCATGCAGCACAGTGTGGCGATCCGATAGTCGTGGGTAGACTTCCATGTCTCTCACAGGCTGCTTCAAGCGCACTTCCGGGCGCAACCGCAATTCACCGTGCTGGTCGTAAAGCTCGATCTGCGTCTCTAGGCACTGCAGGTTTGGGTCTTTGGACTTGATCGCTTGGGTAGTGGATTCTAGCAGTTCGCCGACGAATTTGGCGGCCTCAGGGTGCCGGATGCTTGCCTGGGTTCTTGTTAAGGTATGTCATTTATGCTGCCATAACAGGGATCTATAGTAAATAATATGGTTAAGGAATGTAACTTATGTTGCCATAATATAGGGATCTATAGTAAATAATATGGTATATGGTGCAATAGATAAGAGGGATCGAAAGTAAGTAATATGGTTTGGTTCATATGGTAACTTAAAAAAGAAACAAGCACCATGTTGCCTGGAGCCCGCCAGCCTGCATGTCTGGCCAGGAGGACCTTTGCTGATAATTGGGCGGACAGAGGTGCAGACACCATTCTGAATTTCGTGGTCCCGCGACCCACACAAATCAAAACTTTGCTCTGCAAGTGCACTCCGCGGCACAGGAGAGCTGCACGGGAGGCTTCCATTTCCAGCTGCCGGCGCAAAGCCTGGATGCGAGCACGCTTGCTCGCGCCAAGCAGTCGCACAGCCGCAGACGCATCCTTCAGGACTTCGGGACGGCGACTCAGAGCAAAAAATGGGGGGGGCTTTTCCCCTTACGATGCAAGCCCTGACTATCTATCTATATATCATGTGTATATATATATATATATATATGTACGACTAATCCCTTCCCCTGAACATTCAACCCCCCCCCCCCCCCTAATATAAAAACTGCCGGCCCCCGGAATTTCGCGGGTTCGGGCCCCGCATTCAATTTAAAGGGGGCGACATTAGGGGGGGTGGCAGATCTGTATGTGTTTTAATTGAAGGAAGACTACCGTAGTACTAAAGACACCAGAGCTTTAGGGTTTAAGGGTTTAGGGCTCAGGGCTTTACGGCTCAAGGTTTAGGGCTTAGAGCTTTCGGGCTCTAGCCGTCTGACTGTCTGGCTGCCTCATTATTACTGTCAGTCCGACTCATACCCGCAGGACCCGAAACCCCCCATCATATAAAAACTAAACCTCCGAAATCCAGTTTTTATATTAGGGGGGGAGGCGTTTAATATTAGGGGGAAGGGATTATATGTCCTCGGCATCAGTGTGGAGGCAGAAGTGAGCACATCGCTGGAGGAGCTGCATCCGAACCTCTGCGCTCGCAGTGCCGTAGCCAGCCTGACAGAAATCCAAGCAGACAATGCCTCACTTCATAGTGCCACTACGAGCAAGAGAGGTGAAGCCGGGAGACTCGGCATGCACAAGAGGCTTTTTTTATCGAGGGGTTTCGTACCGAGCTGCCTCAAGGTCGAACACGCCGTGGTCATGGCAGGCTTGACGGTAGATCAGGCGCTCCTCTACCGTGTGTTCCACGAACTCAGTGTGCTCTCTTAGGGCAATGGCTTCGACGAGTGCGGAGGAGTTCTGCCGCACGAAGCCGAGGATCATGGTCTGACATTCTTCACGGAGCTTTCGCTGCGTGTCCTCTTGCTTCAGTTTGCTGGACTGCCCTTTTTTGAAAGCCAGTGCCATAGTGGGAGAACTCTTATCTTGCACGTAATTCAGAAGCTCAGCAACTTCCAAGACGGAATTCACGTCGCCCAAAGGTGGAGTGCCAGAGAGACCCCAGCGGTGGGTGGCGCCAATAGACTTCAAGACCTCACGGATTGCCTTCTTCCAAGATTCCGTCTCGTGAAACTCATCGAGGACTACTCTGTGCCACCACATGGTCTCGAACATGACAGGCGCGGTGCGGAGTGCCGCCTCCAGAAAACTCTCCTTCTCATGCCACTGTTCCACGCACTCGTGCATGGCCTGCTGCTTGCCGGCCATTACCTGACCATAAGCCGCGTCCGCAGGCCGCCACATTTTCAGTGTCTCCTTAATGTGAGTGTTGTGGGTGTCCGAAGCCAGCAGCTGCGTGGAGGCAAGGACCACATGGAAGTCGTCCAGCAAACATCCGAGTCTAAGGCGCTTCATCTCATAGATGTCGGCAATGGCTAAGATCTTGAGAGGCCCTGTGCCCTTTGTAATCTTAAGGCGAGCTCGGTTGGGTCGGTCACGGAAGATTCGAAGCTCCACCTTGCAACCTGCTTTGCAAAGCGGCTTCAACTCCGAAAGCCGGCAAAACCAGCGGTTCAAAACGAACTCGTGCATCATGCCCTGGGATTCCACCCGCACGTACTCCACCGCATCACCAGCAGCGACCCGCTTCTTCGGGTTCATGGATTGATTCTGACGCTTCATCTCTTCACTCAGCTCTGACACGATCCAGGTCTTGCTAAATTCACCATGAACCAGTTCCAAGGGGAAGTTGTCTGTGGACAACGTGAAGGTGATTGAGAAGCGCCTGAGGCCATTCCCGTGGGGAACGACTGAGCGATAGAGCTGCATGCCTTCTGCGCCAAGGAATTTGAAGAACTCCTCTTCCCATTGCTCCACAAGGTGCGCTGGGCACATGATGAGAGTTGCCGGATTTTTTATGTAGCCCCACGGCCTCGGGCTGGGGCTGTTTGAGGCTCGGTCTTCCGAAAGAAGGCCGATGGTTGTGGCCGTCTTGCCATATCCCATCTTGTCTGCAAGCAGTCCACCCCTCAAACCCTCACTGCGAGCCTCCTGCGCATACATCCAAGCGAGGGATCTCAGCTGTTCCTCCCTGAGGGGGAACTCCTTGAAAGCTGCAGGGTTGCTGGCCGCCGGCCCTGCGTTCCCCAACAGCTGGAATGCTTGCTCGGGCTCCTGGTGTCGTGGCCGCTTGGCAGCAGGAAGGGCCGAAACTTCGGGATCCTCCACCTCGGTGGACGCGGCTGCGCACGCCGAGGGCTCACTTTCTTCTGCCTGGACCTCCGGCAGCTCGGGCTTCACAGGTAGAGGCTTTGCTTGGTGCTCGGAGTGCTCACCGAAGGTGATGATCTCCAGCTCACGGAGGCGCTGGGGTAGCGTGCCGGACGCCTCGGAGCCGAAGCATGTCTCCTCGATCCGTCGTATGCGATGGATGAAGCCTTCAGCTCCAGTCGACTGTGCAATGGAGGGTTCCAGAAACACCTGCTCAAGCCGCGCGAGGCGGTCTGCCAGAGCGGACATCGCAAATGCACAGCGGAATGGATCCTAGAGATGCTATGCTTCTACATGGCGACGATGAAGCTGTGGTGCTGCCTGCATGAAAAGGCATGTGGGTGGTGTTTTGAGCAAGCCCTGCTTGGTGCATCGTCCGCTAGATAGGGGGAACTTGGACCCAACGCGTGGAAATACGATGCGAAGAGAGCATGTGGGCGCCGCACCATCCAAAAGCTATATAGCCCATTGGACTTATTGGACACGCAGCCACCTGAAAAAGCCTCCGATCAAAAAACTGTTCTCAGACGCTGCCATGAATGCAAACCTCATGGACATCCGAACATTGGTGGCATTCCTGCAGCAAAGGACGGTCTCTTCGCCACTACCCACACAGCAAGTAGTCGTCTTCAAGGAGAAAGCAGAGAAATGATTCTCGGTCGGTGGGTGAAGCACATTCGTTCCAGACCCTGGCAATCTAGCTGTCTTGCAACTTCCGGGGAATAATTCTTGTTTTGCACGGCCGCTTCTTTCCTCAGGCTGATCGTTGACATAGTGCTTTTTTTGGAAGTGTTCAGTGTTAGAGTTGTTTCGGATAAGGTCGAGTAGCTTTTCAATTTGCTTTGCTGGCAGGGTGGCGTGATCGAGTCGACAGTCATGGGTGAGAACAAGCAATCTCTGTAACAGGGGGTAGAGATACTGGCTTCGTGTGCAATTTCCCTGCTGGAGCGGTTTCGCGGATCTGCTTGATGCTCGGAAATCGCTCCGTCTCTAAAACGCAAAAACCCACGGAAAAACGCGTCGCATGACTTTCATCCTCCGACATTCGCAAACTTGCGCGAGACATCATCACCACATTGCCGCAGTCGACGCACATGCCACATGTATCGCGTGGAATCACACGGCACTCTAGAGCACTTGCAATTGCATCAAAACGATCTGGGCCGCCTAGCTAGGAATCGGATCCCGCGTATCCAAGGAGCCGTCATAAGACTTTGGCATGCCTGGGCGACTGTTTTCTGCACATCAGCTGTCATCACTCTGGCTCGATGACACTTCGATCTCAGAAGCAGATGAGGAGGAGCCGGAGCCCTGCAGAGCGAGGCAAAGACCCTACCAGGGCACATCAAACCAATGAGTCAGCCTTTCGCTTGCGCTTCTGCTGCGCTTGCTCCTTTGCGGCCTGCCGGATCTGGCAGGGTTTATCTTGTTACTACTGTTATACAATTTCTTATATTGTCACTTATAAGCTACTGTTACGAAGATTTGTCTTATTACCATAGGGTTCTTATTGTCCGGTTCTTGCCCGTATCGGGCCGCTTTCACAAACAGTCTCGGGAGCACGCTAAGCGGCCTTCTTCTCGAGCTTCGCCTGCTTCTTCAAACGTTTCTTTGCACGCCTGGTTTAGGGGTATAGGGTTTTGGATTCAGGGGATGGCGGCTGCCGGCCACGCTCATCCGCAAAACCCGAGCTTAGACTAATAGACTTTCTAAACCCCTTCCTTAAACCCTTGACCCTTAAACTCTAAACCCTTACCCATCCTTAACCCTGAGCTGTTCAACCCTAGACCTTGAACCCTTAAACCCTTCACATCTTCATACCTTGCCTTAAGACTTAAACCCTATAAACCCCTCAACGGACTCTGAAACCCTACCTAGACCCCCCAAAGTAGGCAGAATAATGGCCCAAAACCTTTTAAAGGCCATTATTCTACATACTTTGGGGGCCCAGGTATAAACCCTAAACTCTGAGAACCCCGAGCACCTCTTGTCCTTCTTTTCCTTCTTGGCCGCCTTCTTAGCAGCCTTGGAAGCCGCCTTCTTGGCCTTCTGCGTGGATTTAGGGTGGTTTAGTGGGGGTCCTATGGGGTTCGGGTCCTATGGTCTTAGGGTTTAGTATCTTGGTCAAGTGCAGCCAGCCTTTACGAGGTCGGGGTGCAGAAGTACTAAGGAACCCCCAACATAGTACAAGCAATTATTTAGGCCCCTGTAGTATTTAAGCCTGAGATGACTTCTGAAGAACATAGTGTTGAAGCCAAAAAAACTGAGGCGAGGGCACGCTTCGCTTCTGCTTTCTTTAAAACCTCTCGCTTTCCAGGAATCGTCAGGGGTGCCGCAGGTATTGGGCACAGGCGTCACATTGCCGAGAGTCTCGGGTTTAGAGAGTTCAGGGCTTAGGTTTCTCCCGTCTCTTCCAGTTTGACAAAAACTCATGTGTGATGCCTGAAACAAGAATCGATGGCTGTCTACAGAACAGGTCATCCCAAAAACTGTACCAGGATTATGGTGAGCCCAAAAACCCAGGACCCAGAGCCTGGGACCTATAAGCCTGAACCCATAAATCCAGCCTAATCACCCCAATCCCAAAGATAAAGACCCTACTTGGAGGTTAAGCCGGGTTATAAGTAGGTAACTATACTTACAAATCATATCAGGGGGCCAATAACCCCAGTTATAACTACCCATGAACCCCATAGACCTAATATACCCAAAACCCTAAATCCTAAAAAGCCCGTAAAGGAACCCCACTTATCACTACCCATGAACCTCCAAGTACAGTAAAGCCTGAACCCCATGTCCACAAGGCCTCGGCGTGGCTCACTGTGAAGCTCTGGAGCTCCGCCACATTGGGCTCGAAGCCGCGAGCGATCTCAGGCGGAGTTGAGTTTGGGGTTTAGGGGTTTAGGATTTAGGGTTGCAGGGTTTGGGGTTTAGGGGTTTGGGGTTCAGGGTTTAGGGATTATAGGGCTTAGGGTATATCGTGAAAACCTTGCATAGGCTTTAGCTCCATTGTTTTAGGCTAGTTATTGCGAGACTCAGGAATGCTGTTGCTTTGGATCAAGGGTGATACGGCGTAAGGTGTAAGGTTTAGTTTGGGTTTACATACGGCTTATGGCTTGGAATCTACGCGGTGGTCAGCGTCTGGATCATGAGAAGCATGGTGGATGCTGGCAATGCTGGCCAAGAAATCACACGCCCGACTGATACACAATGCAGCGCTGGCCCTGCAATGAGATCCTCATGGTAGGATTGTGGTTAATCGCAGAATGCCGGGGGTAGGGTGCTCGGATTGAGATGTTGGGCAGAAAGTCTTGGGTAGTAGTTGGGCTGCAAGCTTGGGGTTGGAGTTTCTGGGTGAGGCGGCTGCCAGCAGCCGAATGAGCCCAGTCAGGTCCAATTAAGCCTAAACGTTAAACCTAAATACACCCTTCTGTAGACCCCGGGCAACCCTAAAGCCAAAAGCTCAACCCTAAACTAATAATAAATAGGCCTTAAAACTAAACCCAAAACCCTATGGAACCTCTAAGCCCCAAACGCCGCCGGCATCTCAGGCTGTTTGATGGGAGGCCGTTCAAGATTCTTGGGGTAGGGACACCTTAATATGAACCCTACTATGGCTATGGGAACCCTAATCCCTACTAAACCCCCACCTTTTGGCCTCCTATGAGTGTTGGAGCAAACAGGTCCCAGCCTCACGCTTCGCCGCAGCCTGTCGCTGTTTCTCGAAGCCTCGGTTCGAAGTGCGGACCAAGTTAGGGGTTTAGGGTTTAGCGTAGTGTAAGCTAGGGTTTAAGGGAATTTACTTTGGGGTTTAGGGCTTAGGGCAAGCTGGGGCTTAGGGAATTTATGAGGGGTTTCCTTGTAAGGGTTCCTCTAAGGGTTCTGTACAATGGGTTTGGATCAGACTTTAGGAATCAACGTTTAGGGACGCGGCGAAGCCCAAAGGAACAGAGGCCTTATATGCCCAATATAGGGGCCTTCATAATTAGAATAGGGCTGGGCCCATTTTACTATACTTATGATAAGGAACCCCCAGATTAGTGTAGTAACTATTTCGGCGCTATTGTATATTATAGATATGGTCAACTGCTAGTGAGTGGGGGCAGTATCCAACCATAGGGGTGTGTGACCGGCTCTGTATTAGAGTGTCGGGTCTTGACCCATTAAGCCGGCACAGCCAAAACCAAGTTTGGGGATAGGACTGATACAGGGGCCTTACTACTTCCAATAGGGTTTGGGGGCAATATCATGCCGTACAAGAACTATAATTTGGTAGTATAAGTGGCTACTATCTCGAATTATTCTTACCGTGTAAGAACTGAGGAAGCTAAGCGGATGATGGCAGTCTGATTGTTGGCCATGCTGGCCTGCTTGTTTCACCGCCTTCGTCATGTGTCATGCGCAAGTGAAACGCTGTGAGTAAACATCGTAAAGCAGACTCATGCAGATTTCGAGCCGGCATAAGCCTGAATACCAATGTAAATGCTGGTTAGCTCAACAATAACCACCATCAGTCTCGAATCACGGATCCTTAAAGATTTGAATCGGGTTTGGGAGGGGTGTGTTATCATGGAAATAGTAAGGGAATATGCGTGGACACTATTGGTAATTATTCCTTCCTGAACCCTATGATTCAACCCCCACACCCGAAACCCTCAACCCTCAACCCTCCACCCTCAAATCCTGAAGGCCCAGACCGTAAACCCCCAGAACCAAAACCCTAACTTCGAGAATTTAAAGCTCAAACCCTCCCCAAACCCCTACGCCCTACTTGGAGGTTAATGGGTAGCTATAAGTGGCGTTATATTCAGGGTAGCAAATCCAGTGAATCATAACTGACTCTTGTCCGGTGACTTGTAACCCACCTTATAAATGACCCTCCAAGTACACCCTAAACCCTAAACCCGAACCTTAAACCCTAAACCTAAACCCGAAACCCTAAAACCCAACCTTAAACCCTAAACCTAAACCCTACACCCTAAACCCGAAACCCTAAAACCCCTCATCCTCAATCGCCCGAGGCCGAGCCCCTTGCAGCTGGCAATCGCTTTGGACTCCAACTGCCCACTTCGAAGAAGCTCCTGGTTCCCAGAGACTCCAATACCCCTTTTAATAACTAAGGGTTTAGGGTTTAGGGTTTAATACCCCAAGAGGATCATTGGACTTAGTAAATAAGGTTATAAGTACCTTAATTGGGGTTATAAGCATAGTTACCCTAATTATAACCCTAGTTACTAAGTCCCATGATCCTTTAAGTGGTTCCCAAAGACTCCAATAACCCTTTTAATAACTAAGGAGCATACCCAGAGACTCCAAAACCCCTTAGCCAAGGAATCTACCTTAAATTATAATAGGAGCCCTAATACGATTTAAGGTATATTCCTTAATTAAGGGGTTTTGGAGGCTCTGGGTACCCCAAATTTAGAGTAGGACCCCATAATACGATTGAAGGTATAGTCCTTGATTAAGGGGGTATTGGAGTCCCTGGGTTCTTTCGGGTTTTGAACTTTAGAGCTGTAGGAGTTTAGACAGTTTTGGAGTTGGGGGCGGACGGAACTCATCAGCTGCAAGCATCCCCAAACCCGAGACTTGGAGTAATTCGGGCTTGGGCCAGACTATGCCATTTCTTACACTCAGCCACCCTAAAGACTACGATTGGTAGTTACTCGGGCTTCTGTTGGACTGCTTAATTAGTGATTATGGTGTCTGGATCCGGGAGCTGGATCGTTTCGGACCATGATGTCGGACCATGGCGGGGATAACCAGGGGCAGTGGTTTCGCTGAGGAAGCCTGAGATAGCGTGCCATAAAAGGCAGTTGAACACCTCTGTATGGTTCTTAGTTGGGAAGGGGGGAGCGGATCCCTATAGCAGTCCCTATAATATATATATATATATATATATATATATATATATAAATATATATATATATATATATAATCCCCAATAATAGTCCCCATAATCTATTCCCCCATTCCGTACTAAGAACCAGACTAAGTCTGCACAGACTTGTTGCTAAACGTAAACTCCGAACCCCTTACCTGCCGAAACTCTTCATGTTGGCCTCTGTCGCCCCTTTACCTACACCCCCTCTTCGACTACTTCGTCGGCTTGAAGTTCTTGTGGGCTTCAAGGCTTAGGGATGTTATTGCTTCAGTTTCGGTCTCGTTGCTTGTATCTGCCAGTGTCTTTTATACGAACCGACGCCACGGCAGGAACCGGGCGGAACCCAGGGGCAACTCCCAAGACATAAGCCTGACTTCAGGCCCGACTATCAAGTCAGGATTTTGGGGTGTAGGGTCGAGGATTTGTGAATTAGGGTTGAAGGCTTTACGCAAATGGGGCTTGTATCAGAAGCATCCCAAGAAAGACATGCCAAACACATGCTCACCAACCTCCCAAATATGAAGCCCACCGAGCGTATGAAGAACGTTGCTACTCATGGAAGCCCAAATATGAAAGGAAACCTCTGAACAACCCTGCAAAACCTCACTGAGCTGTAAATTTCAAGCTTCCCACCGACAAATTCCGAACCCAAAACTTAATAAATCCCCAAACCCTAAACCTCGAATTCTCCAGGCCTTTTTAGCAACCTATATCCCAAACCCGCGCCCCTCAACCCTTTCACGCAAAAGCCGGGTGATTGTAAGGTAAGGGTGCTCGTACTGGTCAACTAGGTGTCGATTTCACCAGTCTCCAAACTTATTTCTAAGGAGGGCTCTATATTAAACAACAAGGGGACTCCGAAATTATCCCAAATTCGGTACCCTAAACCCTGAACCCTATAAATCCTAAAGCCTAAACCCTAAACCTAGCTAAGGGTTCCCTTAGAGGCACCTCCCCCGGCCACTCGGTGTTCAGCCAGCTTTCCAAATCCTCGGGGCCCTGGAGTCCTGATCTTCGCGGCGGTTAGGGCTTCAGGGTTT
This sequence comes from Symbiodinium sp. CCMP2592, assembly GCA_905221615.1. Taxonomy (NCBI): domain Eukaryota; class Dinophyceae; order Suessiales; family Symbiodiniaceae; genus Symbiodinium; species Symbiodinium sp. CCMP2592. The sequence continues at coordinate 755,591 of CAJNDT010006091.1, read as the reverse complement.
TGGGGAGGGTTTCTCTACTCCCTTTGGAAGGTAAGCAAAAAGCTACTTTTTCGGAGACCCCTATAAAAGAAGACCGGAACCAAAAAAGGAACAAAGTAACAAAGTCTCCAAGAGCATTAAAGGTTTAGGGTTTAGGAGTTTGGGGTTTAGGGGGGTATCATGGGGAACTAAAGGCTAACCTTTTGGGTTATATGGGGATTATATAGGAACTATACTACCCAAAAAAGGGTTAAAGGTTACCTACTCTACTACTAGGTTCAGTCGGAAAGTAAGATGTGGCTGAAGCTGAGCGAGGACGGCAAGACTACCGCCGACAAGTGCATGCCCCCTTTTCCGCATTCTAGATGTGGCCACCCAGTATAGTAGAATACTGGGTGGCATCATACTATGATCGCCACAAGAAACCCCAAGGAATAACACTGTCATTTGTCAGGCTTGAAGCTACTATATTGCCATGAAAGCTCCTGGCGGCTTCTTTACTTCGGTCCAGTTTGGTTTGGTTTCGGAGATGCATCTGCAATTGTTCTCCCGGGCGGTGATCCTCGAAGCACCGTCTACCAACTTGTCTGTCGTTTGGGCCACTGCTGTACCTTCAACAGAGCAGAACTGCAGTCGATGCCTATCGGTATCCGCACAAACGGTGACCGCCCCGATTCAACCTGTCATGAATCCCCAACAGAAAACTGTTACGCATTGTCATTGTTTGCGACTCGCACAATGCGGCGACGATCATCACCACCACAGGTTTACCTGCTAGCTGCTAGCATGGTTGATACCGTTGGAGAACATGTGTCTCCAATACCTGTTGTGACTGTCCAACATTGGCACTGCTTGTTGCTGCTCATATATTCTTACTCTTGCAAGCAGATGCTAGAGGACGCGTAGATATGGAAAGGCTTTCTCAAGGACAGCCTATAAGGCTTTAGAAACTTCCTGTCGCTACGAGTTTGAAGGGTCGTTTCAGTGTAGGCTCGGGATATCCTGGGGTTGAGGCTTAAAGACACACCTCCACCCTGACACAACTGACAGTCCTAACATGCGCGCTGCACGCTCCGCGGCCACCTTAGGGCTTGCGCATGGACGCATAATTCAGGGTCTATTACTCTACATTCTACATCGGGTTTAGGATTTTGGGATCGGATGGAGACTGGCTAAAGCCAAAATGTGGAAAGACGCCTGACGGGAATTCCAGTGAATCCTGCACCACTTCTGCCACTGGCAGTAGCTGCCGTAGTCGTGGTTACAATGATTACAACGATTGGTATGATGGTACCTTTCGTCGCACATACTAGTTACATCTAGTTACTAGCAGAGGTGATCGCCAACAGTTTTACGCAAGCTTCCCTGAAAACAAGTAAAAGTGCACAAACCGCTACTAAGACCTCTAAAGCACACGCGAAGATAGCTGGGCGCAGCACCCCTTGGGGAAAGGCTTTCGCCAAAATCTCGAGGCTGCGCAGACGCACCTAATGCCGCTTCCGAATCACAGCAGCGACAGCAGCAGCAGCAGCAGCAACAGAACTTCATCATCTCTATAATAGCTACAAAGAAAAGCAGTGCTCATCAGCATAAGCTATGTGTATACTGGTGGTAGGAATACCGCGATCACTCTCACCACCACGGCGACCGCGACGACGAAGACGGCTATGCCGTCGACTTGACTAACACTAGCATTTCCGATACCACTGATACGACGATGACTACTGCTACGACAACTGCGACTGCTGTACCGTTGCGACTACGACTGCAACTTAGCACTACGGGGACTGACTACGACTTCTGTGGATGCGATTCGCGACTACGACCTGCTACTGCTACTGCCTCTGCTACGGCCACGTGTGCCTCGCTCGTAGTAACAATTTTGACATTGATCCGAAAACCAGTCATGGTGATTACTGGTTACTCTTCGAAGACACTAGCAATGACCAAAACCTTCCAGAGTATCAACCATCATCATGACTAGCACTGACATCACCAACAGGATCAACGCCATCATCATCAGCTTCGCTTTGGTCGTCACCATCGTCATTAGGATAGCCACGACCATTACTGAAACAACTGCCACAGCCGCCAGTGCCACCACAGCTGCGAAACTCACCACAACGACCGCCCTTACCTTTGGTTAGTAGGGAATGGAGGAATGGGGTATCATTATAACTACTATTACTACCATTCTTCCATTCCCTACTAACCAAACGTAAGCACCGCCAAGATCTGGGGGTCGGGCTGGTGCTGCGACAGTCCAGGCAAGCCTTTCAGGGCAGAGAATCCAACAAGCAGTGAGTCGACGTAGCCTACCACTTCCTACCCAAGGACAGAAAATGAGCGAAACTTTTTAGAAGCAAGGCAACAGGGTTAGAGAAGCCAGTCTGCCCCTCTCTCGCTCTGCTTGGGGGGCTCCGTTCGGAATCTACCACGCTCCTTTTTGTTTGGTCAAAGGCCACACTGGCCACCCCGAGGCCGACGAAACAACAGACTCGAATGGCAAGCCTTTCTAATTACGATGCCATGCAGCCTGTAGACCTCCCCAACCATAGTCCTCTATGCCGTTGTAATCAAGGGTGAAAAGAACATGCAGCTCAGTGTAGCCTTTCAAGCACGAGTTCCTGTGGTCGAATTTCTGCTACACGTTGAATGCGGGCGCAAATGTCGCGCGCTCAAAGTGGGGCCACCTTCATGTCAACTGATTACACGCACAGAATGCGCGAAAGGAAGCTGGCAAAACTCGACCTTCTTTGTGCGTGACCCGGCCTGCTTTCCGTATGAGCCTATGAAGAACAATTCGAGAGAAAGTATATGGCAGTTCATACGATGTCTTCAGCACAGACCTATAGCTGAAAACATGGCTATCCCCTATCCAGCTGGGTACCAGAAGCGGGCCACGTGTGCCATGGATCCGCAGCAGAACAACTTGGTTAGTAACAAGCACAGTTTCATAATCTCGCAGTACATCAGAACATCCATTCCTCGAGCCCAACTGGCCGCTGAATCTGTTGTGCCTAGAGCCCCTAGCCTTCGCGCTGCCAGCCTCTCAAACGCGAATGTCGCATCCGACGTATCATGCCGACGGGTACACAGCTTAGACCTCACCTCTGAAAGAACGGCGAGTCCCTCGTTATCTGAAGACGAACACCCAAAAGAAAGGACTCTCCAGGCAGCCCTGATCCGTGTGAAATTCTCTGTGTTCAGCAACTATGCGCTGCACTTGACTCACAGTTACATACTCCAACCAGTGGGTTTTGTATGTCCTGGACCAGATCCTGGACCCTACATTCTTGTAACCCGTTATAACCCGATTTTATCACCTCAACCCAAGACTGTGCTTCAGAACCGGTCTGAATTCACGCCATTCGCACATCAACTGCTGCTGCGGAGCCTGCCACAGTCATCTCGAGATGACTCGCCGAAGCCCTTACCCGCTTGAGGTCCTGGCTTCTAGGCGCTGCGGTCGTGCGACGGAAGTCATCGAAGCGACTCGTGGGGGGGGGGAGGTGTCTGGTGCACCGGACGACAGGTTCTGAGCTGCGAAGCCTCAGTTGAACATCAGGGTTTAGGGTTTTGGGTTTTGGGTTATCAATTTACGTGGCGGAGCGGTTTTTTTTTTTCCTAGGTCTGGCGCTCCCCGGCTTGCTTTCCTAAGTCTGGCCCACTGGTTGTGGTTGCCAACAGCGGCAACTGCGGTCTTTGCTGCATCAAGCTATTGGGGAACTAGAATTCGACGGCTCTGGTTTTGCTTCTGTTTTGCATGAAGCTATTGGGGAACTACAACTTGCGGAGTCTGATTTTGCTTGTGTTTAGCATGAAGCTGTTGGGGAACCACAAGTTGCAGGGTTCGGTTTTCTTTGTGTTTTGCATGAAGCTATTGGGGGGTTCGCATTTGCAGGGATCGGTGTTGCTTGTGTTTTGCATCAAGCTATTGGGGAACTACAATTCGCAGGGTCTTCTTCTGCTTGTGTTCTGCTTGAAGCTATTAGGGAACTAGAATTTGCGGTGTGTTCATCTGCTTGTCTTTTGCATGAAGCCACTAGGGAACAACAATTTGCGGTGTGTTCTTGTGCTTGTGTTTTGCATCAAGCTAATGGGGGAACTACAATTTGCGGGGTCGGCCTTGTTTGTGTTTTGCATCAAGCTATTGGGGAACTACAATTTGCAGAGTCTTTTATTGTTTGTGTTTTTCATCAAGCTAATGGGGAACTAGCATTCGCAGGGTCTGGTTTTGCTTGTGTATTGCATGAAGGTATTGGAGCACTACAATTTGCAGGGTCGTGTTTCGCGTGTGAATAGTGCGAAATGCCAATTTCAAATCTTCTGTCTTCTGGCGTTGTTTTTTGGTGTCGTTGTCGACATCTAGGTCATCGTCGTCGTCGTCCTCGTCCTCGTCCTCGTCCTCGTCCTCGTCCTCGTCGTGCCGTCGTGGTAGTTGTTCTTGTTGTTGTTGTTGCTGTTGCTGGTGTTCTTGTTGTTGCTGTAGGGTTCGGTTTTCTTTGTGTTTTGCATGAAGCTATTGGGGGGTTCGCATTTGCAGGGATCGGTGTTGCTTGTGTTTTGCATCAAGCTATTGGGGAACTACAATTCGCAGGGTCTTCTTCTGCTTGTGTTCTGCTTGAAGCTATTAGGGAACTAGAATTTGCGGTGTGTTCATCTGCTTGTCTTTTGCATGAAGCCACTAGGGAACTACAATTTGCGGTGTGTTCTTGTGCTTGTGTTTTGCATCAAGCTAATGGGGGAACTACAATTTGCGGGGTCGGCCTTGTTTGTGTTTTGCATCAAGCTATTGGGGAACTACAATTTGCAGAGTCTTTTATTGTTTGTGTTTTTCATCAAGCTAATGGGGAACTAGCATTCGCAGGGTCTGGTTTTGCTTGTGTATTGCATGAAGGTATTGGAGCACTACAATTTGCAGGGTCGTGTTTCGCGTGTGAATAGTGCGAAATGCCAATTTCAAATCTTCTGTCTTCTGGCGTTGTTTTTTTGGTGTCGTTGTCGACATCTAGGTCATCGTCGTCGTCGTCCTCGTCCTCGTCCTCGTCCTCGTCGTTTGCCGTCGTGGTAGTTGTTCTTGTTGTTGTTGTTGTTCCTGTTGCTGGTGTTCTTGTTGTTGCTGTAGGGTTCGGTTTTCTTTGTGTTTTGCATGAAGCTATTGGGGGGTTCGCATTTGCAGGGATCGGTGTTGCTTGTGTTTTGCATCAAGCTATTGGGGAACTACAATTCGCAGGGTCTTCTTCTGCTTGTGTTCTGCCTGAAGCTATTAGGGAACTAGAATTTGCGGTGTGTTCATCTGCTTGTCTTTTGCATGAAGCCACTAGGGAACTACAATTTGCGGTGTGTTCTTGTGCTTGTGTTTTGCATCAAGCTAATGGGGGAACTACAATTTGCGGGGTCGGCCTTGTTTGTGTTTTGCATCAAGCTATTGGGGAACTACAATTTGCAGAGTCTTTTATTGTTTGTGTTTTTCATCAAGCTAATGGGGAACTAGCATTCGCAGGGTCTGGTTTTGCTTGTGTATTGCATGAAGGTATTGGAGCACTACAATTTGCAGGGTCGTGTTTCGCGTGTGAATAGTGCGAAATGCCAATTTCAAATCTTCTGTCTTCTGGCGTTGTTTTTTGGTGTCGTTGTCGACATCTAGGTCATCGTCGTCGTCGTCCTCGTCCTCGTCCTCGTCGTTGCCGTCGTGGTAGTTGCCTTCGTCACGAGTTGGCGGTTTGAGGGTTTAGGGGTACAGGACCAGGAGAGACCAGGGAACCAGCGGACCAGGGACCAGGGGACCGGAGGACCAAAGGACCAGAGGACCAAAGGGCCAGGGGACCAAGGGACCATGGGACCAGACATAGCAAGGCCCCCCAGACCAGGCCAGACCTAGGAAAAAAAAAAACAATGGACCCAAAGTACGTGGGGTCACAAAACCGTCGAGACTCGGCACATTCCTGTCTGGGTACTTCGCAAGAAAGCTTTACAATGACTGTTGTTGCATATCCGGGAGCAGATATATGCGGAGATCAAATAGAAATAATGCTGACACAAAGCTGGCTACGTGATGCACGCTTGAAGCAATCAGGGATTCTTCAAATAGGGGATCCCACGTTGGGGCTCCAATGAGAATCCTACTATGAAGGCCTACATTGACCCTCATAAATACAGAACCCGAAACAAGGACCCCCAGATGCCGTATGCTAATTGTCTGAAACTTCCACTTAGGGCTCCGTTCCTACAGCTTGCGCCGATCTCAGTCAACCCGTACGTCATCTGTATTTCAAGGGGTTTAGGGCCTAGGCCTTCCATCCAGGTTCACAGCAGCCCAAAAAGATCGCGTCTTGCAAAGATCTGGTGGTCCTTCCGTCGCGAGGGCCAAGTGCCTGCTCGCACACGAAGCAGGAAAACTTCCAGTGCTCTCCATCAGGGCCCTCTCTATAGCTCCGCCCACATGTTCGCATCTTCATGAACAAACTGCTGCGACATATGGGAGTTTCTGAGAATAGGGAACCCTAGTATAGTACCCTAAGTAGTAGAATCATTATTATAAGGACCTCCGAATAAGGTACCCTAATTTTCGGAAACTCCCATATATTTCTTCGAGGGGACTGCCCTCTGGCCCGGCACAGTCAGCTCTCCAAACGTACTGCTCACTGTTTGGACCCATCCCCCCTGCATCCTTCCATCCTTCTCACAGGGACTGACTTAATGTCAGTGGGCACACAAGCACCACGCGCTCTGCACAATCACGATGTTGCATTATGAGCTGAAACCATGTCGATTTCATTGAATATTCAATGCACAATCGCTCGTGCCGCATAACTTTCTGCTGAATATGCGGGGTATGCAACATTCTGCCTTGTCGTGGCTTGACCCCAATATTCTAAACCCCAAGCCCTCAATCCCAGACTCCATTTTCACCTTGTAAGCCCTGAGCCCTGGACCCAAATTTCTCCCGCCTGCACCAGTTTCCGGATGCTCTCGCACGGTGGAGCTGCACGGCATAGCGTAGGCAGGGCCCTGTCGTGCACGCAGCCAGAAGTCTTGTAGAGTCACCGACAGTCGTGTAGGCGACCCTACTAGTCAAAATAGGGTTTAGGGCTTAGGGCAGTCGTGCAGGGGCCCCAATAATCAAAACAGGGTTTTCTCATTCTGTTGCGTATATGTTGATCTTGTAGTTTAGAGGCCGTACTAAGTCTTGTGGTCTGTTTGTAGTGTAGGAATTGCGAATGTAGTGACTGTAAAAGGCTACTATGATACAGTTTTCAGACTCTACATTGGTGCCACCTGCTGCGACTGCCCAGTCTACATGGGAGCAGGAAACTTAAGAACAGGCCAGTGGCGAGTGCGGCACTCTTGGAAGGCACCATCAGCCCGAATGCCGAAGACCCTTTTGTCCTCCGTTGCTTAAGAACGGCCACACAACAGCACGAGGATGTACCGGAAGCGTACTTCGGGTTCGTTGAGTTGCGCTTCATGTGGCTGGCCCCGTGCATCATCGCTGTACGTTTCCCCAGTGCATTCCTAAGCACCCGTAAAGCTTCCAACTCCTACTTATACATCGGAGCTTCTTACGAATGCTGTACCTTGTGTCAGGGCCTCTACACTGAGGGTCTATGTTAGGGTCCTGGTTTTTCTGACACAACTACATTCTCCCGGCCTGCACCCCCCTTGCGGTCTTTGCGCTGGCCAAGGTGCTCCTGTTTCGCGGAGCGATCATGGAATCACTGTTCTCAGGTCTTTTGGGTTTAGGGTGTCTGCTTTGGAAGCTTGGCTCAGCAATGAAACGGTGCTGCGTATGGAATGGCTTTCGGTTGACAAAGCCTTCTTGTGAAAGGGAACCACAGTCTTGAAACGTTTTTTTGAGCTGGGGACTGGTCTTTTCCACTTGCCGGCTATCAGTGGATAAAAACGGTGTCCAGAAGGTTGTACCCAAGATGCTGAACCTTAAACCCCACACCCCAAACACTCAAACACAAAACCCCAAGAAGAACCTACCATCAATACTACTACTACTCCTTCTGCTACTACTACTACTACTACCACTACTACCACTACTACTACCACTACTACTACTACTACTACTGCTACTACTGCTACTACTGCTACTACTGCTACTACTGCTACTACTACTACTACTACTACTACTACTACTACTACTAGTTACTGGTAGTACTACTACTGCTACCACTACCACTACCACTACCACTGCCGCTGCCACTGCCACTGCCACTGCCACTGCCACTGCCACTACCACTACCACTACCACTACCACCACGATTACCACGACTACCACGACTACCACTACGACCACCACTACGACTACCACTACCACTACTACTGCTGGTGCTGCTACGACCACCACTACGACTACCACTACCACTACTACTGCTGGTGCTGCTACTACTACTACTACTGCTACTACTGCTACTACTTCTACTACTGCTACTGCTACTGCTACTACTACTGCTACTACTACTACTACTACTACTACTACTACTGCTACTGCTACTGCTACTGCTACTGCTACTGCTACTGCTACTGCTACCCTACTGCTACTGCTACTGCTACTGCTACGACGACGACGAAAGAGTCATGACCATACGACCTGACAGAGAGCCCACTGACTAGCGGACTAGTGCAACTGCAACAAAAACACCCGACAGAACAAAACAACATGAATCACTCGACAGATAAGTGCGCGCAGTCTTCGCTTCAATAACATGGACAAACAGCCTGCGATGACTTCTCTACAATATCTACTCTAATCAGATTCCGAGTGGTAACTTAAGACCGAGTTTTATTCTCTTCGAAAAGTTCCGACTCACGGATGCGAGTCCCTGAGTTTGGATTTTCTATGCAAGCACTAATATTGGAATAGGATCTCGGGTTTGTGTATTATGTTTATAGTCAGGAACCCTAAGGAATTGTATTTCTAATTATCATTCAAGCCATTTTTGTCGGGACTGGCTTTGCTGTTAGACCATGGCAATAATCAATGCCTGCAGGAATTGCGCGAGCTCTGGGGACAGCCGGCCCGGCTCTCCGAGGAGACCGCCGTGCGTAAGGTAAATCAGCCCTGGCTGCATGGCAGGGGCTGCACAAATAGAATCCTAAACCCTAAACCGTGCTTGGGGGGATTCTTTTAACGAACCTGAAAGGAGACAATTGGTCATTACCTCGGCCCCTAGAGCAGTGAGTAGTGCTGAAAGTCGTCGGGGTGTCTGTATTGGTCGCAACAGCTGCACTTTTCTTCTACAGGAACCGCATCTGTCGAGGTCTCTCAGCAGCTTGCCCGTTGAATGACTGGCAAATGGGACATGTCATGCACAGCTCGATTGCAAGCCCTGAATAACAGGAAGATGATGGGCATCACCATCTTCATCATCATCGCCAGTGAAAAACTGTGTAAACGTAACGAACCAGCGACACATTCATCAACAAAAAACAGTCATGATAACCGGAGAAGCGTTGATTCTTATGAGCGATGCAAGCAAATACAGGCTGTAGATGAGGCTCCATAGTGCTAGGCAGACGCAAAGACCGAACCGTCGTACCGAGAGGCAAGGCTCAAAATTAATCAAGAGATGACGTCGTGGCCCCCTCAAACCAACAGACACATAAAGTCCCGAAAAGCGATGGTTCAGGGCTGAAGAATTCTATAATATTTTATACGAAAATTTAACTTTACTATACAACATGGAAGAATGGAGCGCGACTTTTACTGCCTGCTCCCTGGGTCTTAAGCAAGCTGGGATAACGGAATCCGGCCACTTCGTCCCTCCTCTGCGCGGACCATGCCCGAACCTAGCAAAGGGCCATGGCAAAGATGGAAGCTGGCTTGGGTTCAGTTTAAGGTCTAGGGTTTAGGGTCTAAGTTTTAGGGTATACAGTGTAGGGTATAGGGTTTAGGGTTTAGGGGTGCGTCGTGGTTTCTCTACACCTTGCGGAGAACCCTGAGAACCCTGCATCATCATGCCCTAAACGATAAATCATGAACTGACATTGGTTCTGAGGACGCTACAAACAAGCTTTTGATATCTTATTCTTCTTGTGGTGTCAGCTTACATCTCAACTGATGATGCAACCTAGCGTTTGAAAATTGGAGCCGATTGGGGTTCAGGGTTTAAGGTACTGGTTCACTGTGGGGCTGTTGCGCGCTGTAGACAACCGCATCTTCAACGCAACTGTGCTGCATGTGACAAGAATGTTGCCGGCTCGTTCTCCTCCCGCTTACCCGCAACGACGGCAGCAACTGCAAGAAAAGCAACAGAACAAAACGAAAAAACCTGCGAAAGACTCACATCACACTCGAAACAGAATCAGCAACAAGGACAACACTTTAACAAAGCAAACATTGACGCTCATCGTCACCATAGCAGCAATAACAAAGCAACAACAGCTGACGGCGCGATCCATCACCCATCACAATCAACATCTGCATCCACAACACCAACATCGGTAGTAACAATGATAATAACAACAGCAGTAATTGTTAACAGTAAGCACACCAACAACCAAAAGTTGTAGATGTTGGCACAATTCGGACCAACATCGGCCGCTTCTGTCTGGGCTCCCATGCACGAGCTGCGCAGGGTGCCGTGGGGCCGAGCAGCGCCGCTAGGCTCCGATGCCTCGGTCTTTGTAGGGTTTGGGGTTTAGGGTCTATACTTGGAGGGTCGGGGTGCTTAGTAACTGGTTATTTTAGGGACTTGTAAGTACCATAACCCCAATTAGGGTCCCTAATGGGGTACTTATAAGTCTACTTACGACCTACTTACTAAGTCCCCCGACCCTCCAAGTAGGGTTTAGGGTTTATAGGGTGAAGGCGAAACATGCTCAGCTGCTGCCCAAGCTTCGGGGCTTATATAAGAAGATGAATCCCAAATGTGTAGCAAGCGCCTGGTTACTAATCCTGACCCGGATACCTACATGCACATGAGGAACCGCATGGCCACTCGCCGCAGCAAAATCAGAAAGCAAAACCCTGCAGCAGCTGTGAGTTCAGACTTTCCTGCAAAAAGGTTCTCGAACACAGGAAGCCGCATCTCTGAACACTACAGTGGCAGTGATGGTGATGAGGACGATCGTGATGACCAATCACAGACAATAGACTGCCACGACTACAAGTAAACGGTGCAAGACTCCCTGACCCCCGTCTTTCACATTTCGCTTCGTAAGCCTGTTGATCACGTGCTCTTCTAATACACCTTCCGGTGCTCCGATCCCCCTTCGAGCGAATCTTTACCATCACATCGAACGAGGGAATCGACTGTACAAGCGATGTCCTGTCTTCGCAGGGGGTCTGGGCGCGCTGTACAGAATGCCCACTATTCACGAAACTGAAACTGCTGCCAGCACCTGCACGAACTAAACGAGCACAGAGCCCAACCTCCTCTGACTCATCTGCATCACGCCGCGGCACATTCCCACCGGACCCTTGCCCTCGAACTGCCAGTGCGTCCAGCTGGCAATGGAATGGAAGTTGAAATAATACTTCGAAGGATTGGCAGCAATGTCTTTCAACCGGGATCCCAACGTGAAGCCAGCATTCTGCCCGTCAACGAAGTTGCCCGTCATGGACATCACGGCAGCACGGTTCTTATAGTGAGCACAAGGAGACCTGAGAAATTTTGGTTGACGCCAGCATGGGTGCGCTGACTTACCCTTGCTCCTACTACTCGTCGATTTTAATCATAGACTCCAACATGACAAATCCAAAAGTGTACTACTCGAAGACCTAGTGTCTTGTAGTGGCTGCCATCAGCAATCATTCCAGGACCGTTGTCCCCGCAGAAGTTGATCACTGGAGGGCCTGAACCATTCTCACCATCTCCGTCGGAGGCCAGGTGAATGTGCGATGCAACGAGCTGAGTGCGACCACCGAAGACATTGGCCGTGCACTGCATGCCACTACGGCTGCAGAGCTTGCAGTCGACATAAGCTTTAGCTTCACTGTCAGGGTTATGCGGAAAAGACTGGACCAGGGTATTGAAGCTGAGCTCGCTGAACATGTGATAGCACTCATCGTCAACCATCTCGGAAGCGGCTAGAGAAACAGGTTGTGTCTGTTCTGGAATGGACTCCTTCGGCACACAATGGGAATACCAGGAGTTCATCTGGGAACAGCTGAAGCCAGAGTCGCAGCACGTCGGGCCCGTCCATCCGGTGCCGCCGCATTGGACCCAAGCTGTCGCACAGGTCTCGGGTGCCTCAGATGCTTCAGCCGGCAAGGTCACCGCCAGCATCGACAGAAGCAACAATCGGGCCATGTCTGAGCGTCTGAGGAACGAGATCCTAACGGCAATTTGGCAGTGCGGCCTTCCACTTCGAGCCATCGACATGCGAGCGGGAAAAGACAGCCAATGATTACACCAAGGGCGATCGTTGCCGATCCGAATCCAGAGAGCACAGAACAGTGGAAACTTGCAAGACTCCCTGACCCCCATCTCTCACATGTCCTCTCATAAGCCTGTTCATCAGGAGCTGTGCGCCTTCCGGTGCTCCGATCCCCCTTCGAGTGAATCTTTACCATCACATCGAACGAGGGAATCGACTGTACAAGCGATGTCCTGTCTTCGCAGGGGGTCTGGGCCCGCTGTACAGAGTGCCCACTATTCACGAAACTGAAACTGCTGCCAGCACCTGCACGAACTAAACGAGCACAGAGCCCAACCTCCTCTGACTCATCTGCATCACGCCGCGGCACATTCCCACCGGACCCTTGCCCTCGAACTGCCAGTGCGTCCAGCTAGCAATGGAATGGAAGTTGAAGTAATACTTCGAAGGATTGGAAGCCATGTCTTTCAACCGGGATCCCAACGTGAAGCCAGCATTCTGCCCGTCAACGAAGTTGCCCGTCATGGACATCACGGCAGCACGGTTCTTATAGTGAGCACAAGGAGACCTGAGAAACTTTGGTTGACACCAGCATGGGTGCGCAGACTTACCCTTGCTCCTACTACTCGTCGATGTTAATCATAGACCCCAACATGAAAAATGCAAAAGTGTACTACTCGAAGACCTAGTGTCTTGTAGTGGCTGCCATCAGCAATCATTCCAGGACCGTTGTCCCCGCAGAAGTTGATCACTGGAGGGCCTGAACCATTCTCACCATCTCCGTCGGAGGCCAGGTGAATGTGCGATGCAACGAGCTGAGTGCGACCACCGAAGACATTGGCCGTGCACTGCATGCCACTACGGCTGCAGAGCTTGCAGTCGACGTAAGCTTTAGCTTCACTGTCAGGGTTATGCGGAAAAGACTGGACCAGGGTATTGAAGCTGAGCTCGCTGAACATGTGATAGCACTCATCGTCAACCATCTCGGAAGCGGCTAGAGAAACAGGTTGTGTCTGTTCTGGAATGGACTCCTTCGGCACACAATGGGAATACCAGGAGTTCATCTGGGAACAGCTGAAGCCAGAGTCGCAGCACGTCGGGCCCGTCCATCCGGTGCCGCCGCATTGGACCCAAGCTGTCGCACAGGTCTCGGGTGCTTCAGATGCTTCAGCCGACAAGGTCACCGCCAGCATCGACAGAAGCAACAGTCGGGCCATGTCTGAGCGTCTGAGGAACGAGATCCTAACGGCAATTTGGCAGTGCGGCCTTCCACTTCGAGCCATCGACATGCGAGCGCGAACAGACAGCCAATGATTACACCAAGGGCGATCGTTGCCGATCCGAATCCAGAAAGCACAGAACAGTGGAAACTTGCAAGACTCCCTGACCCCCATCTCTCACATGTCCTCTCATAAGCCTGTTCATCAGGAGCTGTGCGCCTTCCGGTGCTCCGATCCCCCTTCGAGTGAATCTTTACCATCACATCGAACGAGGGAATCGACTGTACAAGCGATGTCCTGTCTTCGCAGGGGGTCTGGGCCCGCTGTACAGAGTGCCCACTATTCACGAAACTGAAACTGCTGCCAGCACCTGCACGAACTAAACGAGCACAGAGCCCAACCTCCTCTGACTCATCTGCATCACGCCGCGGCACATTCCCACCGGACCCTTGCCCTCGAACTGCCAGTGCGTCCAGCTAGCAATGGAATGGAAGTTGAAGTAATACTTCGAAGGATTGGAAGCAATGTCTTTCAACCGGGATCCCAACGTGAAGCCAGCATTCTGCCCGTCAACGAAGTTGCCCGTCATGGACATCACGGCAGCACGGTTCTTATAGTGAGCACAAGGAGACCTGAGAAACTTTGGTTGATGCCAGCATGGGTGCGCAGACTTGCCCTTGCTCCTACTACTCGTCGATGTTAATCATAGGCCCCAACATGAAAAATGCAAAAGTGTACTACTCGAAGACCTAGTGTCTTGTAGTGGCTGCCATCAGCAATCATTCCAGGACCGTTGTCCCCGCAGAAGTTGATCACTGGAGGGCCTGAACCATTCTCACCATCTCCGTCGGAGGCCAGGTGAATGTGCGATGCAACGAGCTGAGTGCGACCACCGAAGACATTGGCAGTGCACTGCATGCCACTACGGCTGCAGAGCTTGCAGTCGACGTAAGCTTTAGCTTCACTGTCAGGGTTATGCGGAAAAGACTGGACCAGGGTATTGAAGCTGAGCTCGCTGAACATGTGATAGCACTCATCGTCAACCATCTCGGAAGCGGCTAGAGAAACAGGTTGTGTCTGTTCTGGAATGGACCCCTTCGGCACACAATGGGAATACCAGGAGTTCATCTGGGAACAGCTGAAGCCAGAGTCGCAGCACGTCGGGCCCGTCCATCCGGTGCCGCCGCATTGGACCCAAGCTGTCGCACAGGTCTCGGGTGCCTCAGATGCTTCAGCTGACAAGGTCACCGCCAGCATCGACAGAAGCAACAGTCGGGCCATGTCTGAGCGTCTGAGGAATGAGATCCTAACGGCAATTTGGCAGTGCGGCCTTCCACTTCGAGCCATCGACATGCGAGCGGGAAAAGACAGCCAATGATTACACCAAGGGCGATCGTTGCCGATCCGAATCCAGAGAGCACAGAACAGTGGAAACTTGCAAGACTCCCTGACCCCCATCTCTCACATGTCCTCTCATAAGCCTGTTCATCAGGAGCTGTGCGCCTTCCGGTGCTCCGATCCTCCTTCGAGTGAATCTTTACCATCACATCGAACGAGGGAATCGACTGTACAAGCGATGTCCTGTCTTCGCAGGGGGTCTGGCCCGCTGTACAGAGTGCCCACTATTCACGAAACTGAAACTGCTGCCAGCACCTGCACGAACTAAACGAGCACAGAGCCCAACCTCCTCTGACTCATCTGCATCACGCCGCGGCACATTCCCACCGGACCCTTGCCCTCGAACTGCCAGTGCGTCCAGCTAGCAATGGAATGGAAGTTCTTCGAAGGATTGGAAGCAATGTCTTTCAACCGGGATCCCAACGTGAAGCCAGCATTCTGCGCGTCAACGAAGTTGCCCGTCATGGACATCACGGCAGCACGGTTCTTATAGTGAGCACAAGGAGACCTGAGAAATTTTGGTTGATGCCAGCATGGGTGCGCAGACTTGCCCTTGCTCCCACTACTCGTCGATGTTAATCATAGACCCCAACATGAAAAATGCAAAAGTGTACTACTCGAAGACCTAGTGTCTTGTAGTGGCTGCCATCAGCAATCATTCCAGGACCGTTGTCCCCGCAGAAGTTGATCACTGGAGGGCCTGAACCATTCTCACCATCTCCGTCGGAGGCCAGGTGAATGTGCGATGCAACGAGCTGAGTGCGACCACCGAAGACATTGGCCGTGCACTGCATGCCACTACGGCTGCAGAGCTTGCAGTCGACGTAAGCTTTAGCTTCACTGTCAGGGTTATGCGGAAAAGACTGGACCAGGGTATTGAAGCTGAGCTCGCTGAACATGTGATAGCACTCATCGTCAACCATCTCGGAAGCGGCTAGAGAAACAGGTTGTGTCTGTTCTGGAATGGACCCCTTCGGCACACAATGGGAATACCAGGAGTTCATCTGGGAACAGCTGAAGCCAGAGTCGCAGCACGTCGGGCCCGTCCATCCGGTGCCACCGCATTGGAGGTCTCGGGTGCCTCAGACGCTTCAGCCGGCAAGGTCACCGCCAGCATCGACAGAAGCAACAGCCGGGCCATGACTGAGCGTCTGAGGAACGAGATCCTAACGGCAATTTGGCAGTGCGGCCTTCCACTTCGAGCCATCGACATGCGAGCGGGAACAGACAGCCAATGATTACACCAAGGGCGATCGTTGCCGATCCGAATCCAGAAAGCACAGAACAGTGGAAACTTGCAAGACTCCCTGACCCCCATCTCTCACATGTCCTCTCATAAGCCTGTTCATCAGGAGCTGTGCGCCTTCCGGTGCTCCGATCCCCCTTCGAGTGAATCTTTACCATCACATCGAACGAGGGAATCGACTGTACAAGCGATGTCCTGTCTTCGCAGGGGGTCTGGGCCCGCTGTACAGAGTGCCCACTATTCACGAAACTGAAACTGCTGCCAGCACCTGCACGAACTAAACGAGCACAGAGCCCAACCTCCTCTGACTCATCTGCATCACGCCGCGGCACATTCCCACCGGACCCTTGCCCTCGAACTGCCAGTGCGTCCAGCTAGCAATGGAATGGAAGTTGAAATAATACTTCGAAGGATTGGAAGCAATGTCTTTCAACCGGGATCCCAACGTGAAGCCAGCATTCTGCGCGTCCACGAAGTTGCCCGTCATGGACATCACGGCAGCACGGTTCTTATAGTGAGCACAAGGGGACCTGAGAAATTTTGGTTGACACCAGCATGGGTGCGCAGACTTACCCTTGCTCCTACTACTCGTCGATTTTATACCTAGACCCCAACATGAAAAATGCAAAAGTGTACTACTCGAAGACCTAGTGTCTTGTAGTGGCTGCCATCAGCAATCATTCCAGGACCGTTGTCCCCGCAGAAGTTGATCACTGGAGGGCCTGAACCATTCTCACCATCTCCGTCGGAGGCCAGGTGAATGTGCGATGCAACGAGCTGAGTGCGACCACCGAAGACATTGGCCGTGCACTGCATGCCACTACGGCTGCAGAGCTTGCAGTCGACGTAAGCTTTAGCTTCACTGTCAGGGTTATGCGGAAAAGACTGGACCAGGGTATTGAAGCTGAGCTCGCTGAACATGTGATAGCACTCATCGTCAACCATCTCGGAAGCGGCTAGAGAAACAGGTTGTGTCTGTTCTGGAATGGACTCCTTCGGCACACAATGGGAATACCAGGAGTTCATCTGGGAACAGCTGAAGCCAGAGTCGCAGCACGTCGGGCCCGTCCATCCGGTGCCGCCGCATTGGACCCAAGCTGTCGCACAGGTCTCGGGTGCCTCAGATGCTTCAGCCGGCAAGGTCACCGCCAGCATCGACAGAAGCAACTGCCGGGCCATGTCTAAGCGTCTGAGGAACGAGATCCTAACGGCAATTTGGCAGTGCTGCCTTCCACTTCGAGCCATGGACATGCGAGCGCGAACGGACAGCCAATGATCACACCAGGGGCGATCGTTGCCCATGTGACGCAAAACGGAACAGCCCATCTTTGATCAAGAGGTGTTGCTCTTAGAGGGAGCGCTCCTGCTCTTGAAATGCTACTTGCGGCTGCTGTTGTGGCTACGACTAACACTGCGACTACGACTATGACGACGACTGCTTCGACTGCGAAGACTTGGTCTTCTGATTCGGAAGCCTGTGTGGTCATTAATTCCTGCTGTCGCCAACTGCTTTTCTGAGGGTCGAGCATTTCACCGACATCACGGGCACGGATGGCCAGGCGAGCACCTTCCAAAGCCACCTGCACGCAAGGCATCGCAAGGCCACACAAGTTAGACTGTGGCATGCTCCCACGCAGCCATTTCAACACGCACTTGTCCAGCACGCTTTTTCGCCGTCTTTTTTTGATGCCGCACGCATCTTGGCGGCTTCACGCCAGATCTGCTTAAACGACCTCGGCACTCACGGGATACTCTACAGTGTCCGCAAGCGGTTGTCTAGGCTTCGATACATGGAGAATTCCCGAAATCCCAGAACCTACCCGCTACAGCCCACAACCTAAAGCCATTAATTCCAAGCTCATAAATAAAAAGAACCTTGATGCACACCTAAAGCCCTCACCCCTCAAGCCCACATCCTTACAAACCCCTACTGGGCCGCCCTGCTGCTCTAGGGGCCTTAATGATTAGAACAGGCTTTTGGGGCCCATTAGACTTTTTTTTAAATATATTATAATAAGGAACCCCTAAAATAGTGGGGGAAATTATGAAGGCCCCGATAGTAGTGCTCACACACTCAAGTTGTCGTCTCCAGGCCAAGGGACCTTTCTTTGCCCTGGCGCAAGCCAAGGAAGATCTCCTGGGAGTAAAGGTCCCCTTGAGGACTTAGGGTTTAGGCTTTACTGTAGGGTCGGTTTAGGGTTTTGTGCTTTTAGGCTTTAGGGCTTATGGTTTTTGGGTTTAGTGTTTCTTGGGGTTTTGGGTTTAGGTCTTCAGGGTTTTTGGGTTTTCTTTTAAAGTGCAATGGGGTTTAGGGTTTAAGGCTTGAGGGGCTTCGAGAGTTGTTGGCGTTGTTTTGTGGGAAAGCTTTGGAGTGTCAGGTGTTTTGGAGTTGGGGTTTACATGCGTTAACGTCCGTCGGCATCTTACTGCGTTCGGGTTTATAAGGCTTTTCGGCTGTCGAGATTCATGCTTTCAGCCAGTACAACCGTCGCACGGCAAGCTCCATGCATGGGTTCAAGGTGTGCGAACTCTAGGACAGTATCCATGCTTTCAGCTTACATCGGGCGCGTGTAGCCCATTGCGACTTGCTCTCCGCAAGCTCTGCTCGTGCTGGCTTCCGAACGAACCTGATGATGCCTCATTCAATCCCACTGCACCACATAAACTCGTACGACGACCCTAGCTGGAGCAACCTCTCACCGCTTACAGAGGAGCCGCCTTCAGACACAGGTACCCCCCTAAACCCTAAACCCTGACATTTCTTAAACCTCTCCGGGGCACGAAATTCCGCAGCAGCAGCGTGGCCTCCTCTAGTCGGCAGGGAGTGAAGCCATCGGGAGGATCTCCCTGAGACGAGGCTTAGCGGTTGGGGTTTACGGTTTAGTGGTTTAGGGGCTTGGGATTTACGTTTTTAGGGCTTAGGGCTTTAGGGCCTGATTGCTTTGGCTTTGCACTCAAGGCTTAGAGAAAGCCTGCATAGGGCTTTCAGCTTTGGAGCTGGTCTTTCCTACTCCAGACTTGAGGATTTCAGCAAGCGCTCTGGAGCTGAGACTCATCTCTGCAGCATTCTCTCCGGCCTTGGGGTTTTGGGGCTTCCGGGTTCGGGGGTTGAAGGTTTGTGCTTCAGGGGGGGGGTCTGGGTATTCGGCCAAGGAAACTTCCGGAATTGTTCCTGTGGAGTTGCAGGTGTTCTGCAGTCGGGGCTACAGTGCACATGGCGACTGCACCAGGCATAAGTTAAGCACCTACACCCGGAAGACAAGGGGTCGTCGGAACTCGGAAACGAAACACTAGGGGGCGCTACTAAGCCTCCGGCCTGCGCCATGGACGACTTACTTAGGATACTTCAAACCTCACTTGGCCCTCCTTGAAACCCTGTATCCCCAAGCCAATCCCTAGAACCCTTAACCCTAATCCCGGAACCCTAATCCCTCAACCATAACCCCTCACTCCTCATTAAACCCTAAACCTTAATCCCTACACCCTCAACCCTAAACCCTAATCCCCAAACCTATCCGTACACCCCTTAGCGAACCTTACGTCCTAGCTGCTCCCCCGTGGAGCCTTCGAGAGCCGCTTGAGGAACCTGGGCACAGGGGGTTTTCTACCCTCTAAAGGCTCATCCGTGCCCATGTATAAAGAGTGTACATTCACAAATATGTATATATATATATATATATACATATACATATACATATACATATACATATACATATACATATACATATACATATACATATACATATACATATACATATACATATACATATGCATATCCGTATACGTATACGTATACATATACATATACATATACATATACATATGCATATTCATATACATATACATATACGTATACATATACATATACATATACATGTACATGTACATGTACATGTACATATACATATACATATACATATACATATACATATACATGTACATGTACATGTACATGTACATATATATATATATACATACATACATATATATATATATATATATATACCTGGGTATACATATATGTGCATGTCTATAATATGCATGCATGATGGCTTCCCCCCATTCATGAAATGCCCCCGCCCTGATAATCAAAACACTTTCCGGGAAATCCGTCTGAAATCGTCCCCGGCTTTTAAAACGAATTCGGGAGGTTCGGGAGCAAGCGCACCCGCACCAGCAAGAGCAGGAGCAAGGGCAGGGGCAAGAGGAGTGGCAAGAGTAGGAGAAACACCCTCAACCCTGAACCCAAGAGCAGGAGCAAGAGCCGCAGCGGGGAGCAAGATTCCCTCAAAGTGACAGTAGAGATAACCTCCTAATAGTGACACCACTTTTCGACTTGCTATTGGGTGTCCCCCGCTTTAATATTAGTGGGAAGGGATAACATGCATACACGCCAAGCATCCATAATTACATACATCGGTACGTACGTACATGCATGCCTGCATACACACCTATCTTGTAATGTAGGGGCCTTAATAATTAGAATAGGGTTTTGGGGCCCATCATATTTTCATTGTTAGTTATAATAAGGAACCCCCCAAATAGTAGAGGTATTTATTCAGGCCGCCCCTATATTGGTTGCGCAGTCCCGGGCTGCTTGCTGCCATCAAATGGCTCGTAGCGACCAGTGCGCTTTGCAGGATCTGCGGCCTCCTAGCAGAGAAGCAATCCGTGCAGTCAGGGTTTAGAAAGTTCAGCGACTTAGGCTTGATAGGGCTCAGGGGTGCGAGTGGGGTGTAGGGGTATACGGCTTAGGGTTATGATCTTAGTGCTTATTGGATTTAGGGTTGAAGGTTTAGATCATAAAGGCCACCAGAACTACATAAGCTCATGATACGGCGGTCGTGGCTCCAGTACTGGTGCCGGGACTACGATGTGCAACGCCTTTTCCCATAACGCTCAATACCGAACCCTTGTAGCACCAGAGCCTGGACTCACGAAAAAGGTACTATAAGGTTTATAAAAGGCTTACAACAAGGGTACTTTAATGGCTCTCTTAGTGTAGCTGTCTGCCGCAGGGAAGGACATGAAGCCACCAAAAAACAGTGAATGCACAAAGTGCGCAAGATCGCCCAGATCGCCTTCTCTCGAAGAAACCCCTTCAGTAAATGTCCGAGATGAAGCGGGAGCTGCGCCCATGGCTGATCCGGGCCTCAGGACGATGCGATTGAAGACTACATGTCCAACTTCCTTTGGTTTCTCCGAGAGATAGAGCCGCAAGATATCCACGAAGCTTCAAAAGCCCTGCATGCTTTTGCCCTATGGCGAAGGGGCATTCCAGAACATCGTAACCTTGCACCTCATGTCCATGCCTTTTCCTACAGTAGAAGCTTGTATTTGCACTGTGAGTGTCCACTTTGCGATAGCAGCCTTACAGTGCTGATAGAATAAGAGTCTTGCCCGGGGAAAGAGTGTTGCCGTGTCCAGCATGGAATGTAAACGGAGTACGTGGAGTCCAGGAAGTCACAAATACCCTAGTGTGGATTGCTTTCGGGCGGATGACCTGTGCAAGACTCTTCTTCTTCTTCTGGAGAGTGGGGTCAAAAGAAAGGAGCCATGTAAGCGGATAACATACAGTGCGAGGAGCTTTCGTAATGGCGCCATATACACCCCCATACCCGAGTCTACAGCCAAAGTCCCCAAGTTACCTTACATGTAGTGCGAGCCAGAAGACAAGCACTGGTTACAGTACTGGTAATTCTGTAGATCGGAACAGAACATGCAGGTACTTTAGCGGCCGTACTACTGTAAGTAGAACAGCGTTTGATGAGGGTGTTCGTCAAGGCTTTCTAGGGGCTTTAGAACTTTTGGTACAACTAAAGTTTAGGCGTGTATTGAAATATTATTGTGCTCTGCTGACGCAAGCACTACTGGGCATGCTATTACCATACTACTGCCATGCACAGTATCTGGGGCGATCGGTAAAAGAGACTGGGAAGGTGCTCATCCGTTTCCCTCCCGAGCGCCCGAGTTTAGGGCTATAATTACTATCAAGCGGTGGCGTGACGTTGAACGTGGACGCGCCTACCATCTTAAGCAGCGGACCATCCACTTCGCAGCAAAGATCCAAGTAGCCTTAGGCACGGTCAAACACAACAAAGCAGTCGAACAGCCAACATCCTGCAAAACACCACTCCAGATCGCCAAAAGAGCACCATGTGCAGGGCAAGGCGGCTCTTCCGCGTTAGAGTCGCGACTACCAAAACGTCTCGGAGTTCCTGTGGAAAGCGGAACTTTGACACCACTGAACCTCTTCAAAGCATCCGGGAGTTGGAGTCGGAGTGTAGAGTCTAGGGCCCCCAAAAAGCACGTAAGCAAATATTAGGATAGGGATATCCCATATAAAACCCCCTTATTTTTGAAGCCCAACAAGGGCTTTTGAGGTCCCTAAGATTCACCTCCAGGTGGCGGCGGGCGTGCTCGCAGGCGCCGGCCGCGGGGGAGCTCCCTGCTCTGACCGCTTGGGAAATGCACTTTGTATAGGGGCCTTAACATTAGAAGGGGTCTACAAGGGATGCTATAAGGGATACTATAAGGGTACGATAATCTATAGGGGGCCTTAAAGCTTAGAACAGGGTTTTGGGACCCATTATACTATACTTGTATACTATACTTGTAACAAGGACCCCCCCCAAAAAATAGTCTTAGTAATGATTTGTCGGCCCCTATATAAACTTCTAGTTCAAGGCACCCCTCGGTGCCTTGCGTGACATCCGTGCGCAGGAGGCTCGGATCTGCCAGAAATGCAGTGGCAATCCTCAGGCAAGCAAGAGCACTCTCAGGATGCTTTCAGATTTTGAGGAGCATTTGGGACTTTCGGCTAGCGCCTCCAAAATCAAACAGTCTTGAAATACGACTCACGCGATACAACGGCAACGGGAACCTATTTAGACTGTGGACCTCGTTTGCATTCAAAAGCCCTGGTTTCAATTCCACGGAGTGTACCTATAGTGAGTATGACTGTGATTCTGGGCGACAGTCTGCTGACCGAAAAAGCTGATTATCCGAAGGGGTGCCGCATCCAAGCAGTGCACACTGCATACCATGTACACCCTACATATACTCTCGGCCAAACCTGGCACTTGTGGCCCCGAAGCATCAAAACCGCACAACTTTTGCCTCAAGACAAAACTAAGAAGACTGATGGATTTGTGACGGCAAGCTTTGCTCTACTGAGTTTGGGAACTGCTGTAAAGAAAAATTGTCGACATGAGCACACTTTCCCTGCGGCTCAGTCTTGCAATGCAGGTGTCAGCTCATAGGGATGTGCGCACTGAGTCCGGAGACAAACTGATGGCGAATCTTAATTGAAACGACAACGGTCGTGGGTTGTATGATCTTGATACGGTTTCGACACAGATGTGACTACACAGTACAAGCTGAGTGTCATTGCTGCGGCACATCCGGTTTGCTGCAGCACCTAGGTTCAGAACGCTGCAGTCAGCAACAAGTCCTGAATATAGGCGAGTGCTCAAGCGTGCACCTCTGAGATGCGCGCTGCATCTGCGTGCGATCGACACGTGATGCCTCCATTGACTAGCCTTGGCATCCAAGTGCATGACGTGGAGTCAAGGCACGAGAACCCACATATGTAGGCAGCGAGTGTCTGCGAAAGGACAGGAAACATTTGCAAGGCTACATACGAACTCAGATGCCTAGTGCTACATACGAACTCAGATGCCTAGTGCTTAAGAACCTCTGCTTGTGAGCAAGGTGCACAGGAATATCCACGGCAGCTTGGACCTTCGCCAACAACGTGATGGCTTGTGGTGTGGCGGAGGTCTGACTTCAGCACAAACTCCGTTGGCGTGGAAGAGCTCGGTCAAACAACAAGTCTCGACAATGCCCATACAGTTCTCTTGCTTGAGAGACATGGCACTGCCTCCCCGGTTTGTAAGCTCATCGATCATCCCCTGAGCCTGACCTCCAAAGTTTGAGCATCTCCCTCCAGCAATACGGGTAAACCTTGCGATTCAGGGTAGAGCAGTGGCAGAAATACCTACCACAGTTCATGATGTAAGGAGGATTCAGGGTAGAGCAGTGGCAGAAATACCTACCACAGTTCATGATCATGTAAGGAGGATTGAAGAATACGGAGAAGAGAAGAGGTACTTCATATGAATAGTAATAGCAGCTCCGCTTAGCACCGCGGCGTGCCATAAAGAGTATGGTGCTCATGTTTGTGCCAATAAAGTGAGCTTCAGTGCAGAGATAGCAATAACTGCAATGACATTTAACCGTATGTAACCGCATTCCAGTTCCGGGTTGCCTCACGGATGGCCACGTAGTCCACGGGCCCATCGTTTTTTTGCGCCCGCGTGCGGCCGTGAATGGCCAGGAGGGTGCATCCTTACACAGCTGAAACGGTTTTGAGCGAATGCATGGGGTATTTCCCCAAACTGAAGTGGCAAAGACACAGCCGGAAGGCTGGCTCAGCAAGTCAAAAAAGGCAGCTTTTCAAGAACACGAAGCCAAATTCATGGACGTCCCGTTGATAGCAATCTGCTGACTGGGCGTGCCTGCAGCAGCCAGCTGCTGCGCGAGGGTCACAGTCCTCACCTGAAATTGGCCAGTTGCACAAGATGTGCGTGTGTGTGTGTGTGTGTGTCTGTATGTATATATATATATATATACACACATAATATATACATATATGTGTATGTATATGTGTATATATATATATATATATATATATAAATTAGTATGTAAATATGTATGTATGTGTGTAAGTTAAATATGCGTGTATATACAAAGGATGCTACACCATGAGGTGCTTTGCCCTAGTTGCCTCACTTTCTGCTTGGACCTTCGTCGTCATGGTCATTGCGCCTTTCCCCGTCGCATATCGCAATCGTGGTCGTTGTTCTTGCCTTAAGTATTCTAGTCATTCTAGTCTTGGCTTCCAACCTCGCTGCACCTTCTGATTTTGAGACTAAGCCGATAGGTTCAAGAAGTTCAAGAGTTGGTTGCGGCAGTGTCTGCGATTGTTAGCTGCCCCCACGAATTCCGTGCTGTTCCTCAGAGCTTTTCCCGGGCATGCCACGCCTGCCGCTCTTGCGCGGTCTCCCCGTCCAGCAAAAGAATCCTCAGCTCCAGTAACCCTGAACCGCAAACTAAACCCTAAACCCCTATACCCTGAACCCTAAACCCTGAACCTTAAACCCAAACCCCAAACCCTGAACCCCAAAACCCCCAAACCCTCAACGATTGAGCTGCTTTCCAGCTTGCGACCGTTTTTAGCGAAGCTTCAAATGCACATGCAGCATTTGCAACCCGTCGTAATACTTAGAATAGGGTACTATGATATATAGGGCGCTTTATGATTAGAACAGAGCTCTGAGGCCCATTATACTATAGTTATAACAAGGAGCCCTCAAAATAGTAGTACTTATTTAGGCCCCTACACTGAATCCTTATAATCGCCTTTATGGTAGCCCGTATATAGACCCCTTCAAATGAACCCCCATTCAAATTAGTTATTGAAGGCCCAAAATGGGAGTTTCCAAAAATAGGGGACCCTAATATAGTACCCTAAATAGTAGGATCCTTATTACAAGGACCCCCAAAATAAGGCACCCCCTATTTTCGAAAACTCCCAAACATGTCTTGGAGCCTTAGCCATTCTGGCCGAGCCACTTGCAGCAAACGGCTTTCCTCGGATCTCCCCAGCAGGGTTTAGGGTTTAGGGGTTTAGGGTTTAGGGGTTTAGGGGTTAGGGGTTTAGGGGTTAGGGGTTTAGGGTAAAAATCGCGATGGGCAACCAAATCAGCAACCAGCTCTTCCGACCACCAGGATTCTCAGGAAACTAAAACCACGACAGCAATGCAATACTCCGACGAAGATAGGTACTATACTCGGGGATATTGTACTATAATACTATAAAAAAAGCAGTGTGCGTGGGATCTGGGCGCCAAACCGTGCTACGCCGATCACCCGATAAGCCGATCAGCCAATCAGCCGATAAGCCGATTGGACATGGGAGCTCTGTTCCCAAATCGCAGTAGACCACGGACGTCATTAGGTTTTGGGCATGGATGCTCTGTTCCCACATCGCAGTAGACCACGGACGTCATTAGGTTTTGGGCATGGATGCTCTGTTCCTGAATCGCAGTAGACCATGGACGTCATCAGACGTTGGACATGGGAGCTCTTTTCCCAATAGACCATGGATGTCATCACGATCAGCCGATAAGCCGATCAGCCGATAAGCCGATCGGCTGATCACCTGGAAGGCTTGCACTCCAGGTCAAGACTGGGTGCTCGGCTTATAGGCTTATCGGCTTATCGGCTGATGCGCAGTTACAAAACCGACTTCGCGAGCGCAATGAAAATAAGGGAGGCCCCCAAAAAAGCAGCATAGGTAATTATTTAGGCCCCTATATTAGAAAGGGCCTAGCAGAAGGGCTCGGCGGCTCAGGGCTCGGAGTTTCATACTAGGCTCTCGCATGCCAAAGCTGCAACACAGCATACGTGCCGATTTGTGCGCAGTTTAGAGACATGCTGAATCCTGTCCTCTCCGAAAGTTATGATTTGAGAGCCGGAAGCCTGGCTTGTATGTATGTAAATATATATATATATATATATATATATATATATGTATATATATATATATATGTATATATACAGACATAGGTAGGTAGTTCTCTCAACAGCGTTTAGGGTTTAGGGGTCTAGGGGTTTGGGGTCCTCTTGGGGTGGACACTACTTCTGGGAACTGCCTATATAAGGTCTTTCACCCTCTAAGCTTTTAGACTCACTCAGCCCTAACCCTTTCTGAACTCCTGCGCAAACCTTTTGAAACCCTAAACCCTAGACTAAAGCCTGTAAACCCTGAACGCCTATGTAATGCACCTCAAACCCGAAACCCTCAAGCCAAATGTGGGGAAGCCCAGCGGCTTTGCTCCTCCGAGAGCCCCGGCGAGGGCAGCGATGAGATCAGCGCAAAGGGCGGGCTGTGAGGCAGGGTCGAGGCTTGAAGCTCTTGCTTTTGTTTGAAGGGGGGGTTCGGAGTTAAGTTAAGACTTCTCGGATATGGGATTTTAGGCTTTCGGGTTTGGGGATAGGGGCTTTCTGAGCCTGTCGGGAATTAGCTTTGGAGGTTTAAGGTGTGAACCAGAAGCCATCAACCGTAGGGCTTCGGCTGTTGGAAACCCTCTTTAGTTCACTAAGACACGGTTTCAGCAGCTCTCAAAGTCGTTTATCGCTAGGGTCCGATGTTCAAGCACATCTAACCCTACACCCCAATGACGCCCTAAACCCCAAAGCCGTGAATCCGTGAACAAACAGAAACTAACACGTGTCTCCTGGACCAAGTAACCTTCTTGTTCAAACTTATGCCAGGAATTCATTCTTAAGGAACCCTAGAAAGATCGGCTCTATGGGTTTGATTAGGGACCCACCAGTTTGTGCTTCAGCATGCATGTCTTCTGTACCCGAGAGCCGAGCAACGATTAAGGGGCCTGAACAAGAATTAGCAACCTTCTTCCTTCGGGTTCCTTATTAGAAATTGACGAGATAAGACAGTATGATATAATACAATACAATAATATAGCAGCGATTAGAGTATATGTACATATCATGTATACATAGCATATATTAGCATGTATATATACCAGATCTTTACATCTCACACACACACATATATATATATATATATATATATATATTATACATATATATATATATATGTGTGTGTGTGTGTGTGTGTCATACCCCATCCTCGTTTTCACCCTCCCCTTCAGATGCGGCCTTCTCCAACAGGAACGCACCCAGTTGGCAGCCTGGGCGGTCGGCTTCTGATTCCTGACCAGTGAGAAACCCAACTTGCAGTATCGTCTCTTTTCCAAACGCCTTGCAGAAGGACTCGGTTTCTTATCGTTGTTATTTGCTTCTCTTACCTATCTTATTATTCTTATTATTACTATTTGGTAGACATCACACGCTTCGTACAGTTTTCAACTTCCCCTTGGCGGCGAGGCGCGCTCTGCGAACCACTGCGGACAGCCCAGGTTCAGGCAAACTCCGTCGCCTCAGGCTGGGCTGTTGGAGGCCCTTTAAAGCCCAACTTGGAGGGTCGGGGGACTTGTAAGTAGGTAGTAGGTACTTATAAGTACCCTAAAGGGGACCCTAATTGGGGTTATGGCATTTATAAGTCCCTAAAATAACCAATTACTAAGTCCCCCGACCCTCCAAGTAAACCCTGCAAGGGACGAACATAGGGGCCTTAACAATTAGAATAGGGTTCCTTTGTAAAGTCATCTATAAGGGATACTGTACTGGATACTATAAGGGGACTATAATATAGGGGCCTTAATACTTAAAATAGGGTTTGGGGGTATATTATTGTACTATACGTATATTGTATAAAGGAAACCCCGAAATATGTTTGGTAATTTCTTCGGCGCCCCATTACTTACCACAAGGCATCGTCCGCATAACGTCGCTTTGTTCGCCAGATAAAACGTGCCGCTGCTCAAAACCTAGAACTCCGATCAAACCCCTTGCCAAGCTGATCGCAAAGCCAACACCCCCCAAACCCAAGAACCCGAAATCCCAAACCCCAAACTTTAAAGCCCCGAAGAAAAGTGCATCATCTTAGATCCGAAAAAAGCACAAGCGCCCCCAGCCCTAGGCTTGAGGTCGGCGGGCAAAACGGCGCCACGATCTTCGCAGCAGCCGCCAGCTCTTTTGGGTTGTTCGAGGCCAACTGAACGATTAGAGGCCGGTCCTGCAACATGCAACAGGAGTCTTTTTTGTGATTGCCACCCTTTTCCTTCTGCATCCAGTCGGAATGCCTTACAGGCCGAGGCAGGTGATGATGGACCAACAGGAGGAGTCGAGGGTTCAGGCTTTAGGGAACAGGAGGGGAAGGGTTTGGGCCTTCGTTTTAGGGCTTCGGGTAAAGGATGGTTTCACTTTTCGGGCTTCGGGTTGAGAGGGGCAAGGGTAGTGGGGAAGAATGGCCAGTTTGAACTCCAACCCCAAACCCTGAACCCCAAGTCCTACACCCGAAACCCCATGACCCTAAAGCCCTAAACCGAGCTAGACCCTACAGTCTCACAAGTCCTCGAAACCCTGACGACCTGCTAAGTCACAAGGCTTCAGTGACCCTGCATTCCCGAAACGCCCGGCGCCCTAAACAAAGCCCTAAGCCCCAATCAACCCTCTGAAACCCTAACGTTGTAAAACGAGAACAACGGAACCATGTAGATATCAAAAAGACAGATTAGGTTTGAGCTTCAACTGCTCCTCGTCAGAGTCTGTGAGAAAGTGCTGCCAAAGTAGTCCATCCGAAGCATCCTAACTCGAACTTAAGCTGTTTGGGGTCCATGTCTTGGTGATGCTTTGGGATGAAGGGTTCCAGCTTCGATGGTTTCAGGAGCTCCATGTCGTGCTTCTTGTTCCGGGTGCTGGCACATGTAGGACCGCAGGAAATGAGAGGAGGGCGACTCTCGAATACCAACGCGAGCCTGTCTGCTTCAAAGTGTGTCAGCTTTCGTAATACAGCTGCGCAAAAGAATGAGGGGCCCTAAAGTATTCCGGTCGTGGTTGCAAGGGCCCCTCAGTAAGGAGCCCCCGCCGAGAAACGCCCATCTGCTCGGGGGTTGATGTGTAGTTACAAGTGAAGTTATGGGTAGGGTATATGTAGTGTAGGGGCCGAAAAAACTACCAATGCTATTTTGGCGGGGTTCCTTCTGATAGTTATAGTATAATGGGCCCCGAAAGCCTCTTCTAATTATTAAGGCCCCCGTATAATCGTAAAGCGGACTGAAAACCCCCATCTGGGAAGTTCGAAACGGAACATCCCCTCGTTGGAGGCGGTCCGTATGGCAGAGATCACGAGGGTCTCTTGCAAGTCGCACATCGCACAGCTACTCCAAATTGCAAATCTCGAATTCCTTAGAGTTCCCTCAAATATTCAAAACCCTGTTCTAATTCATAAAGTGTCATAAATGCCCCTATATTATGGTACTTCCCTTACAGACCCCTGTAAAGGAACTTAAGGCCCCAATTCTCATGATCGCCGGTCCAGCCTGCAGTACTTTGCTGCAGTACAACATTGGGGAATAGCAAAGCCTGAGCTCGAGATTGCTGTCAGACGGACGCGGTTGTGAAGAATCTTCTGGGTTCAACAGATTCTGCCTGTATGCATAATTACCGATCGCATCAGTCACCTGGCATGAACCTCCCCCACGTGAACATGCCTCACATTATCTTACCTCCTTGACTCCCCAAACACAGACAGGCGACTGCACCGCACCCTGGTTCGCGCGCCGAACAAGCAGCCGGAAAGGCAACTCCGAGCCATTCACCTCAGTCGGACATCCTGAGGGCACAAAACATGCATGGATTGGTCTCGATATCAGATGTATTATCGCCTTCTGGCTCGATTTCGGCTCGTGAACTTGAGGTCTTCGATCCCAGGAGCCATAGGCGCCAGCACATATCGGGCACCTCCCAACTGATGTCTCCAGATTAGCCATCCGTGGGCGCAACCACCCACCTCGTGAGGTTCGGAGTCTAATGAGAAGGCGATGTACCCAGGATCCCTTGCACCGGCAAAATCGATGCACATGATCATGCTGCTAATGATGATGATGATGGAGATGATGATGATGATGATGGTGATGGTGCTGATGAAGATTGATCATGCTGATGGTGATGACACGGATGATAATGATTATGATGGTGATGATGGTGATGATGATGAAGCTGGTGCTGGTGCTGATGCGAATCAACATCAACATCATTATCTTCATCATCGTTATCATTGCCAACATCATCATCAGAAGAAGAAGAAGAATTCGCAAACACTTTCATCATCACTGCCGTCACCACTATCAGCAGCATCATTGAGGTGAAGCCGCCATCCACTTCTGCTTACAAGCACTTTCACTACCATCATCTTCTTCTTTAGCATCATCCTCACCCAGGCTCACAATGAGAGTATGGTCTCAATCGATGTGTTGCAAGCGCCCGAGCTGTCGACTTTGTCAATCTGAGTCATCTAACTCTATGTTTCTCTATCGCCGTGTGTACGTGTGTGTCCACATCTGGGTATTTATTCTGGGATTGTTTGTTGATTCTTTAGTGTGTAGATATACGCAAGCATAGTTAAGCGTCCAGGCGCGCACACACACACACAGACACACTGACTGAGACATGCGTTCAACTGCTACTTGGGCTGCCTTCGTTATATTTTCAAATTGCTTCCAACCTCGCCTTGATGCCGCGGGGTTCGTCGATGTCCAAATTCTTTCTGGACGCAACAAACCTTCAGGGCTGTTGGGGCTTTGGTCTGCGGCGAGGGCCTGGGAGACAAGAAACTTTATGGGTTTGACGACGAAGGTCATTGTAGTAGCTATGGCAGTGGCAGCCATGCCTATCAGAATCATCATTAGTGCCCACAACAACCACTACAGACCATCAGCAGCACCATCGCCAAGATGACGACTGCCATGGTATCCACAAGCATCGTTGTGACGGTGGTTGGCGAGGCTGTGGCAAGTTTACTAGGTAGCCGCAAGCTTATGTTACACGTGCTGAGGCTTCCTGGTTTCGGGACCCTCACCTCTGCTGGGTTGCTTTTGGGGCATCAGGTTCCGGGCTGCCGGTGACGAGCCCTTCTGCTTGCCTGGGCTGAGCTTCCAGCTGCAGTCAGTCCTACATTATATATATATACATATCTATATGTATGTGTATATGTATGTGTATATATATATATATATACATATATATATATATATATATACGTATGTATGTATACATATGTATATATATATATACATATGAACCTGGTTTGTGTGTATACATGTATATGTATATATATATATATATACATACATACATATATACATATATATATATATATACATATATATATATATATATATATACATATATATACATATACATATATATATATATATATATGTACGTGTGTGTGTATATATATATATATATATATATACACATAGAACTCAGGTGGTAGAGGTCATAAGCTGCACTTGGATCCAACAGCCAGCTATTTCCATGAGCAGCATGGGCCGCCTCGAAGCAATCAGGGCCAGCAACAGCAGTGCTGTCAAGAGGGCCAGGCACCCAT
Source organism: Symbiodinium sp. CCMP2592 (assembly GCA_905221615.1). Classification (NCBI taxonomy): domain Eukaryota; class Dinophyceae; order Suessiales; family Symbiodiniaceae; genus Symbiodinium; species Symbiodinium sp. CCMP2592. The sequence continues at coordinate 723,310 of CAJNDT010006091.1, read as the reverse complement.
ACTCCCATTGCACGAGGATCTCTGAGATCATGACAGTCTTGCAACTGCTCTGTAGGAGTAGACTGTATGAAGCCTACACTCCAGACCGAGGCACCTGCACCGTAAACCCTAAGACATGACACGTAGAACCAATAAACGAAAATGACACGTTACGTCTTTCATCAGAGTTGGTTTCTATTCTAACGGGGTCAGAAACATAAGGATGCGTATCCTCTTATAATTTCTGTATAGTTACGCACGAGTAAAGTATACCTCAAAGCCCTATATACTCTCATCATGAAGGCACTTGCCCCGAAACCCAACAGAACCCTGTAAGAAACCCTGGAAACACCTGGAAAGAACCCTACAGGAACCCTCAATCCTACTTAGCGAGGCTTTTCGGTGTTCATTGCGGCTTTGGGCTAAGATTCTGCGGCGCGTGCGGAGAGAAGAAACTACCTTCCGAGTGCAATGCTAACGGTAACGACATCAGCGGAGTTTAGGGGTCTGGATTCAAAGGTTTAGGCGTTTCGGGATTTAGGGACTAGGGTTTACCCGTTCGTTGCCCCGCCATTGAGAGAAGCATGCAGACATGCATTTGTCGCACGGAGACATATTGTGGCGGAGGGTCTCTGAGCAGGGTAGCGATGGAGTCTGCGAACGTTGATCGGCGCCTGCTGTGTGGATGCTGTGCATGTTGCCGTTAGACTTCAATCGAGCATGGCATCTTAGACGGGCATATGACCAATAGTTACTGTAGTCCCCATCATGGGACTTCTACGTGTAGCGACCGTCCGCCAGATCGCAGGGTTTCCTGATCCAGAAGTGTGCTCGGAGATTTCCAGGAGTAGCTTCAGGGTTTGAGTTGTGGATGGACAATGCAGCATCTTCTCGCGAAATCGAGAACATTGGAGCCACTCCGGAGGCACGCTTGCAAGGGGATGCAAAAGGCGCCAATATGGAGAACGTCATATCGGCTACGAGGCAACTTCGAGTTGCTGCGAGCAAGATGGAGCAAGTCCGAAAAGAGAGGTCGATAAGCTCCGGAGGAGCAGCGCAAGTTCTCCTTTGAGCTTCATGGGTAGTTTACAAGTGGGATTATAAGTCCCCTAATAGTATGGCAGTATGGGTTATAACTATAGTTACCCTACTTAAAGCCCCACTTATAACTACCCATGAACCTCCAAGTAAGGACATGTGGGTGAACTCGGCTGCTTGAGCCTCTTGGAAGACCTGCAGCAAGATGAGCTCATCGCCCGGGGTCGGCTCATGTGTGCAGAGATGAAGACAAGCTCACAACCATGTGTGAGTTGACGAAGAACTTGCACACCGAAAGGAAATCCTGGAAGAATTAAGAAGAACCGAGACGAGAGCAGAACATTGGATGTCATCAACCAGGAGGCGGGCGAGATGCCGATGTGATCGATACGCAAGTCCTTGTGTTGGAGAAGGCTCGGACGGTCTCTTCTAAATGTGGACTAGCACGGAGTGCTGCTAGCGGTATTTTTGATAATATGCAGGCTTTAGGAAACAAGTAACACAGAAGTGCGATGCAGTATTAGTTTCTTGATTGCTCGCTGCATGCGTTCGTCAGCCAGATGCTCGCGTCCAGTTGCTCTGGTGACCCATAAATATGACCGACTTCCTGTGTTTCCGTGAGAGTTGCATAGGGCACGGAGCAAGGCTTGGTATAATATAGCTTTCAAGTTCCTCGCTGCATGTTGTCCTCTTTTCTCTCAGCTGTTGTGGGCAGCATTTGGCCTGGGACGTCGCAGTCTGCTTTAAGCAGCCGGCTGCGTCCCAGCTCTGCGAATTTTTGCAGAAGGAGCTCCAAGGAGCCCTCAGGTCCCAGTCCCTGGCATCCCCATATGGCAGTTTCCGAAAATAGGGGTACCTTAGGGTTCCTTTAAAGGGGTACTATGAGGGTTCTATAAAGGGTTTAGGGTTTGGAGTTTCCGAAAATTAGGGGTCCTTGTAATACGGATCCTAGTATTTGGGGTACTATTTTTAGGGTCGAACAATTAGAATAGGGTTTAGGGGCCATGGACCATGGATTATAATATCATTATGACAAGGAGCCCCAAAAAAAGTAAAGGTAATTATTGCGGTCCCTGAAGTAGGGTCCCTAGAAGCCTCTGAATAGTCTAAACCAGGATGCCATGCATACGTGTCCATACAGCTGGTGTAAGTGCCTAGCTTGGTGTATGAGAGAACCTTTTCTGGCCGCGGACCTGCTTCCGTTCTCATCGTAACCTTACTTGGAGACTAGAGTAACTATACTTTTAACCCATATTAGGGGACGTACACCCCGAGTCATAACTGTCCATGAACCTCCAAGTAACGACTCTTCGACTCAAACACAGACCCAACCGGAGCAGCTCTCGGAATAAAGGAAATATCCCGCCTCTGCAGGTCAGGGACAGACAAGCGCCATTGGACGTGCTTTGAGCGACGACGTGCAGTCTTGCTTGCTCGGGCAAGTGGCCTAGAGAGAATCATCCTCTCACACGGGTTCAAAAGCCACAAACACTGCTCTGACGTCTCTCGTTGGTGTTCAGTGCCAATTGAAACATCTATTCGGGTACTGCAGAGCTTCCCACATTATGCCATTATTCATCTTCATGGCGATTAAGACCTCAAGGCTCATGGGCGTTTTCTCCCACTAAGGGCACCGCTAGATGGCCCGGAAGATCCCAGTAGCGCAGAAAAGCTTCTCAACCCGCGCTGGGAATCCGTAAATATGTCATATCCTACATTCAAACCCACTTCGGCTATGCCGATTTGCCACTCATCTTGTCCAAAGCCCCAGTCAAGACCATAATGCAGTCATATTGAAAAGATTAAATTCATTTTCGTCGTTCACATTGAAACCCAACTAGAAGCAAATGCGAAAGGATTGAGGGGCTTATAGGAACTGGTTAGGGTTTCAGGATTTGGGTTTAGGGCTTAGGGTTTAGATTTTAGGCTTTATGGGTTAGGGTGCAAAGTTTAGGGGCTTAATCTAATTATTGAGGGTTGTTTTGCAAGCATGCTGTGCCTACCTTGCTCTATTCTATCGACCAGCAATTTTGCAAGCATGCTTTGCATACTTTGCTCTGGTCGCAGGCAGGCGAGGCATGCCCAAAGATCAAAGGTGCCATGCGAGCCTGCAGCAGGAGTAGTAGAGGAAGAACTACGGGGTAGTGTCTAGTGTATGAACATAGTATGGAGCAGCAGCAGCAGCAGTAGTATGTATATATAAATATGTTTATAAAGTAGCATCAGCAGTATAGTAGTAGTACTAGTAATACTAGTAGTGCTAATAGCACTAGTAGCACTAGTAGTAGTAGAAGTAGTAATAGTAGTAGGAGTAGTCGTCGTAGTAGTAGTGGTAGTAGTGGTAGTGGTGCTGGTAGCGGTAGTAGTAGTGTTAGTGCAAGTGGCAGTGGTGGTGGTGGTGGTGGTGGTGGTGGTGGTGGTGGTGGTGGTGGTGGTGGTGGTGGTGGTGGTGGTGATCGTGATCGTGATCGTGATGGTGATGGTGATGGTGATGGCGGCGGCGGCGGCGACGGCGGCAATGGTAGTGGAAATGCAGGCAGTGGTAGTGGTATTGGTAGTGCTGGCGGTAGCGGTGGCGGTAGTGGTGATAGTATACTAGCTAGTATAGTGGTAGCAGGTCCCTGACCTCCCTGAACTTTACGGATTTGTAGGGTCTCAGCGTTTTAAGGTGTTTTCTGATCACACGCTTGAGCCGTTTGCACCATGATGCCAATGCGCCCATATGCATGCACATGTGAATCTAAAGTATACACTCACCTCTGTTGCCGGATCATGCATGTATATAGCCTTGCTTTAGCGGGTCGCCACTGCGGTTTGAAATTTCATGAGAAGTATAGTATACACTTACCACTGCTGTCGGTTCATGCAGAACCTGATTGCTATATAAAATATACACAGGGAACCGCCGTTGCGGGTATGAAACCTCATGCTGCCATGATATGCTTGCGTGCATGATTTTTCTGTCTCTTTTTGCCTGATACTTATGTTATGATGGCTCCTGGGGAGGCCTATACAGTTCCCAGGGAGGCATCCATATGATTGCCACGTCGCCATGATTTGGTCCGTCTCCGACCACTGCCAGCAGTATCATTACTTCAATTACTTCTACTCCGACGACTGCGCTGTTGCCTACGACGACTTCAGCACTGAGAACGGGTTTTGGACAGCCAAAACATCGGATGACAGGCTTCTTGAGCTGTGTAATTGGTATCGAGGGGGCGGTCAAATCATGTTGGGATCCAACAGTTACTAGGTTACTAGCACATCTCAACAGCCCCCGAAAGGGCAAATCTTAAAAATCTGAACCCCCAGCACCACCGAATGTTGCCAACCCAACCCTAAAGCTCCCAAACCCCTAAACCCCAAAGCTCCCGCACCCCGAAACCCTTAAACCCAAAAGCTCCCGCACCCCTAAACCCTTAAACCCCAAAGCTCCCGCACCCCGAAACCCTTAAACCCAAAAGCTCCCAAACCCCTAAACCCTTAAACCCCAAAGCTCCGAAACCTTATACCCTCGCGCCTCATTGCTCGCTTGCTGAGCCTCCGGATGACCCACTCCGGCCGGCAGAGTCGCCTGCTACTTGGAGCTTCGTGGGTCGGTATAAGGGCTCCTGTAAGGGCCCCTTTAAAGGGATCTATAAGGATTCTATAAGGGGATATGTAGGGTTTAGGGCTCACTTGGCGGTTCGTAGGTAGTTATAAGTGGGGCTATAAGTAGGGTAACTATAGTTATAACCCATATTTAGGGGACTTATAACCCTACTTATAACTACCCATGAACCTTCAAATATGGATGGAGTTGAGGATCGGGTACAGCTCACGTAGGATTATATACCAGTATAATAAGATGGGATTATATAACAATTTAAGAACGATAGAGTAATCATTATTTATGAATACTGTCATTATTACGAATACTGTTAGTTCATGTAAAGTTTGTCGAGTCTGGAGTCTGTGGGTCAAGTGGTCAAGGGTTTTTGGGGCTCGCGATTCTCGACTTTGAGTTCAGAAGTCTCAGCAATCCAGGCCACGGACAGTTCTGTCCGCAACATGTGCTAAGACCAGACATGATTACACCATGTCCCCCACAGGCAGCACGAGATCTTACAGTCTACTCTACTTCTGCTCCTGGCTGAAGCCCCCTGCGCCTGTAACACCGGAGCCTCCCATGGAGGAGGCGGTGCCAGCTCCTTTCTTCTTTTTCTTGCCCGTGATGCTCTTCGTTGTCCGGATGATCCTGGCATGACAGGTCTTTCCGACCATGACACCGGCAAAAACGACTGAGAGGACAGTCACGATGTTCATTGTCTTCACGACAGCCAATGAGTCATAGTACCGTTATGAAAGCACTGTTGCAATGACATGACGCGGCATTTTCGAGGAAACAACAACTGTTGCTGTTGGCGTCGGTGGCAGTGGCGGGGAAGTGGCACTGGTCGTAGCCGCAGAGGCATTTTACTAGCTACTCGTGGTAGTGGTCGTAGAAACTTGTAGGAGTTGTTGTTGCTGGAAGCACAAGTACTAGCACAAGTAGTAGTGGTAGTAGTAGGAGTAGTAGTAGTAGTAGTAGTAGTAGTAGTAGTAGTACTAGTACTAGTACTAGTAGTAGTAGTAGTAGTAGTAGTAGTAGTAGTAGTAGAAGTAGCAGTAGCAGTAGGAGTAGAAGTAGGAGTAGAAGTAGGAGTAGGGGTGGCAGTAGTAGTAGTAGTAGTAGTAGTAGTAGTAGTAGTAGTAGTAGTAGTAGTAGTAGTAGTATAGTAGTAGTAGTAGTAGTAGTAGTAGAAGTAGTAGTAGTAGTAGTAGTAGTAGTAGTAGTAGTAGTAGTCCTGGTAGTAGTAGTAGTAGTAGCAGCAGCAGTAGTAGTAGCAGCAGCAGCAGTAGTAGTAGTAGCAGCCGCGGCAGCAGCAGCAGTAGTGGTGGTAGTAGTAATAGTAGCAGCAGTAGGAGGAGGAGCAGTAGGGGTCGTAGTGATAGTACGAGTACTCGTACTGGTACTGCTCGCAATAGTTGTAGTTGCTGGTGATGCTGCTGCTGGTGTCGATGTAGTTGCGGAAAGAACACGAAACAATAACACTAAGTGATGATGCCAGCTCCATGTGAACGACGACCTCGAGAATCTAGGTCCAAGCGGTTGGGCCGCACTGACGACAGGTCGACTCCCCCTATTCCCCAGTACTCACAAAGGCGGCATCCACCTAAACCCTAAACCCTATTACTGAAACCTGAACCCCTAAACCCTAAACCAAGACCTGAACCCTAGACCCTAAAACCTGAACCCTAAACCCTAAAACCTAAACTGTTAAAGCCTAAAACAAAGCCTAAACCCTAAAACGTAAACCCTAAAAACCTGAACACCAAAGCCTGAAGCTTCAAGTTTCAGAATAATTGTCGGTAAGTTGCTATAGGGGCCTTAAACATTAGAGGAGGGTTTAAGGTTGAGGTTTCAGAGTTCAAGGGTATACTCTACTACAATTGTATTAAAGAACCCTCAGGAATAATGTTCGTAATTGTTTAGGCCCCAGAAAAAGTCTGGAATGAACCACTTTTGTCCGACACACTAAGCTCCACCCCAAGGGGGCCGTACCCCTCAACCCTAAACCCTAAACTCTAGGACCCTCAAAGAGAACCCTATCATGGAACCTATATTGTACCTTTAAAGAGAACTCTATCACAGAACCTATATAGTACCCTTAAAGGGAACCCTATCATAGAACCTATATGGTACCCTTAAAGGCAGAATCGTCGCCGAGTTTCAGCTTCTCCAGCCGATCGTAGCGATCCTCGAGCAGATCTGCTTCAGGGTCTTTAGGGCTTAGGACTTACAGCTTCTACGAGGGTTCGAGGGTTCGGGCCTTCAGAAACCCTCAGCCAGATGCCACTCCAAATCGCGGAAGTGCAAAAAGGCGGCCGAAGCACAACATGGTGCAGAAAGTTGAGGCCTCCCTCAGGGAGATTGATGTTGCAATGCCAGCAAGCGACCTCATCTGCATCCTCTTCTTCCTCTGGCCACGGCATCGTCGGCGATGTCGAGCCACCATAGCGCTTGATCCTATCGACCTCGGACAGCAATTGCCAATGAGGCTGTTTTTGTTCCAATTGAAAACTGTAACCTATATGAAACATGTAGCAACAAACAATAACAAATAAAAACAACTTATAAAGTAAAAGACGCTATACTGTAGTGCATCATTCGTGCATGCACACATACATGCGTGTGTATATATGTATATGTGTATATATATATATATATATATATATATAACTGTCTCTGTGTGTGTGTATATACATATGCATATATATAAACATCTATCTATCTATCTATCTATCTATCTATCTATATATATAATATATATACACGTATATGTGCATATGTATCTCCATATATATACATATACATATGTCCAAACATATACATGTATATATATATATATATATATATATGTGTGTATATATATATACATATATATATATAGAGAGAGAGAGAGACAGAAAGAGAGACATGCATATGTACATGCCCATATACATACGTACATGTGTCTTTACATATATACACATGTATATGTGTATATGTATATACACATGTACATTATATTCGTTATCGAGTTGTATCACTGTTGGGGGGTCGATTGGTGGTTGCATTGGTCTTGGATTGGTGGTTGGGTTGGTGGTTGGGTTGGTCTTGGATTGGTGTGGGATTTCAGCGCTCACACTCGGACTCTATGCGAGGATCTCTGGTACGATGATGGCGCATTGACCTCTACGGCCGATTAACCGTAGTTCAATTCGGGTTTACTGCTACCGGTCTTCCTTCACTCAGCCCTGTCTCGCAAACGTCGACATCCGTTCACCTGCGCCAGGGGTGCAGTACCAGTCTGTCAGCTGGGAAATACCAGGCCTCTAACACGGCTGCACTAGATTTTCCACTGCCTTCTAAACCAGAAGCGCAAAACCGGAACCCGCAAGACAAAAGTCCAAAGTCGATCTGAGCCTACTCGTAACTTCTATGGCAATGCCACAAACGGAACGTTTCTGAGGTCATTAGTTCATGGGCCTTCTGTTTCTTGCCTGCTCGCCCCAAAAGCACGTTTTCATTGGAAAAACCCAAAGCGCACCCGGGTGCGCTTTGGGTTTTTCTAGAGTAAAAGTAAAAGCGTCATGGGGCCATTGTTTCTGGCTTCCAAGGCCCAAACCACGTTTTCAGTGGAAGCAAAGGTCGCACTTTGGATGTTTCACTTGTGTTTCTGAGGTCATTAGTTCATGGGCCTTCTGTTTCTTGCCTGCTCGCCCCAAAAGCACGTTTTCATTGGAAAAACCCAAAGCGAACCCGGGTGCGCTTTGGGTTTTTCTAGAGTAAAAGTAAAAGCATCATGGGGCCATTGTTTCTGGTTTCCAAGGCCCAAACCACATTTTCAGTGGAAGCAAAGGTCGCGCTTTGGATGTTTCACTTGTGTTTCTGAGGTCATTAGTTCATGGGCCTTCTGTTTCTTGCCTGCTCGTTTTCATTGGAAAAACCCAAAGTGCACTCGGGTGCGCTTTGGGTTTTTCTAGAGTAAAAGTAAAAGCATCATGGGGCCATTGTTTCTGGCTTCCAAGGCCCAAACCACATTTTCAGTGGAAGCAAAGGTCGCGCTTTGGATGTTTCACTTGTGTTTCTGAAGTCATTAAGTCATGGACCTTGGGTTTCTTGCCTGCTCGCCCCAAAAGCACGTTTTCATTGGAAAAACCCAAAGCGCACCCGGGTGCGCTTTGGGTTTTTCTAGAGTAAAAGTAAAAGCATCATGGGGCCATTGTTTCTTGTTTCCAAGGCCCAAACCACATTTTCAGTGGAAGCAAAGGTCGCGCTTTGGATGTTTCACTTGTGTTTCTGAGGTCATTAAATCATGGACCTTGGGTTTCTTGCCTGCTCGCCCCAAAAGCACGTTTTCATTGGAAAAACCCAAAGCGCACCCGGGTGCACTTTGGGTTTTTCTAGAGTAAAAGTAAAAGCATCATGGGACCTTTGTTTTCTGCTTTCATGGCCCAAACCACATTTTCAGTGGAAGCAAAGGTCGTGCTTTGGATGTTTCACTTGTGTTTCTGAGGTGATTAAATCATGGACCTTGGGTTTCTTGCCTGCTCGTGCCAAAGCACGTATTCATTGGAAAAACCCAAAGCGCATCCGGGTGCGCTTTGGGTTTTTCTACAGTGAAAGCATCACTGGTGTTATATGCACATAATATAATCATACATATATATGGGCGTCGTGACTGTAATGCTGAAGTTTTGGTCAGTGCATAGACCAACAGTGCAACACTCTCGCACCGGTCCTGAACTGCGTATGTTTCTTAGGATGCTTCTCCAAGGCGAACTGTCCACTAAGTATTCACATCAACACTACAGACGATAAATACGTAATTAAGATGTTACAAATCATATCCTAGAAAACGTATTATAACTTTGCAGTCTATATGTTACCTACTATGCATATTATCTACTATACACTACGTATAGATCTATAATATAAGTAATGTACTATATCAAACATATTACATATAGTATGCATCGTATGTGTATAATATATATATATATATATATATATATATATGTAGGGTGTGTTATACAACCAACCATATAAGATATTCGAATAGCAGTAAACTATTAAAAAAATACGTTGACTTATATACCCTTCGACACTGTTTGACACGGTGTCACACTGTATTTGCTCAGCTAGCACGACACGGTGTCACACGGCGTCTCGCTCCAACACTATTCGACACTGTTCGACACTATTCGACACTATGTATGGTTTTGTGTCCGACACTGTTTCACACGGTGTCACACGGTTTCGGTCTAGGTGGGTTTGGATAGTGTTACACGGTGTCGGGCCAAGTCTTGGTTAGTGCTTAGACAACAAGATACAAGCTATATAATAGAGATAAGAATGATAAGATACAAGTCGTTGTCAAATTTTAGGTATAAGCTATAAGTTACGAGGTGTTGGCATACGGATATACGGTATCGTTCAACATCGGATCAGTTAGCAACAGCAAACAGCAAACAGGAAAGGAACTAGCTCGTGAATCGTGCCTGTGTTACTTGCAACTTTTCAAATCAGTCGTTTCCCACTCCATTGCCAGTGATGGCTCGACTCAACTGAGCTGACTATTTCATTTCAGTTGTTAAGCTGGCTGTAAGTTCTAGACTACAGATCATGAACATCATATAATACGAGCATGAAATCGAGCCCGTCCTGGGAATGGTAAGCCATGTTGATGTCCAAGGAGAACAGTTGGCGCTTGTTCAGCCGTTTCCACATGGAATCGCTAAGGATTGAACGGAAGCGGCGCGTGCCGGGCAGCAAAAGCCGCTGCGTCAATCTCTCATCATGCTGCCGCTGGCGGCTGGACGTTTTGCCCTCCTAGCAGCGACCGGGGACATCAGTTGACCGAATGGCAAATTGGAATGCACACGCTAGGGTGCAAAGCGGGGCGTCCTTGGCTGCTTCCGGAAACAAGGGAACACTCCAATCCGCCGCGATGGCGGAGATGGCATCCAGACTGACTCGTTCGTGAACGTCTCGAAACCTGCTTTGTCTTACGTCCGTGGCTTGCGGCATTGCAAGGGCTTATAGCGTCAATCTGTACGAGAGGGGAGTCTGGGGCTCCTACGTCGTCTGAATCACATGCAGCATGTGATCGAAGTCAGCTTCATCGCATTGATCACACCGAACCATGAGGATGTACACTCTCCTAACGCCACAAAGCGCGACAACCCCAACCCAATAAAAAATTCACAACACAACCGAAAACTAACGCCACAAAGGGCGACAACCCCAACCCAAGAAAGAAAACACAACACAACCGAAAACTAACGCCAAAGAGGGCGACAACCCCAACCCAATAAAGAAAACACATCAAAACCGAAAACTAACGCCACAGAGGGCGACAACCCCACCCCAATAAAGAAAACACAACACAACCGAAAACTAACGCCACAAAGGGCGACAACCCCAACCCAATAAAGAAAACACAACACAACCGAAAACTAACGCCACAGAGGGCGACAACCCCAACCCAATAAAGAAAACACATCACAACCGACAACTAACGCCACAGAGGGCGACAACCCCAACCCAATAAAGAAAACACACAACACAACCGAAAACTAACGCCACTAAGGGCGACAACCCCAACCCAATAAAGAAAACACAACACAACCGAAAACTAACGCCACAAAGGGCGACAACCCCAACCCAAGAAAGAAAACACAACACAACCGAAAACTAACGCCACAAAGGGCGACAACCCCAACCCAATAAAGAAAACACAACACAACCGAAAACTGACACCACCGACAACCCCAACCCAATAAAGAAACACATCAGAACCGAAAACTAACGCCACAAAGGGCAACAACCCCAACCCAATAAAGAAAACACAGCACAACCGAAAACTAACGCCACAAAGGGCGACACCCCAACCCAACAAAGAAACACAACACAACCGAAAACTAACGCCACAGAGGGCGACAACCCCAACCCAATAAAGAAAACACATCACAACCGAAAACTAACGCCACAGAGGGCGACAACCCCAACCCAATAAAGAAAACACAACACAACCGAAAACTAACGCCACAAAGGGCGACACCCCAACCCAATAAAGAAAACACAACACAACCGAAAACTAACGCCACAAAGGGCGACACCCCAACCCATTAAAGAAAACACAACACAACCGAAAACTAACGCCACACAGGGCGACACCCCAACCCAGTAAAGAAAACACAACACAACCGAAAACTAACGCCACCGACAACCCCAACCCAATAAAAAAAATGCACAACCGAAAACTAACGCCACAAAGGGCGACACCCCAACCCAATAAAGAAAACACAACACAACCGAAAACTAACGCCACAAAGGGCGACAACCCCAACCCAATAAAGAAAACACAGCACAACCGAAAACTAACGCCACAAAGGGCGACAACCCCAACCCAATAAAGAAAACACAACACAACCGAAAACTAACGCCACAAAGGGCGACAACCCCAACCCAATAAAGAAAACACAACACAACCGAAAACTAACGCCACAAAGGGCGACAACCCCAACCCAATAAAGAAAACACAACACAACCGAAAACTAACGCCACAAAGGGCGACAACCCCAACCCAATAAAGAAAACACAACACAACCGAAAACTAACGCCACAAAGGGCGACACCCCAACCCAATAAATAAAACACAACACAACCGAAAACTAACGCCACAGAGGGCGACACCCCAACCCAATAAAGAAAACACAACACAACCGAAAACTAACGCCACAGAGGGCGACACCCCAACCCAATAAAGAAAACACAACACAACCGAAAACTAACGCCACAGAGGGCGACACCCCAACCCAATAAAGAAAACACAACACAACCGAAAACTAACGCCACAGAGGGCGACACCCCAACCCCACAACACAACCGAAAACTAACGCCACAGAGGGCGACACCCCAACCCAATAAAGAAAACACAACACAACCGAAAACTAACGCCACAGAGGGCGACACCCCAACCCAATAAAGAAAACACAACACAACCGAAAACTAACGCCACAGAGGGCGACACCCCAACCCAATAAATAAAACACAACACAACCGAAAACTAACGCCACAGAGGGCGACACCCCAACCCAATAAAGAAAACACAACACAACCGAAAACTAACGCCACAGAGGGCGACACCCCAACCCAACAAAAAAAACACAACACAACCGAAAACTAACGCCACACAGGGCGACAACCCCTTCCACTAAGAACCCTAGCAACCTTGCCAATTGCATGAAATCCTGGAAGCTCGGGCCCGGCAACGAAGATCGGATGCAGGGAGACGGCGGTTTGCAGGAGGGTTTAGAGTTTAGGGTTCAGGGTTCGTATTTTGGGGTATGGAGCGTATGTTTTCGGATGCCTATGGTATTACTTCGGATTTCTATGATATCTAGTGTAAATAATTGTTTTGATTTTAACTTAGGCGCCCTGAAAGCCTTAAAGGCTTTCAGCCCGACCCCCAATCCGACCACCAAACATGCCAGTCCAACGTGCGATCCTTCGACCAGCGTCGGGGATCGTCCAGCCCAACCCTGTGAAGGCAAAGCCCCGCCGAACTCAAAAAGTCGAGGGCCGTCTCCGTGGCCAGCTAAACTCAAGTTCACGACAAGTTTTCGATAGTGCGAATGATCCTTCCACAGGTTCACCTACGGAAACCTTGTTACGACTTCTCTGTCCTCCAAGTGAAAAGGTTCGTGAAACTTTCCAACGCAACGTCCAGAAGCTGAGCACTGCGCCGGTCCGAATAGTTCACTGGGTCACTCAATCGGTAGGAGCGACGGGCGGTGTGTACAGAGGGCAAGCCTAAACGCAGGCCCCACACAATTCTGGGATCAGCCCCGGACCAACACTTGGACCAATCCCGGACCAACACTTGGACCAATCCCGGACCAACCCAGGGACCAAATGATATAGTAACAGCACCACCTCAAAATACAACCCGACAACGAATATTCCATGACATGCATATACATATATGTATATGTTTATGCATGCATAGATACACACATAACTCATTACAATTATACATATGCATAGAGAGAGAGACATAGATGTGTGTATATATATATATGTATATATATATATATATATACATAATGCGCGACTGCATGTCCATGCTTTTTTGGTTGAAAAGGGCTTAGACTCTCTCGTTCAGACTATGTCGAAGCGTCTACCATGCATATGCAACAAATCCACTGGCACAACACGGCCTGCCGACACGTCTGGGTTCTTCTGACCGACATGCCACAACGCGAAACGATTCTGCTGGAGGGGGAACTGCGAAACCTGCATCCTTATCCTGCGAGCATTGCCAAGGCCAGAAATCAATGATGCTCACGACGGAGTACCAGTGTCGCAACAAGTAAAGACCGCACACAAGCCCTCTAAATGTTGTTTACTGCTGCTTGTCAGGAGATGAAATGTCCCCTTGCCCCACTTCGGTTTATCAAGGCAGGTGCAAGCTGTAAAACGCCCCATCATGTTTGGGCCCGCGCTGTCGTCGGATTCGCCTTGGTGCAAAGTTCCAAAGATTGGTTGCAAGCAGCCACCCTGTCGAACGACAGTGCAATATCCACCGAGCGGCACTAATTGCGCAGCTAGCCACATGCTGAGTCCGATGAAGGAAGCTGGCTATTTACTTGCAAGCTATGCCAACCTGCCTTTTCAGATTCTACTGTCAGCTAGCTTCGTCATGATACTCCTCGGCCGGCAAAGAAATCGTTCAGGCGGCCGATGAACAGCATGAAACTCCGAAAGGTGCTGCAGTATGCTACAGTGTTGCTTCAACGGCATATTGGGTAGCTCACGGCACATGAGGTGATTCGGGAAACAGCACCCCAACAGCCAACAACCGCTTGGCCACGCAATGCCGAGAGACATTGGCAGGCTCCAAGATTTGAACGCCGCCTGCACTAGATTCAACATGTCAAATCGCTGGGGTGGTATGGACTGGCTTGTTTTCAATGCTGTATGCCAGGAAGAGTACTGGGCTTGGGTCCTCGGTCGGCTTTCTCTGAGCACAGTATGACTTTCAGACCAAGTGTTGGCCCTCTTGTCCCCTAACCCTTGGCCCCTGGTCCCCCCCTGGTCCCCGCTGGTCCCCCTGCCTTGGCCCCACCTTATCCTGCCTGCCCCGTCTGCTCGGTGTGGGAATTGAAGGTGCAAGCCCTAAACCCTAACAGGAAATGGTTAGGGTGGTTCCCTGTGGTTTCAGCACAGCGGGCGGATTATACAAACCTTCCGGTTCCACCGAGCTTTTTGACACGTGCAAGGCATGTCGCTTTGCACGTAGTTTGCCGCCACCCACAAACCACACCAGCGCCATCTAGCATGGACTACCAGCCACTGCGCAAGAAGACGCCCTAAACGTAAACCCTGAACCCCCAAACCCTAAACCCCTAAACCCTGAACCCCTAAACCCTCAACCTTGAACCCCTAGACCCTACACCCTGCACACCCAGGTCCCACGTGCCTGCCATGCCGATGTCTCCCTCCTGGAACTCGAGGGGCTGCTCGAAGTTCAAGGACTTCAAAAACCGACTCCAACCTTGGGATTGGGGCTTTAGGGGTTTGGGGCCCGTTATAGTATAGTCATAATAAGGAGCCTTGGGATTGGGGCTTTAGGGGTTTCACACCGTCAGTAATTAGAATAGGGTTTTGGGGCCCATTACAATTAGAATAGGGTTTTGGGGCCCGTTATAGTATAGTCATAATAAGGAGCCTTGGGATTGGGGCTTTAGGGGTTTACTTTAGGGGGTTAGTAATTAGAAGAGGGTTCCTTTTAAAGGGGGTCTACAAGGGGGCACTATAAGGGCTACTATAAGAATCCACTGTAGTATAGGGACCTCATTAACTAGAATAGGATTGTTGGGCCCGTTGTATACTATAGTTATTACCAGGAGCCCGCCAAAATGGTATTGGTAATCACCTAAGCCCCTGTAGTCGGGGTTTAGGGGTTTAAGGCTAGCTGGTTAGAGTCGTTTAGGGTTTAGGGTTTCAGGGTTTAGGGGTTTAGGCTTTTTTTTAAGGTGTAGTGGCTCTTGCTTTAGGGTGTTAGGGGTTGACTTAGGGTTTCGAGATCTCGGAAGCTGAGACATGTAGACTACAGGGTGCAAGGGCCGACTCGGTTGAAGTCGAAGGAAGGAAGCAGCTTGCAGGCTCATGGGCAATTATGAGTGCGGCTATAAGTCCGCTAATATGCGTTATAGTGATAGTTACGCAAAGTATCAGTTATCACCCTACATATAACTATCCACGAACCTCCAAGCGGCGCTCAGCTTCATGCCATCCGGGCTATGACTCTCCTACTATTGGGGCCTGAATCATTCGAAAAGGGTTTTGGGCTCCTTCATAGTAGAGTTGTAACAAGGGGCCCTCAGAAACACTATTATTGGCAAGGTTTAGGGTTTAGGGTTTCTAAACCCTAAACGCTATATTGGTAATTAATTAAGCTTCTATAGTATGCATTGGTCCGTATCTCTGCGGCTGACCCTCGAGGCTCCCGGTTAGGGTCTTGGGGCATGATTCACCAGTCACATGGGAGTTTTCGAAAATAGGGGACCATAATATAATACCCTAAGTAGTGGGATCCTTATTGTACGGATCCCAAATTAAGGTACCCCTAACTTTCGGAAACTCCCACATGACTAAACAAGGCTCCGCCAACTCGTGCCGGACCCATTTTGGCCTCATCTCTGAGCGCCAAGCGTTTCGAGCTGACCTCTTCTATTGTGGTCCTTGGGCGTGTGGCGTTTAGGTTATATGGCTTAGACAAATCTCTAAACCCTAAGCCCTCTTAGGGTGTAGGGTCTCGGTCCTCAAGTCAACCTGTCCTAGAAGAGCGGCTCTGACTAATGCTATGTTACAGTGTCACTACAGGCGGCTACAGGCGGTACGACCACGCACACGGGAGATGCGGTTGGTTCCTATGCCCGTGCCCCACAACCCTCAACAATGTACGCAACTAAGTTAACAGAAGCATAAATCCTCTTACCGCTGAACCAGCCCTGGTGAGTTTTGCAGGAAGCACGAGTAGAACTAGCAGTGTGAACTACGCTTCGGTCCTGGGTTAGTGATCCGTCTCAGTCGGATTTCGCCTGAATATCACTGTTCTTGATAAAGCTAGCAGCACGACAATTATGAGCTTGGTCAGAATGAACGGCCCCATTTCCTGATCGTTGGCATCTGCCATGCGGAGGCATCTGACAATGACTTGCACTGGGAGAGCCGTATCCGGCATTTCCAAAGAATGCTGCTGTCAAAGAGTTACCTCTGCTTATGCTTTCCTCGTGATTCACAAATATGCAAAGTGCCTGCGAGCCCGGATCTTTTTACACTGAGAGCTGGACACTATGACGGACGCGCGGTTGAGGCCTGAACAGCTGCTGAACCGGACAGTCGGGAATGAAAGCCCCCAACGAAGATCCGGCATCACGGGCCGTGGAAAGTCTGAGCCCCTCGTCGTGCAAGAACAGATTCTGGGACCCGGACGTGCAAAGCCTTGCATGTCCTCGTACACCGCCTGTGTGGTTGGCCGATAGTTGCCGTTGCTTTTAACATCGCTGTTAATAATACTCTTCCCACTGTTGATTATTGATCGCATTCGTGATGTTTCTGGCCGACGTAGACCATGTATGACGATGCTCTCCCCCCAACATCCCTGCCATCGAAGGTCCTGATAGGCTTGGTTCAGCTGTGCGATCAGAAGGTTCCTTGGGCAGAGAGATTCTGAGGGTCGAGATTGGGCTGCTGTTCCAAACTGTAAAACTCCAGACTCCAAACTAAGGATCCAAACCAATGGTCCGTTTAGGTACCCATACCCCTAAACCCGTAACCCGGAACCCATAACCGCCATAGCCATATCGAGGCGGTATCAGACTAAGGACACCCAGAGTGAAGTGCGCCTGTCCGGCCTTTCTGACACGACTCCGGTTCACCAGCCTAGTTCAGGAATAGGTACGTTAAGAAGCCGGATGCGTTTCAGGAGCGGTGTTCAGGGGTTCAAGTTTTGCAGTTCCTCGGATTCTGGGTGCAAGCTTTATGGCATGCAAGACATGAACGAATGCAACGGAGTGTCATCAGGAAGATCACGACGATGATGATGAACAAGCACACGGCTCCAAGCACCCAGCCCTCATCCTGCAGCAAGACTCTTGCTCGCAACTCGCAGCAGCTGCAACCAATGCACCAGACGTGCAAACACAGGGTCAGCACACAAAGTAGGTCTCTTTCTAGGGGTCTTTTCAGGGGATTTGGGAACATGACATGAGGTGGTAAACAAGCACGTCATCAGTCCTTGATCGCCACGTACCCGGACATTGGATACATGTTCAGGGCCATGCTCATGAGCGAGATCATGCCTGTGTCGATGCCTGCATGCCAAAAGCACTGCGGTCCAGCCTCTATTGGGGCTTGAAACAGGGGTCGCAATCACTTAAATACACATCGCACTGCTTCTTAAAAAAACATCGCACTGCTATACCAAGACTTAGGTTTAAGGCTCGATGATGCAAATGAAATAATGAAACAGCTGTACCCTGCAGTTCGATTCAAGCTCGTTCCAGGCGGTGGGAAAAATCAGAAAAGAGCTCAACCCTAGTGGTGGCCAGACCGGGTAAGTACGACCATAGCCACGGCGTTTGGATAAGCTCATGGCGTCCATCAGGTACCAGCCGTCAGCAGCTTCTAAATTGTCTACCACGGTACGCTAAACCCAAACCCTAGACGGCCTGCAAAATCGTCCAGCTGATGTCTCAGAGCGGCAACCGCCGTAGCAAAAGCGAGGATAAAGAAGGTTCCGGCCATCCTTAGCTATTCCCTTTGGGGCAGTAGAACTCACCTTTGAAACATACTAGGGTAGTATTATGACAATTCCCGCAAAGTCTACTATTTCATGTATAACTAGAGTTACTATTACTGCTTCGGTGACTATTCATACTATTTGTACTCTTGCCGGTACTGCTATTCATACTGTTGCTGTTGCTATTGCGGCTGCCATGGATACCACAATGACTAGGACTACAACTATTGCTGTTGCCACCACCATTGAACGATCATTACCACTGCCATTTCAATTACGATTATAATTACGATTCTAGTCCTGTGATTCATTACGACTACCTTTGCTAGTGCAATTTCTCGTACGACTTAGCATGATTTCGATCTCTTTAGAACGAAATTCCGGCTACCAGTACTTTAAACCTATGACTAAGATTGGTTCTCTCACTACTTCTGTTGGTAGTTTTAGTACATTTATCATTGCAGATGTTGTTGGCATTCCAATATCCTTTTATTTGTGTCCCGTCTATTGCTATTGCATTTAAACTATCTCTAGCTATCCTAACAGCTCACTGTCATAATTAGGATTACTATTGCCATCGCTATCGCTGTTGCTAGTGACATCACGATTGCTACGATTTGTATTCTTTTAACTAGTATCACGGTTTGTGTTGCGTGATGATTCTTAGAGGGTATAGTATAGGGACTCTTGCAGATATTACTACCTCATGTTCACAAGGAGCCCACACCTCCTCGGGGTATCCTGTACATGCAAGGATGCTTTGTCAACACATGGACCATCTACTGCCTGTGTGCGGGGATCCTCATAGTCATAGTAAGGATCGTGCTAGCTAGCTCGGGTTTGTGTTTCCGCTCTTCAATCAGGATCGGCCGACCTGGCACCTGCAGCTGGCGGCAGCCTAGGAACAGGAACAAGCCGACTTCGACGAGGATGCGACCGCAAACCAGCACAAAGGCAGATATTCGCATCGAGAAAATCGTAAAGTCCATCAGCAAGGCCCAGTAGAGCAAGATGCCGATACCTGCAAAGCAAATTTGCTGCACACGCTCATCCAGGATGCCCGGAAGCCGAATGAACAGGTGCCTGAGAAAAGCGAGTAGACCTCCTTCTTGTCCGCCGATTGAGGGCAGTAAGGTGTAAAAAGTGTCTCCCTCAGTCGCGGGAAAGGTCTGCATGTGCTTCCGGATGCTTCGTGCTGGCAAAAGGAGCCATCTGCATGCCTAGCACTTCTTCGCAGCAGCCATCACTGAAGCTTTATGTTGAGCTGTATCACCTGAACCCTAGGAAGTTGTACCCCGGAACCTCGCAAGATTCATTCAAAGCAGAGAAGCTCGAACTCTGGCGTTCCAAAGCAGTAGAAGATCGGTTCTTGCGTGCACATCACGATCCTCAGAAGCAGGTTGGGTTTAGGGTTTGGTGTTTAGGCCCCTCGAACTATGTCAAACATGTTCGTGAACCAGGCTCCTTACAAACCCAAACAGGCAAAAGGAAGCCATGGTCTTGGCGCTTTAGGATATACTGTGATCTGGGAAGAATTAATCCATGCGATGCTGAAGGTAAGGGTCAAAGACGTCTGCTCCTGTCAACAGTCGGCTACTAACCGGATATATAAAAACTATGACGTCTCCGTGGCAATGTTTGCTATTAGTTGTCAACGCATTATATCAGTGGCATGACTTTCAATGGTTGGGACACTTCTTCACGACAGGTCTCCATGAGTATGGTTCCCGATGTGGTGTTGTGATTGTGCTGAGACATGGATGCCACATTTTGCAGGCCTCGTGATGATTCTGCTTGCCACCGTCACCTCTCTCGTCATGATTACAGTTATTGTCATGCTCGTTCCTGCTGCCACCTTCAGTTATCATCATCATCGCAGCATCTTCGTCGTTGTTGCTGTTTCTGCCCTGTCCTCCAATAGTCCTTGTACATTGGCAGGTTTCGTGGGTCAAGTCTGACAAAAACCTCTGGGCCATGTTTCACCAGCGGCTTACAGTCGTTAGGACGGTTTAAGCCTTAAGCACTGCTGTGCAGAGTTTGAACGACAGTGCAGCTCCGAAATCTCCGCAACCGATAACAACAACGCCAACACCAAGCTCAAGAACCCCAAACGAATCAACCCTCAACCCTGTCAAGCCAAAACCCTGAAACCCTAAGCCCATCAGCCCTAAACCGTGCTGCCAGATGGCAGAGTCAGCGCTAGAGCCAGATTGCCTGCCTCTTGAAAACCTGGGAACGCAAGCTCGAGGTGTGAGGGCTTCCCGCGCTCAGGGTTTAGGGTTTATGGGTCGTAAGAAGCAGCTAGGTTCCGTCTGGAACCCTGAGCCCATGGCACGCCCCTCTGCAACCCTGAACTTGGGGCTTATAGGGTTTATGGAGCTTCCTGGGCTGAGAAGCCTGCGGCCTAGAGCCTCGTCAGGTTCACAGTCGGGCTGCCGGCGGCAGGGATGGAACCTTCAACCCCTGAAAAGAAGCCTCATAGAGACTTTCTAGAACTTTCTCTTTGTGAAGCCCTAAGAATGCAATTCGAACATAGTGACCAAAGGGAAAGTTGTTGCCTTAAGGAAGCCATGAATTGGCGAGAAGATTCCTATATAGCTGAGATTCTGTAGGGTTTCATGCAAGGCTTTTCTGGGGCCCTTCTTGGCGTTTTCCTAGGAGGCTGAGGCAATGCAGGACTCCCCTGTAGATGATACAGCACTTCGGAGTATTCCTCTCCATCAATGCGCAAAACCATCCCCCCACCCCAACAGCCATCTCCGGCACCGAACAATCCTCAGAGCCCAGCAGCGAAAACCGGCAAGCAGCTGATACTCCCGAGACACTCCCAAGACCGATAGTCCCAGGCCCCATTCCAAGCTGCCAGAGCCCTCGCAAAAACTCCGAACTCCTTAAAGTAAAAGCCAGAAAGTTGGAATATGATTATCCTAACCTTTCTATGGTAAATTATAGGGTATCCTACCATGAAACCATATTCCAACTTTCTGGAGTTTCCTATAATCCTAAACGCTCAACCCACAACCCTAAATCCTGAAACTCCGAAACCAGAACAAGACTTAAACCCGGCCCAGAGACTGCAGAGGTAGGAGGGGATCGGTATGCACATGATCCTTCAACAGGGCTTCCGGAAAAGCACGGCTTTGGGATTCAGGGTTTGGGATGTAGAGAAGGTGTGTTGGACAGATTCAGGTTTCGGAATTCAGTTTATCGACCCTTTAGGATTTGTCGGCTTGCAAGGGATTGAAGCACAGCGGCGGGCGATGCAGGATCGGCTTCGGAGGGCCTTCACACGTACATTGCGGATTGCCCGCCACAGAACACGGCCCTCAAATTGACTTCATAACCCTCATCGTTGAGTGAAAGTTTCAGGCTACATAATTCTTTTCGCCGACATCCTTCCAATCAGGGGGGGGGTTCGGCCTCGTGAAGTTTTTGGCTCTGCAGTCCGCGCACAACAACCGGATCTGGCCTCGCAGGGTTTAGGACTATTGGGTTTCGGGGTCTAGGGTTCAGGGGTTTAGGGTCAGGGGTTAGGGCTTCAGGGTGTAGGAGGGTTTTGGCTTTGCAGGTTTGGGGCTTGGGGGATCTTGGGATGAGGTCGACTTCCGCGAGACTCCAGACGAAGCCATTGGGGGCTGCTGTCTTGATACGATCCCTCTTCTCCGAATGGTGCAAGGGTTGGGATGTATATGGAGGGTACCTATCTTGCCCATGTATATGTGTATACAGTATGTACAACCAGGTACATATACACATACACATACATATAGATAGACAAACAAGCAGATACATACACATATGCAGATGCATATACATGAAGTATCATGTACATGCATGTGTGTGTGTGTGCACGTGCATTTCCGCGTACACGTGTACATATACGAACGCGCATGCTGCCCAACTTGCTACATATCTCGATAGGTAGGCGGATAGGTGTTTGTGGAGCATCTTGTCCCTGATGGTTCGCGGTTTGGGGCCTTCAAAATTCCAGCAAGCTTCGCTCCAAACAACAAAGGAGCCATAACCCTAAACAGTGTTTGGGCAACGGAACTTTGCACAGCCATCTTTGGATCGACCCAAGTAATTTGTTTGGACAGGGAGCGCTGAACAGGTGTTGCAAAAAAGGAACCATGATTCTACTATTTGAGGCTCCCCTGTGGGCCTTGAGCCCTCTTTGACCTGTCGAGATTGTGAATCGAGCCGGGTTAGGTCCTCTGCACCTCCTCCTTACGACACCGCGCAGACCAATGCAGCGATCAGAAACCCTGCAACTCTTATCACTATTAATACTAGTCTTAAGATTATTCATTACTGTTATTCTGAATGCTATTATTGGTGTTTATTACTCTTCTTCTTTGCACAGCTTCCGGAAAGCCCGTCGGCTTCCTTGGAAGCGGCCCAAGTTCGACCAAATGCTGGCAAGCGACTAACGAGCAGCTTGCACCTCGGTGTGCCATGTCCGACTTTTGACACAGCTTCGGCAGAAACCAGACGTTTGCAGCAGGAGTAGTTACGGTGCGCTTGCCATGGCTGTGAGCATCTCATGCTCGATAGGATGGAAAAGGCTACCTAACATGTTGGTGATTGTCCTGATGGTCTGGCATGATTGGTCGTTTCGAGCGCACATGCCCCTAGACATATGCCGCTTTTGTTGCACATGTTGTTTATGCATTACATAAAGATACATACAGAATATGTGCACAGAGATAACAGACAGATCTTTGTTTGTTTATTCATGCACTTTGGTCGTAGCTTTCCCGTTGGAAAGACATGAGGTTGCAGCGGGTAGAAGCATAAAAAAAGGTCGGATCCGGAGGAAAGGAAAAGCTGTGCGGGCAATTCGGCAAATACCAACCTGAACCATGGTAACAGTATTCAGCCGATAAGCCACCAATCGCAACCCAAAGAAGGCGGAGGACAAACGTTTGATGGGCAAGGCAAGATGTAGACTGTAGATTAAATGAGCCCGGGTACTGGCATGGATGCTCCAGTTACTTTGCAGTAATCGCAATGGCGCATTTGAGCGAGATAGGGGCTGACGAAGCGGAGTTCAACCAGGAAAAGCCGATGCATCTGAACTCGTAGTTGCAGGGACAGGCGCATGGAGCCCAAGTAGATGAGCGTGCGGCACACAAACAGGACGATGTCCTGTTGATCAGCCGTGACTTTGCAACGAGGCTCAAGGACCTGTGAATGCGAGAGTAAACTTGAGCAAACAGAGTCTGAGCTTAATAGCTTTATGAATTGACACGCACGAAACTCGAAGGGCTGGAATGAAGGGACAGACGGGTCACCTTGTATCAGAAAGCACGTACGAAGAAAAGAACGGCGCCCGAGAGGCGCGACTTATAACGGCCATACCATACTATTACCTCCTGATCTGACGATGATGATGATGACGATGATGATATATATATATATAGACATATGTATATACACACATACATACATATATATATATAACATATACACATATCTATCCATGTTGCTTAGCCTGTTGTGTATGTTCATATGCTTGTCTACCCTCTGCACTGCCGACATCACCATCCAAGCTGAACTGCGAATGACCAAAGCACTAGCCACAACAAAACGGTGAAGAAGCACCACAACACGAATAGCAACGATGGTGCGCTCTAAGACTCTAACAATGAGGGTAACTTAACTTATCACAAAGAAGAGCGATTCAAGAGACTAAAGACTAACTACCGACCCTTTTCACAAACTTCATTCCCTAACCCAAAGCTCCTACGCGTCCCAGCTCCCAACCGATGAACCTCTCAACTCGCCAGACTTCCTCAATCCGATCATGGGACTTAGTAAGTAAGGTCGGGCTGTATGTATTTATAGCTATACTATAATTACCTTATTTGTAACCCTAGTTACGATCCTTATCAAGTTCTCGCAAAACTCAAAGCCGTAGCTCCGTCCTCCTCCACAGTGGCCTTGCCACCCTCCTGCAGCCTTGGGATAATTGCCTGGCCTCGGCAGGTGTGGGATTCATCAAGGTCGGTTAAGAGGTTCGTTGTTGTTCTTCTTCTTCTCATTGCCGCTGTTTTTGTTATTGTGCTTGTTATTTAGTACTAGTATCTTCTTGTTGGTGTTCCTGTTACAAGCCTTGCTTGTGCTGACGTTCTACGTTGGTAAATGTTGCTGGTGCTGGTTTTGGTGTTGGTGTTGGTGGCGGCGGCAACATTGGTGCTGCTGCTGTCGCTGTTGCTGCTGTTGCTGCCGTCCCAGCCACAATCGTCATCGTCGGCGGCTGAAGCTCGTGGTCAAAGCGCTTGGTTACGGTGCGTACTGAGGTGGCTAGCGTTCTGGTACACGGGGTTGGCGATGGTGATGGTGTTTTGTTGCTCCGGCTGTCCTGGCAAAATCGAGGCTGTGCTGTACCGGTCCACACACGGTCCGAGGAGGTTGGATGAAGAAGTCGTGCAGCTTGGTGCTGCGGACCTTCCGTATCAATGGGTCAACCAGGGAAGCGGCCCCTCTCAGACGTCGCAAGCCTCATCCAACAGGTGATCCTTGAAGACGAGCTGAATCACCCCGCATCTTTCAGTTGAGAGGCTGGTGATGAAGAGACAAAGCATGACGAGGAAGTAGCATCTCCTTACAAGACGCTTAATTAGTAGGTGCAGTCGCTGAATGGCACGCTCATCTGGTCTTGCAATATAGAACTGTTCCCACCATAACAGAGTGGAAATGCCATGACCTGTTACTTCAGACGAGGATCCTGAGCCGACATGTCTACTCAAGGCTCTGTGCGAAAAGCAAGCTGGTGGCTGTCTTCGGTTTCATTTTGGAGCCATTTATAATTACCTATAGCATTTTGTGGGGTTCCTGAATATACTTACAGTATAATGGGCCCCGAAACCCTATTCTGACTGCTAAGGCCACCATATTAGGATCTTCTTGCTTTGGGCACCCCGTTTCCTCCTGCAATCAGTCGGAAGGCCTTACAGGCTGAGACAGTGGACACGGGACCGGCTCTCTGAGGGGATAACGGTTTAGGGTCTAGGCCCTTGAGTTTAGGGAAACTGCAATAAGTGCTGAAAGACCCCGTCAGGCCAGGCCACCCCATCATGAAGAGATAAATCGCTAGCCGGCTCCAGATGATGTCCGCGAACAACACCTTGGGGTGGAAGCAACGAAGCGCATGTCTCGGACAGCTTCTGCGTCAATTTCCGTTCTCAGCCAAGTCCATGATACCCATGGTTTAGCTCATTCACAGCATTCATGAGTAGGCCTTAGGACCCTGAAACAACTAGTTGGTGCTGCCTCGAAGATCAAAGACGGTAAAAGCTGTCCCCAATGTGCCCAGAATGTGCCAGGCCAAGCCATGCCAGGCCAGAACCATTCGGAGAGCACTGTGCTTTTTGCGTGCATGTGTACGCCCATGTTTAACAAACACAGTAAGCGTTGTGTATATGTGTTTATACATACCAGATGTATTTGTGACCGACTCTGTAAACACATGTAAACGGAACGATACAGTGTGCATGAGCATGCACACATACATGTCGCAAGTGCTACAAGAAACAGTTTGTGCACATACCAGCACATGTGCTCGATTGCAATATGAAGAGATTGGAAGCCAAAGTCTCGGTGCCATATGCGATGTACTTGATGTACTATGATATACCATGGTACACATAGATACACGATAATATATGACAAAATGCTATGATGCTACAACATAGTATGATACATCATAATATGTAGTAAATCACACTACTTAAGTTGTACAAGAGCACGTGAGCCAAGCCCAAGTCGCCACCACGGAGTGGCAGATGATCTTGGGATCTTTGAAGTCTGCTAGCCATTCAAGCGCCTGCAGACAACGAAGACAAGTAGCATGTTGTACTATATTACAGTATATACTGTAGTGCAGTACGGTGTGCTATAGGCGTGATTGTAGGCTATGGTACGTTCTGGTACCTTATGGTATATTGTAGTTTATCGTATACCGCAACATGTTTAGTTGATCATGGTAGATTATGTTATATTGTATTATAGTTCAGAACCCTAGAGAGTGTAGCAACCATACCTGTCACTGGCAACGCTCACAACCGTCAGCGATAACATGATTCAGAGTATCCAGATTACCTCCCAAAGCACCAGCATCGTAACAGTGTTTTGTTTTGATGTCACGATGAGCAAAAACAGTCGTGCTAAACCACAATAGCTGTAATCCGAACAAAATAGCCACCGTCAATATAGCAACAGCGAAGTACGAGACCATCATGCTCATAATGCTACGTACATATCTACGTATGCACTCACATGCATGAAAACTTGCATTCGTACATGAGTGCATGCTTGAGACATATGTACACTGTGTATATATATACACACATATATACACTGGAGCAACCGTAGCGACAATGACAACATACTCCGAGACAAAACCTCGGGAGGGCTTTCTTGAAGGTTTACGGGCTTGGGATTCTTCTCAGTTAGGCGTCAACC
Organism: Symbiodinium sp. CCMP2592; assembly: GCA_905221615.1. Taxonomy (NCBI): domain Eukaryota; class Dinophyceae; order Suessiales; family Symbiodiniaceae; genus Symbiodinium; species Symbiodinium sp. CCMP2592. The sequence continues at coordinate 696,449 of CAJNDT010006091.1, read as the reverse complement.
TTCGCTTGGTCAGACAGGCGAGTAAATTAGCAAAACCCATACAAGTCCGGCAATGAGACTGCACGAAGCGCTGAATATCTCGACAAAAAAGTCCTTGCTTCGGGAGCAACCCTAACCAAAGTTCCCAGAACCTGCTCCCCCAAACTCACAAAGCTGGTTGCATAACTCAAAAACCTTCAACTCTCTTACCTGAAAAAAGCAAAAAGGAGCCGACGAACCTGGTTGAAGTAACCATCCTGATCCTGCACGAGGTGCCTCAGCAATGCAGCACCAGGCTCTGCAGGCAGAAGGTAAGTCTAGGATATAGGCGCCTTAACAATTAGAATAAGGTTCTGGGGTATCTCACACTATGTTTGTAATAAGGAACCCCCAGAATGGTATAGATAATGATGCAGGGCCCTATAGTAAAGTACTTGGGGATGAGGGCCATCGGTTTGGGACCTCTTCATCTTTGCTTCCTTCGCCGGGGTAAGAGGCAGGGGTGCGACCTCTGCCTTGCGTACTTCACACCTGCTTGACCACTGTCTCTCTCTCCCTCTCTCTGTCTCGCTCTGTCTACATGTCTTTTCTGCATGAAGCGCTCGCATCGTCGCCAAGCTGCTGAATGTAGTAGTTAACTCGCCGTTGACCTGCCCGGGAAACTTAACGAAAACTGCCTTGTGACTGCTGCAGCTTTATCCTACTCTACCGTTGCCCCCAGCACTGGCAAATTTCCAAGTGAAGTCGCATGCTAGGTTATGTAGGATGAAGACTCAATCGATTTGATAAGATGGCATTCCACTCGATTATAGCGTAGGTGGGGTTAGCTCAGATTAGACAGACAGATACATGGACGGATAGATAGACAGACAGGTAGATAGCGAGATGGGCTGGTCGGCACGTAGATAGATAAGTAGATAGGCAGATTGGTAGGTAGATAGAGACATAGATAAGCCGATAGACAGGCAGCCGGGCAGACAGGCAGACGGATAGACAATTAGAGACATACGTATAGGTATAGTACATGTATATGTACAAAACTTGCCGTCCGTACATACTCTGGTTCCTGCCCCCTATATGTCTCTTTTACCCTGTGGTCAAATCCTGTGCTGCACAGGCCTCCAGTGGAAATGCGGGAACGCCAAACCATGCCATCTAACAACGTCGGCAACAAGGTTGGAGCATCGGCACCTGGTGACTCAGGAGTAACACGGATCTCTGGGCAAGGGCGTCAGGAGTGACCCTTTCCTCCCTGGCTACTAAGAGGCCCTTAAGCAAGCCACACCCCAAAGCCTAAACCCGAAACATTAAGACACTGAAACAGGAAGCTGCAGGCAGTTCAGGCACATAAGCGATGAATGACTTCCGGATGCCGCTCGAACAAGGCATTGCATCCATAGTAGTAGTTGTCGCGATCGGCCCGAATCGTCAAGAGGTCCTCAAGCATAGCCTCCGGCCATGACAGGGCAGTGTTCAAACGAAAGGTTTAGGTTCAAGGATAGTTAGGGTTCAGGATACACTCAAGGTTGAACGGGGCCGGAGCGTAATGGCAGCTTGTATGTTGTGTACCTACCATTCGAGAACTGCACTAGACTTTCTGCAGTATCAGTAGTGCTGCCTCGGCATGACCCTGTGCGGACTGACACCAAACTGCCTACTATACAAGGACCAGCAGCATGCTGAAAGACATTCCCACGGCTTGGGTCCTCTAGGCATGGCTGTTCAATCAAGCGGAATTGCGTCCAGGTACGTTGCCACAACTAGCTGAATGGCGGAACGGACTGTTGTCGATCTTCAACTTCGCATGTGCACGAGCAGATTGCACCTACTACTGCCCTCGCCTTGGCACAGTTGAGACTGCCACTCTCGATGGACCAGTACCTCAGATGCTCAGCCGGAGTCTCCAGTTGCATCATCTGTTATGTAGATGCATCGGTGACCACGGAACAGAAACGATCACTCGATAATATCAGTCCTACATTCAGCCTCAACCCTTCATTAGTCACTACAACTAGCTACTGCAGGTGGACGATCAGTATTTCGAGCCGACCAAATGAACCATTAAAGGCCCAGGGACAGCGGCGAGATCGACTGAGTTCCGACCTCACAGGCGCTACAGGTAGATGCCAAATTTTCGGAAGGTGAGATGCCAACAATTGTGCAAACATATTGGGGAAACATATGTTCCCCAATATGCTTAGTGCAAACCCCACACCCTCAAGCCTTCAAACAGAAAGCAGGAACATGAGTCATGAACATGCGCGTAACACCATGTTCTTATGGTCCGGACATGGTGGCGGCTTGCAAAACTCTATGCCCCTATATCCTTCCAACATTGAGCCCAACATTAAGCCCTATCAGCCTTCGACCAGAATCCTGAAGTTAAAAGCCCAGCTTGACAGGGAAAGAGCGTCGTCAAAGTCACCAGCACTATCCTCATCATCACTGACGGCAACATTGTGATGATCATCTGTGCTGCTACTGTAACTGTGTTTCTTGCCTGTGCTACAAGGCTCGACAACCGAAGGCAGCACAACCTGCGGGACCCTCTGTCTGCAATCGGAGAGCAGTAATGTTGAGCAGGTCTGTTGCACGACGCCCACGTGGCGCCACCGACACGGCTTTGCGCAAGGACTGCAAAAGCTCCAAATTGCACTGGTGGGGACAAAACAGAGATTGCCAATCAGAGTTCCAGGTCTTGACAAGGATTTGCACTGGGCTCCGTGCCCAAAATACACGCAAGAGAAATCTCTTTTAGGGAGCCTGTGTCTTTCATCACAGCAAAGCTTTCAAATTCGCAGGCTCGCATCCATATGGTCTTGCAGTTGTGGGGTTCCTGGTTCTGTCACGCTTGGCACGAACATAGCTGCGCGGGACCAGCACTTTCCGCACAAGTGAATTACAGGGTTCAGGATTTGTAGGGATTAGTGACAGTATTCAGAGTTTCAGGATGTGCAGAGTTCAGATACAGGGTCTGCTGTCAAGCTTTGGCTGAGAGCTTAGGATTCAAGGTTGAGGGTTGGTTCTGCATGCAGAACTGGCTGTTGGTCTCGGTGGTCAAACCCCATAGACCCCAGATAAGCACTTAATGAAACACATACACCATAAAAAGCCCCGGAAGACGCTGCAAAGCCCCAAAAACATTAAACAGAGCTGCCAAAGACAAGAAACCCGGATCCTTTTTTCGGACTGTCTTACGGTTTAGAGTTAAGTTTACAGGATTCAGGGGTCTTTTGGTGCACGGTTCTGGTAAAAGGGTGGAGGTGCCCCACTTGAGGTTGAGAGCTTGGGGTTTATGGAACTTGAGGTCTACTCTGAAACGTCCGGAAGCCCGGAAACTACTGACTAAGAGTCTGACTCGAGGTTGAGCCACCACCCAGGCCTTCTCTGAGTTGGTGTTCACGGCTTTCATCACCACGGTTGAGCCTTCAAAAAGGGTCCGCTCCATGCTATAGTAAGCCCTCATGAAACCACACGTCCCGGAAAACCCTAGTCGTTTGCTTCTGTACATCAAGGACCCTATGCTGGTATACGACACCCCGGACCCCGGACCTTACCCGATAAAACCTTAAACCGCTACAAAAACCATGAACCTTCCACCCCAAACCCTAGACCACCCCGAACCCCCATACCCTCAACCCTCTAAGCCTCTAAGCCCATCAAGCCCCCAACCCCTGAAAACCTAAATCCTAAAACACTACACCCCTATAACCGCTAAAGCCCTAAACCCCTATAAAGCATTTAAAACCCTTACAGTAGAAGCCAAAAAGTTGGAAACCCCATAGCCTCAATCCTTAAAAGTATAGGGAATCCCAGCACTATTTGTCCTTACTCAGGTTTCCAACTTTTTGGGGTTTACTGTAGCGCCTTCCAGAATTGTCCGGACCAGGATCTTCGAGACCAAGGTCAGCGACCATCGGAAGGCCTCCTCGGCGTTGCCGTCCTCGGGCTTTTCAGAGACCTTCGGGTTCCTTCAAGAGGGCTTCCTACCACGGTTCCTGCAAGGATTCGTTTGAGGTAATATAGGGGCCAAAACTAGTACCTATACCATTTTGGGTATTCCTTATTGTAATTATAATATAAAGGCTCCCAGAAAACCTATTCCAATTATTATGGCCCCTACATTAGGGTCTTCTTTAAGGGTTCCTGTAAGGATTCCTTTCAATCAGGCCGTTATTTCGAAGCAACGCGGTGTGGCGTTCAGGATTTCAGAGCCTGCACAGCTTGCTTTATTCAAGGTTGGTGAGGTACTGTCGAAGATTTACTCGTCGCGAAAATAGGTCCAAAGGCGACCCTAAGTTGGCTGAATTCATCTGCACTGAAGAGCTATGACGGTTCTTCGCTTTCTTTAGGGTTTGGGCCTTTGGATCTTGCAGAGCTTGTCGGCACAGACTTGGACGGTATCGCACAGACTCTGCTACAGTGCCGCAACTGGTGTCCGCTATGATCCCTACCACTAGTCGGGGACGATGAAGACAGGCGTGCTGGACGAACCCCACATGCAGACGGCTGAGTGCCGATCTGTCGTCAAAAGCCGTACCACATCCACTGCACCGGACACGAAGGGGGAAAAGAGCTCGGTGGGAATGGCGTAGCCGACGTGGCCTTGGAACATCTGGCTTTGTCGGCGTTCTTCTGATAATGTATATATATATATATATATACATATTATGTATACATGCACGTATTATCTGTCGTTAGCAACCTACAGCCCAGATGCCGGAAGTCCGAACATGTTGAGTGACTCGCTGACAAATGCAGACGGTCTCGACCCTCAAACTTCAAACTCTATACTCTATACCCTAAAAACCTAAAGCCGCCGTGAACTTGAGGCCCTGAAACCTCGACTCACTTCTTGCCCTGCCGAGCTCCACACGTAAACCCAAAGCCGAAATGTCCTCCACCATCCGCTTCGGCTGCTTGTACATCTCGACGGTCATTTCGATGATCCTAGGGCCAGCAACTGGGACTGTAAGGCGTTGGGAAGTCTTCATCGTGGAAGAAGCTGCGAGAGGAAGGAAGAGCGGGGGTAGAAGTAATGTAGCGATCTAAATAGTTCGAACAGCGTTTTGGGATGTACTTAGACTATAACTCTCACGAGGAACCCTATTCAATCATAATAAGACTAACTACTCAAGCCCCTCCAAACTTCCCAAACCCTATCCTTTACTTCAGCCAACTTTAGCCCTTTCTGTAACCCTTGACAGAAGACGAGTGAACCCTCAACCCCAAAACACGGGCGAGGCGCTTGTCAGCAATGAAGTGCAGCCTTGTCGTTGACTGTTTGAAGTGGTCTTGGCCAGCCGGGGCGAGCTGGAAGAACCTGTGGCGGATTCCTAATTCCTTTTCGGATTCTGTTAGGACAGCACAAGAGTCACTGTTTCTTGAGCTTGGTGAAGGGGCATCAATAATAAGAATGGGGGGGGTTAGGGTACATTATGATATAGTACCAACAAGGAGCCCGTAATGTCTATTTTTGGTATTTACACCCGCAAACCTTGTTGTTACTTTGCCATATAGTGTACCCTCAGCCCCTGTTCTTCGTGCGGCCCCATGCCGCACACCAAGTTCTCAATACAGCGTTGGGTCCCGAAACCTCAAGCCTGCTATCCCGACCTCCCTAAAGTGCCTGAGCACTGAAAATCGGCACCCCAAGCACCATCTCAACCGGTGAAGCGCTGACCAATCGATGCGCCTCTACTCATGTCATCTCATGTTACGAGAAGCTAAAATACAAAGCCCCTAAGCGCTGTTCCAATCACAGTCCCTACGCTGACTCACTGATCAACAGACGACGCTCCTATTGAAGACTGATGTGATGCCTCTTAGCACTATTCTTAAGGTTCTGACTAGTCTAACTGGTATCCTTGCCAGCTCATGATGATGGCGGTGGTGATGATGACTCTCACTAGCAGATGATGCTATGACGTGCCTCTTGTAAACCTCGCGGCGGAGGAAGCCAATGGAATCCTCGGAGAGGCCGACGATGAAGCGCTCGATCGCCTTCTCGTGGACCTGTCAGGAGAAGGGGGCTTCAAGGGAGGGTTTGGGAGGGTTTAGCACTTTGTGGTCCTGGCGGATGCTTAAGGCTTAAGGATTTGGGCTTCAGAAGTTTAGGGGCTTTACGGTTGAGGCTCTAGCAAGGGCTTCCGGGCTTAGAGTTTCAGGGTCTAAGGGTAAAGGTACCGTGGCCAGTGCTTGAGTGTCTCAGTGCTTGAGAGTTGGGGTTTGCGTGCTTATTGGTTTGTATTTAAGCTTTGGGGTTAAAGTTTAGCATCTGGGGGCTTAGCACCTGGTGTTGAGACCCAGCAGGGGTCTTATCTCCAACACCTTGGATTTTGAGGCGTCGGCGTCGGTTGTAGGTGTCGACAGTGAACGTCATACGGGTAGCTACGACCCCGCACTCCAACAGGTACGAATGCAGGCCTAACACGGCCCAGCACTGCGCAAATTAAAACAAAGTGCAACACTTCTGCCAAGCTGCTGCGTCCTAGGCGTTCAAGTCTGGAAGTCAAAACCCCAACCCTAAGCCCTAAACCCGGGCCTGTGGTTTGCCCATGTGGCTTCTCCTCAGCCAGAGGAAGTACAGTGGCTACAGAGCCAACCCTTAGGGAAGACCAGGTCGATCTTGCAGGAAAATCAGGCCCAATGCAGGGGCCTTAGTAATTAGAAAGGGGTTTGGGGGTATAGAAAACTATACCTATAACCAGGTACTCCCAAAAACCCCATTCGAATCGTTAAGGCCCCTACATGTAGTTCTGTTTGACTTTAGGACTTTCTGCCTCCCGTCCCAGAAGAAATGTTGATGGCCGGAAGCGGCAAACAGTGCAATATTAGAATAGGCTTTCTTTAAAGGGCTCCTTATAAGAGCTACTGCAAGGGTGTACTATGGGGCCTTCATAATCTGAATAGGGTTTTGGGGCCCATTATACCATAAATGTAATAAGGAACCCCCAAAATAGTATTGGTAATTTAGGCGCCTATAATACATAGCCTAGCAGGTCCTGACGTTTGTAGAACAGCTCTCACTCTCCCTCGCCAGGACCAGCTTAATGTCTCTACTTTGTGTCACGCCCGAAAATTGATTCGCCAATGCCTCCGTCCTCAACGCGGTTGACTTATTCCCTCCAACTTGACAGTCGAACATGTCCCATACGGTTGGTACTCCTAACCGAACTCCAGTCGCAAGAAGAGTGCGCTCGAAGCTCGCCAAATATACGACGAAACACCAAAGTGGTATGCAACATATCTAGTGCTTACCTACGAGAAAAGAACCGTAATGACAGCAATGATAATGAAGGGTTTAGACATGAATGCGGCATCTCCATTAACCTTGAACCACCAAGCCCGTGACAACTTACAACAATCAATCCTGCTTAATTGCTCTTATAGCAATAGGCACTTTGCAGTCACAAAGATTCAGAAAGCTTACAACCCTTTGACCCGATAAACCCTGGACACAACGTGAAACCTCAGAACAAACTTCGTCAATCCAGGCGTCAGCATGCGCTCCACGTTCTCCCATAGCCAATTCCAGGCCACCTCATGTTCAGAGTCCCAGTCCTGCAATTGGATTTGTGTTCAGGGTCCGGAGTTCACGGCTTACTTCGGGGGTTGGGGTTTGGGGTTCCACATTCGACGTAGCGCTGACTTGAGGGTTCAGGCTTGTTGGCAAGGGTCCATCGTAGTAAGCAATGCCAGAGTCACGAACAGGATAACCCAATATGCAATCAGATGTAGCTCTCTCGAACAGCACCGGTGAAGCAATAAAAGGCAGTGTTTATCACCGTTGTCTCCCCCAGTGCTTCTTGAAGTTTTAAGCCTTGAACTTCTAGTCCTCGATCCGAAACAACTGCCCCAGATGTTAAAACCTTTAGGATTTGGGATTCTTAGAGGTTTTAGGGTTCCTTTAAGGGATCTATAAGGGGTTCAGGGTTAAGGGTTTGGGGGTTTTAGGGTTTCAACCTTTCAACATGTTGACATGGTGAGGTCTTGAAAATAGCTTGGTGTGTGTTAAGGTGTGGTGCTTCCAAACTGGTCAGTATCACTCCCACATTGTACACGGTTGCGTTCGCGGTTCATATGTACTACGTTTCAGTTGATGATTCTCGCACAAAACTTTTGTCAGTCGCAAGAAACATAACATGTAGAACTGGCAGCTATACACGGTGTTGACGAATATAATAAAGCTGATGAATGATGACGACAATGGTGGTGATGATGGGAGTGGTGCCTGCGGTGACATTGTCCGTGGTAGTAAAGATGAACCTGGACGAACTTTTCGCCATGGTTCTGGCGTCCATCCGTAAACAAGGACATGGCGTTGCTGCTGTTGTTACTTGCTGCCTTGATTGGTACTAGATGGCGTGTGAAGGCGCGACGGGTTCAGTAGGCTTGCTAATCTCAGTGTCACACGACACTCCAGAGTGACAACGGCATTATCAACAAAAGGTACCACGCAGTTTATATACCACCCGAAACAGAAGCTTCAAGCCTCTCAAGCACGAAAGTTTACGGCCCAAAAGGCTGTTAAAGTTAAACCCGTAAGCTTACTCCAAAACTGTTGAATGCGAAAATTGAGGTAAACCCGAACGCGACAAAGACTTCGAACATGTCAGACCCGAAAGTTCACCACCCCAGAGATTTCAAGCCTATAAAACCCGACGACATGCGATGCCGATGTCAACTGGTAATCAGTCCTAGCTACTGCCGTGGCGGCGGCTACTGAACTCTCTGAACCTACTTCCTGGAACACGGCTCAAAACACAAACTCAGCTGTCTGATAAGGCAAACCTGCACTGTAGCGCCAGCCTCAAGCACCTACCAGCCCATCGCGGTAGGCGGAATAAGAAGTCTGTTTCTCAAGGTTGTAGCTGTATCCTGCACCCATAGACCGTGTGCATGCACCCAGCTCCTTCGGGACCAGCGAGCGGAGCGAAGCCAGCATGACGGCCTTGAACCTGTTACGAGTACGATGGGCAATCGTTTGGGGTTGCAAGACAATTTAATATACCATGATATCAGCAACATATATTCTCATAGACTGTCACATAATATAGTTATATGGCAGATTATAGTAGGTAAGGCAAGGTTTATCCACGAGCAGCAACTTCGGCCCGCTTGCAAAAACCTCCTGGCCAGAAGCAGAAACGACAACTTCGTTGGCCACGACGATCAAACTCAGCATGTGTCTTTACATATACATATATATATATATACACATGTACGTGCATATATATATATATATGGATGGTCACCCCCCCCCGCCGTTGGCCCTTTCAACTCAGTCGTAGCGCATGGTCTGTGATCGGGGGGAGGGGGCACTCAGCTTCCAAAAACTCAATTCCAAAATTTCCAAAATTCTCTCCCCTAACTTTCCGGATTTCCAAAATTTCCAAAATTTCAGAAATTTCCAAAATTTCCAAAATTTTCAAAATTTCCAAAATTTCCGAAATTTCCAAAATTTCCAAAAAGTCCGCCCTTATGTTTTGGAAAAATCCTGTCGACTAGGTCGGGCCGTTTTGGAAATTTTGGAAATTTTGGAAATTTCGGAAATTTTGGAAATTTCGAAAATTTTGGAAATTTTGGAAATTTTGGAAAGTTTGGAACTTTTTGGAAATTTTGGAAATTTTGGAAATATTGGAAATTTCGGAAATTTTGGAAACTTTGGAACTTCTGGAATTGATTTTCAATGAGCTGATTGCGACCCATCGGATGACAGACTATGCACTACGACTCACTTGCAAAGGCAAGGTCTGTTTAGACGATTGTCAGTGTTTATATATATATATATATACATATATTTTTTCTACCTTGGAACTCCTACGAATACTATTACCAATACTAATACTGACATTGATCATTTGCTGACTGCCCAAGCTAATACCAGCATTAACACTAATATTCACACTTTTTTAAGCCAATACGAATAGGCACCGTACAAATACTAATAATGATTAATACTGGCGTTCATACTATCAATAATTATGCCCGTATTGGTAGTAGTGTGTAGTAGTGTATTTTAATACCAATACTAATACACACCTGCATATACCAATGCACATAAATATACATACCACTATATTAAAGTACAAATACATTAGCTCATGCATGTATTTATGTGTTAGTATTTTCATGTAAACAGGGGTAAAACTAATATAAGACAAACGTTCATGCGAATACATAACCTCATTTTAATATTCGCAATAGCACTATAATATTAGCAATAGCACTAGCACTCTTACTAATACCAATCAGACTGTTTATACCAACACCAAGATTTACGTAAGTATTGATACTCCTACGGATACTACTGCGTATACTCTTATGCTGTTAACAGTAATGCTGTCACCAATACTAATACTGACATTGATAACTTGTTGAATATTCAAGATAATGCCAGTATTAATACCATTATTAACACTTATACTAAGGCTAATGCGGCTATGGATAATCCTAATACGAATATTAACATTAATACTCCTACGAATACCAATAGTCATATTCATATTGATGTGAAGACTAATACCATTACAAAAGACACGTGCATATGCTAATGCACGCCAGAACACATACCATTATCTTAAAATGCCGATATGTATCAATGCATTCATGTACTGACGTTTTAGGACAAGCATATACCCATATACCAATGTAACAATACACTACTTGTTAATGTGTGAATATACTATACTAGTATGCTATTATACTAGTATGCTACTCTACTAGTATACGACTACTGTAATATGCAGGTATACCGACATGACAGGTTAGTGTACTAATATGACAACATACCGATATACTTATAGATCTTCAGACAATACACGTATACTGCGGTAGGACGAAAGTTTGACCTATCCCTTGCTTCGTCCAAGACAGGCCCCCATTCCCCCGTAGACTCCTAGCGCACAGGACCCACCGGTTACTCCTCCGGAACATTAAAGTAGTATAATTTTAAAACGGGGTATAAAATACTCCGCTGGCCAGGCCACGTAAATCGCACTTGTCGCTACTCCGCTACTCCGCAAGATGCCTTAAGACAAGAAAAGCCCAGTAGGTCAAAACTTTCGTCCTCCCGATGTATTGCATATACTAGTATACTAATACACTAATGTACGAATATACTGGTATGTTAATATACTAATATATTAATACAGCAATATACTAGTTTACTCATGCATCAGTTGTACTAAAGTATTAAATCTACGAATATGCAAGTATACAAATATGTTGCCTCTCGAACACATCAATGTATTGATATACTAACCTGCTGATATTCGAAACTACCAGAATAGTAACATATCGAAACTAACCCTAATTTTGATACCAATACTAGCACCTCTGCCATTATTACCTGATATTAAACCCAGCATGAGGACTGATACTAATACTAGCAGTGGTACTAGTACTGGCATTGACACTGGCACTAACACTAAGTCTAAAACGAAGATGAACACTAACATTAATGTATACTTACTACTGTCGATATACATATATATATATATATATATGTATACTTACAGTAAACACTAATACTATTGCTGATACTAATACTAATACCAATGATAATACTCATACTCATCCTATATCAATGCTACCACAAAACTCATAACTCACGTGTCGCGCGTCTGGTCCATGCGTCCTCAGTACATGGCATGTTAAAAGTATACTTGGTATATGTACTGTAAAGGATTTGCTTTACAGATTGTCGTCATGTGTGGTGTGTTTAGATACAATATCTCAGCCTAGTCACCGAACGAGAGTACACTATCACAAGGGCATGGTCTGTCAACGGGGGGGGGGGTGAGCATATATATATATATATATGTTTATATATATACATATATAAATTTATGAACCCTATGTATACCATAGTACATCATGGTAGAGATGTGATGAGGAACTCCAGCGACATCAAAAAAATGCAGTTGGCGTGCCAGAAGCAGTGACATGAACAACACGAGCTCTAAGCACCTGCAAGAAGAGCTCACCTGCCCAGAGACTCCAAGATCCCTTAGTTAAGGAATATACCTTAAATCATATCAGGGATCCTACTATATTTTAAGGCATATTCCTTAATTCAGGTATATTGGAGTCTTTGGGTGCCTCGACCCTAAAGTCACCACGCACCTCATACAAGAAGCATGCGTGCACAATCAGGACGATTCTTGGGGTCCAATGGCCATGCGATGACAGAGCCTTGGGAAACCATCATGACTTTTGAGTACACTAAATTAAATGGTAGCATCCTTCTTATAAGGACCCCGAAATAGTAGGATCAGGTATATAAGGAACCCAAAAATGGTACCCCGACGAAGCTCGAAACTGAAGCTCCCCTGGCCTCGGCTTGAACGAAGGGTATAGCGGTATGCAGAAATTCTGCAACAGTACCAAGGCAAGCAAACTCGTCAAATAGGGTTTAGGGTTTTAGGGTTAAGGACCCTCCTCCACCCCAAACCCCCAAAAGCCTAAAATCCTGCACCCCGAAACCCCGAAACCCTGGACCCTACACGTGCAGAAGACCTCACCCCACGCTACTGTCAAAGGGGAAAAGGGGGGACCCTTAATGGGGACCCCTACCCTATAATGGGCTATATAATGGGTAGAAAAAAGGCTATATTAAGGATATATACCTAAGGATACTGGGGCTCCACCCTACCCTACCCCCTCCCCTCCCCTACCCTACCCTACCCCACCCCACGCCACTGGGGCTCCATGCTCCGGCAAGCCGATGTGACCTGCCTGGTACCTTGGAAGCAGAGCAATGGCCCTGGAGCGCTACCCCTTACTTGGAGGTGCATTGGTAGTGATTAGTGGGGTTCCTTTAAGGGTTCTATAGGGTTTAGGGTATAGTAGGAGTATAGGGTTTAAGGGTAGTTATAAGTGGGGTTTTAAGTCCCCCAATATGGGTTATAAAGTATACCTACCCTGCTTATAACCCTACTTATAACTGCCCATGAACCTTTAAGTAGCCACTGCGATGTAGGGGCCTGTATAACTAGAATGGGGTTCCTATTTAAGGGTTGCTATGAGGGTTCTTATAAGGGTTCAGTGTAGGGGCCTTAACAATTGAAATGTGCTTGAGTATATACTGTACCCTTGTAGGTATGTTCAGCAACCCTAAGAAATAGTCTTTGCAAGCTTCAGTCCCCTGCGGTACGCTTTTCCACCGTACCGGTTTCGGGAAGCGGGACAGTGGAACTGTTGGAGTGCATTGGAGCTTGCTTGTGGTCAACAGGCTGATGCAACCCTTGCGACCTCTTGGTGCATCAAGATGTTCTTACGGTGTTTATCTCATAACGAATGCTGCCGCTATTGGCCTTGCCGAAGTCAGTACAACGATAACCGCAGAAGTAACAACTACACCTAACTGCTGCCTCTGCGACTTCTACTTACCACTACTCCCACTAAGACGACAGCCACACCCACACCCACTACGACTCTCACTATCATTTTCATGTGAAGCATCATCCGCTTCGCCGGGATGCTTGGACAGGACTAGAGAAAGCACATCGCACTCCTCTTGAAGACGGTAGGAATTCGCGACGTTCGTCACAATAGCATCGAACTGCTCCAAGACCAAGTTCATCCATCCGCCTTGCTGGTGGGCGAATATCCAGAATTCAACCAAGAACATGAATTTCCTACAAAGTGCTCTTCGAATAGACGTTTCAGTTGCAATGTCGTGCTTCCACTTCCTGTGACACGGACGGTGTCAAGTGCATAGGTCCACAACATCCTTCGGTAAGGAAGCCAAAACATCATGGCGAGTCTCTCTCAGCAAATCCCATCACGGCAGCATTGAAGAGGAACATCTCGTTGAAGGTCGTAGGCACCTTCATCGGTGGACGAGCGCTGGAGCTGAGAGAATAGCATTGGGACAAGGGTTTCGAGGCATAGTATAAAGCAAGTATGTTCGGGAATCCTCAGGGATAGTCATATTCATATTCAGGCTTCTACATCATTAGACAATGCGTCCTTCATACTATGTGATACTTCGCTGTGACTCCCGGCACCGAACTTCATGACTCGACGCCACATCAACTCACCACAGTAGCAACTTAGGGGCTGAGTGCCCTAGCCCACGAAAAGGTTAACCGGTTAACCTTTTCAATCATGAAGGGATTATATAGAACCCAAAAAGCGAAAGGTTACCGAACTAAGACAAGGTGCAACCGGACTTAAACATTTGGGCAGAAATATTCTTCCCAATATGCATAGCAAATCTGCAACCGGCCTTCATGTTGCTTCCCTTCAGCTTTCCCTGCGCTTCCATTGAGCTGCGGAGCGCCGACATCGTGGCATTGTTGCCTGTGCCCATGAAACCTACAGAATCCACGGGTGTATGTGTATATATATATGTATACATATATATATATGTATTATATTTCTGGCATAGAACTGAAACCTTGCAGCAGAGCCAGCTATACACAAGCAACGAACCATCGCCAGGAAGCTCACAGGAAATTTTACACGAGCTCATCCGCTGCGTGTCTTGCCTGTGGCCGCATTGGCAGCCATGCCGTTGTCGGCGACGTTGTCCGCACCTGGCACTAAGGGCGACTGCTTGGAGAAGCAACAAAGGCTTGGCGCCAACACACTTGAGAATGCTTCTCCGCTTGATCTGGAAGGCGCACACCTAAAGAGCTTTTATCAGCATGCCGAACACCAGAAGTATTTCTCATGGAAACACTGATAAGCAAATGCAAATACCCCGGCCTTTCGTCTCAGCCTTTCCTGCAGCTTGCTCATCCTTGTCCTTGTCGTGCCCGTGCTCAATGAGTCCTTCCTTCTGCTCGAACTCGTCTTCTTCCGTCTGTCGCAGTTAAGGGTTAAGGGTCGGTGTCAGGATGATGGCGATGCTGATGATGGTGATGATGACGGCATGAAACCTAAATGTCGTTGGAAGAATTGTTCCTCATTGCCGTGGACGGCAAGTGCTGCCCCACTGCAAAACCTACAACGGCCATCCCATAACCGTTGTTGCTGCTGCTACTGCTACGACTATCACCACGACTACCAAAGCGACATCGCCGCCGCCGACGACAACACGACTGCAACTGCGACTGTGATGGCGACTGCGACGGACCACCACGACGACGAAGAAGACGACGACAACGATTGCAATGGCGCCGTTACCTGCTCGCGTAGCACTACTTTCAAGATGGCTGATTGTTGCTGCACCTGTCAGACTGTATGTACTGGCAGCAACATTGTCATTACAAGTCCATTTTTACTAGCATTGGCAGGCTAGTCTTACCATGCTTGCAATTGTCGCTATGTGCCTCTTGACTAGTCATAGTATGGCCGGCACGCGGGCTTGTCGTAAGCAGCCTGCAGCACAACCAGCATTTCCTTCTGCAGCATCCTCTAAACTTGGTCGGTGCATGTAGGCAAGCCTTTCATTACTTTCATTTACCAAACCCAAAACCCAAGAATGATCACAACTATCTCGATGAGATGTTCAAAAATGAACGTGCTGTTGGCCAGCGGCTCCGCCTTGTTATTGGCAGTCGCCCAGCTTCTCTGAATGATTCTGATACGACCCGCGTACTCGCGGCCTCACCAAGGCATGTAAAATCTATAGCTGACCGACAGAGATCGCAGCTGCATCCAGACATCCGGGTGCAGGGCGGATGTAGATGTACGCTCCACCAACATAGTTGAGGATGACCTCGGCTACTACTCTGCGGTGGCTGCACAACACTAGTCTCTAAGGCCAGCCAGAACCCCAAAGCCTACCCCCCAAGCCCCTCAGCGCCTAAACCCAACAGCACAACGCAGCCTCGCCACAACCGGCAGGTCTCTGCCCCGCTGCTACCATAAGCATTCCTATTGTTACCAGTACTCCTACACTTTCCACCACCATTACTACGGTTGGTACGATATATCCCTATCATTATGAACTTCCGACTATTCACTCCGACTCTTACTCTACTGTTAATACTGTAACTACTACCATCGCGCGACGGCCCGCAAAAACCTAAGGTGGGGTCACAAGTAAGGCAGCTATACTTATATCCCATGCTAGGAGACTTAAAACCCTACTTATGAATACCCATGAACCTCCATGTATGGCTACAAGACTAAGCCCAGGGGCTCCCAAGCCGACACGTCCTTTCGAGCTGAAACGTGGTCCCAGCTCCTGCGAGCAGGTAGATTCCCAACCAAAAAAAGCCGGGCTGGACTTGGGGTTTAGGGTTTAGGGAGGGTTTTGCCATTACCGACACGGAGCAGGGTTTCGGGGTTAAGGGGTGACCATATGCCCCCATCCCAGACTTCAATATTCCGGATTTAACTCGGGCACAAGGGGTATCACGACATCATCTTCGTGCCCTCAATGATCATCATGATCACCATATCTATCGCTACTATCTTCACGAGCACCCCCTGTATTATCATGACTATCGAAAATCCTGCCGACCATTCTCGTACTGTCACGGACATTGAAACCAGAACGGCATCAACATCATTGTCGTCATTTCGACGATCACTGTTGCCATTACTATCTTTTTTTGCAATCGTTATGACCAGCAACGCCATCATCATCGTGGCCGTCCCTGGCGCCCCGCGGAGGGTCCATTTCGAGCAGTTCCAGAATCGCTTCACGGAAGATGTCCACGCGCGGAGCTGTGACTTCCTCTGAAAACCACAATCTCCTCTGTCTAAACTGCTGAGTGCAGGCGTCAGTGATTCCCACAGCATGCCCGCAGAGACCAAGACTTAACAGGTGCAGACCACTTCTGAAGCCAGTGAAGGCCCAAGCAGTGACGTTTGCACACTGAGGCTGGAGCCAGGTCCAGATGCTGAAAGCCGAGCGTCTCTACCTGCCCAATTTGGGAGTTTCCGAAAATTAGGGGTACCTTATTTGGGGGTCGTTATTATAAGGATCCTACTATTTAGGGCATTCTATTAGGGTCCCCCATTGTTGGAAACCCCCATCTCCTGCCCCCTGGACATGCGCGACACCAGCATCCATCTCGTGCCTTTCCGTCTCTGGACACCGGACTAACTCTAGGATCCCCAATCAGCTAAGAAAGGTCTCCCTTTTCGGTACTGGGTAGCTTTTTAGAGAACCCGGAATCAGACTCCTTCGACTTAGGTTTCCAAGCCGCGGGGCCGTCATCTTCAACGACTGCGGGTGGTCGCTGACAGAAATGATGTTGTTGATTCCTGAGATCTTTTCGGTTCAGGGCTTAGGGTTTAGGGTTCACGGTTTTGTCTCCGTCTTTTGCAGAGGAGACAAGAGTTCGAGAATTCAGAATACTGATACAAGGGGTCGTGCAACAACGGGAGATATACAATGATCTGCAGTTGCATAACATGGTACCGAAGTAAGCCATAAGCAGAGCAACTCCAAACCCTAAACTACAATTTCCCTACAACCTGGAACACGTGGAATCCCTGAAGTCAGAAATGCAAACAGCCTAAAGCTCTATACTCCCCGGCAGCAACCGTCATGTGGCCACTTCTCTGGGCCGCCGGCCATTCATGAAGCGCAGTGCCATGACCGACCTCCACGCACCAGCATCTCATTCTTGATTGCAGTATTGTCAATGTGCTTACCATTGTTCTTAACACTAATGTTGCGCTGGGATCATTTAGTTGACCCTCAAAAGTGTACTTTCCCTTGGCTTGTTGAGGATTTGACAGATTTTACGAAATGCGCCAACCATTCGCCCGGCGGTGCTGTTTTGTGAATCTTCCTTTCTGCAAATCTTCACCGAGTAGAGGATAACAAGAGGAGGCTTGAAGAGGCACTGAGCCCTAAACCCTAAATCCCACACCTTATAGTACCCTTATGGATCCCTTATAGAACCCTTATAGAAACCTTATAGTACCTTTCTAACTAGATGTTCCGAGGATTTCTGAGGATTTTGATTGGCCTCAGGCTGGATTTGCCTCAGACAGAGCGCTTTGGAGGCTTTCCAAGTGGTTTAGGAAGGCTCAGGCCCGGGTTCTGGGTGTTGATATGGGGGCCTTAATAATTAGAATAGGGTTTTGGGGTATGGAATACGATAAGTATAATAAGGAACCCGCTTTAAAATACTCTAGGTGATTGTTAAGGCTCCTATCACCTGAGGTTTAGGGTTTACATTTATCGGCGCCGCCGTTACTGTACTACTGCTGTGCTACTGTACTATTGAACCAGCGCATTTTTGCACTACTTGCTATCGTACCACCATTGCACCACCGTACCATTGTACTGCTGCGCTATTGTACCACCGTACTATTGCGGCCACTACATCTTTTCAACGACTAGTTACTTGCAATGACTAGCTATTGTACAACTGTACTACTGTCATGTAGGGGCCTTCATATTTTTGTTGGGTTTTGGGGCCCACTATACTATAAACATAAAAGGGAACCCCCAAAACAGTATCGGTAAGTGTTCTTAAAGGCCCCTATATATTACTTTTGTACCTGGGAAGGGTGGGCTGTGGAGCGCACGGGGACCCTGGGATGGCTGTGCGGAAATGGTTGTCGGGGGACTTACCTTTGGTTAGTAGGGAATAGAGGAATGAGGTACAATTATAACTACTATTGCTACCATTTTTCCATTCCCTACTAACTCAAGGTAAGGGGATGGGCAGGGCGGGCGGAAATAAAACCGTCACAAATGGAATAGCGGCAGCGCTGTTCCTGTGTATGCTACGGGTAGTAAACTACTTGGAACAGCGTCCTCATCAGTATGGCTAGGATCTCGTGGCGGAAAATCTTGGAACATCTCATATTACGCTCTGTCATGTTCACTATGTATATGCTCATGTCGGTCTTGTAGCTGTTTGTCTACAGATTTGCAAATACACAAGTTTTGCATATCGTATGTACTCAGGGCTGTCGCGGTTCAGGTTTGGGGTTTGGGGCTTTTTGCGGTGTCGGGGGCAGGCGCAGGTGCAGGGTTGGAGCAAATCAAGAATAGCAACTACAACTTCGAATATCATCCCGCTCCACCAAACTATTGTTGTACTACACCGTGCTTAAACGATCTTTGATGGCATCTCCGGCAGTGAGTGTGAACACCTGCCTGGCAGTCTTGAAGAGGCTCTGAAGGCTGGGTGCGGCATCGAAGAGAGCCGCATAGATGGCTTCACCTGCCGCATGGTCTCATGATACCATCGGGAACGACGACGACGTCAAGGATGAGGATGAGGATGATCGCTTCGGTGGCGATCAGAATCACTATGATCGTCAATGCCTATGATAAGAATCAATAACCGATGAGAATGGAGAAGAGCTCAAGAGTGGCATCATACTTTCTTCTCTAGCAGCGAATACATATACTCTACCTCATGCGTGCTGTGAAGGCTGGTGCTTTGCCAGCCATATCCTGCCCTTTCTTTTCTGACTGACTGTGGCTGTTGTTGCCTCTTCTTCCTGAGCCTGCCAGCTATGTTCGTCTACAATCTACTGTATGGTTTCTCATAGGGCACGTATCATTGCATTCATCATGTGTGTACGGATATGCATGGCCTCTATCGCGTCTAGCAGTCTAGCACAGGGCAGCGCAGGTCACCGAGATGTCGTGCAGTTAATGCAAACAAGCATGCACACTGAGATACCCTTGAGACATCGGAAACCACAGCGACTTGGTTGCAGTTGAGGAGTCAGGGGTGAGGGTCTGGCGCCTGTATGGTTTGCGACACGAGGGATAAGCAAGTTCACAAATCGCTCTTCTCCATGAAGCATCCTGCCAAGCCCCATAGAGACCGGAAATCATTCCGTCCTGCTGCAACTACTGTTATTTGTGAGGATGCACAACCTTGGTGGCCGGCAGCAGCAGGAGCAGCAGTAGCATCAACAGTGACAGTATACATCATCAGATGCACCGCACTAGCAGCAGTAGCCATAGCAAGAGCAGTAGCAGTAGCAGCAGTAGGAGTAGGATTAGGATTAGGAGTAGGAGGAGCAGGAGTAGGAGTAGGCGTAGGCGTAGGAGCAGTACTGTAGTACTGTAGTGCTGTAGTACTGTGGTACTGTAGCACTGTCGTAGTGTAGTAGTGTAGTAGCGTGGTAGTGTGGTAGTGTAGCAGTAGTTCGGTTTTATTACTATTATTATTATTATTTTTTTTATTATTATGATTATTATTATTACTATTATTATTACTATTATTATTAGTAGTAGTAGTAGCAGCAGCAGCAGTAGCAGTAGCAGCGGCAGCGGCGCGGCAGCAACAGTGGCGTGGCAGTGGCAGCGGGTGGTGGCAGCGGCGGTAGTACAACTACTGCTACTCTACTATTTCTTCGACTACTGCTACTACTACCACCTTCGGCTTCACTCGCCTGCTGCTTCTCGAGAGCTGGCCGTGCCGATGAATGTTTGCCAAGCCTGGCGAGCGAAAGGAAGAGAACTTAGCTTCGGAGACTCACCACAGCGAAGATCCCCTGAGGCTGATCTCGAGCTTCTGCGAAAGTTTATAGGTCTCGGACTGGAATAAAGACTCCTGTGGTATACTGTGGTTGTGGCGTTCCATGCGTGCCGGGCATGCACAGCTGCCACTGCGGAGCAAGCAAGTCATGATGTGGTCTCATAGAAATGCCCACTGCGATGGCGCCCAGGCGTCGTTAGTCAAGATCAAACGACGACGATTTCATCACCTTAAAAGCAGACCGATGTAAGTTTTCAGCTTTGTGACTCAAGCATCCTTCGGCATGGGCCTCAAGGACTCTCAAGCCGTTCCGAACTCCCTCAACTGTCCCAACTGGTGCAAGACTGCTGACGATGCCATTGGCTTGCAGCGAATGGTTTGGTATGTGAACAACCAACAAAAGCCTTCATGCGTAACTTCTTGATTTCTGCATTGAAGGGTGAAGGTTGCCATAGCACATGTTGGTCGTCGCAAACTCTTGATCCTTGGGGGGAGCCCTCGTACGATCTAGGCTCATATAGGGCCCTGAATAATTGGAACAGGGGTTTGGGGGTACCTTCTGGAATGCTTAAAATAGATGATAACAAGGACAACTAGGGAAAAAGGTTGGATTCTAAGTAAATAGGCTCTAAACTCCAAACCCTCTCTTACCTCACCCCAAATCCCCCTGCGGCCGGCCGTTTGGACTTCCGACGAGACATCCGGCGGCAGATGGAGCTCTTCGAAGACGTTCTCTTGCACGGTCTGGCAGTGAGGGGAGGATGTAGTCATGTAGGGGTCTTAAGAGCTAGAATAGGGTTTCAAAAAAGGGCTCCTTAGAAGAGCTACTACAAGGGATGCTACGAGTGTGTTACAGCGTTTTGGGCTACTTTATTGTTAGTACTATAAGAAGGATCCCTAAGGAATAATTTTATGGGTAATTATGTAGGCTTCTATAATTCCCGCATGGGAAAGAGGATGGAACTGCAAATCAGGATGGTGTTAACCCATACATATACCTTGGTGACAGAAAACTTCGACTCATGTCTTCGAAATGACAGGAAGACTTGGTAAAACAGCCCCAGAACCCTTCATTCGTACGTTGGGCTGAGATCTCTTGTGGCTTGCTCGTCTGCAAAACCATGTTCATCATCGCCAGCCTCACATTCACTATCGTCATCATAACCGTCATCAGTCCCAGCAAATCATGACACAAGACCCTGCTCATGATGACGATTATGAACATCTATGTAATTAGTCACATTCAACTTCGGCCTCATCACTATCATCGTAATGGCCCAAGGGGCATCGCATCATAGTCGGCATAGACCTCAATCATCGGCACCCCATCCACAAAGCCTCTTACGTCATACTAGTTCTAATCACCAACATCATGTTGGCTATCCTTCTCGACACAAAACCAGCACGCAAAATGTCGGAGCCTGGTACTTGTCCACACCTTGTGCTGGGACTGATCCGAACTACTTGTAACTGAATGGATGCACATAAGCCGTAGGCTTTGGGGTTTAGAGTTACCTACATGCTTCGAGTTTTAGTGTACTGGCTGGCAGCCTTGCCGCTGACTTCCGGCTGTCACTACTGCCACTATGCTGTCTGTGCTGACTCTGTGTCAGGTAGTGCTCGTCGCGTTGCTGCCACTGCTTATGTCGTCGAATCGCTAGTTCTGCTGCTGCTGTTGCAGCTGTCGCTTCTGCTGATGCTGTTGCCCGTGACTTAGTATCGTTGTTGTTTCTGTCGTCGGTGACCTTGTTGCGATTATTGCCGATGATGCTGTTGCATTGTGTGAGTGTGTTGTGCTTTGGACATGGATGCTGGTGTTGATGGTCCTGGTGATGATGGCGGTGATGATGATGATGATGATGATGACGATGGCGATGACGGTGGCGATGGTGCTGCTGCTGTGGCTGCTGCTGTCGCTGGTGCTGACACTGAGGATGATGATCTTGACGACGGTGATGATGGCGTTGGTAATGGCAGTGATGGCGATGATGGCAATAACGGTGTTGATGCTGCCGGTGGTGATGGTGATAATGATGGTGATGGTGATGTGGATGGGGCTGATCACGATGATAGTGATGATGATGATGATGATGTTGATGATGATGATGATGATGATGATGATGCTGTTGTTGATGATGTTGATGTTGATGTTGATGTTGATGTTGATGATGATGATGATGGTGATGATGATGATGCTGATGATGTTGATGATGTTGATGCTCAGGCTGTTGATGGTGATCGGGATGGGGATGACGACGAATGCTGCCGCTGCTGCAGCCATTGTTTTGTCGGTGCAGGTGGTGCTGGCGGTGCTGGCGGTCCTGTCGGTGCTGGTGTGCTGGCTTGGTGGTGGTGGTTGTGGCGCTGCAGGCACTGCTGGTGGCTGGTGCTCGGGCCTAAACTGTAATGGTGTTGTCTATGATGCTGCTGTTGTTGCGCTAGCTTTTGCTTTGCCGTTTGCTGTTGCTGCCGCTGTTGCTGCTGGTATGTGGTTGATGTTGTTGTTGCTGCTGCTGAAGCTGATCTTGATCCAACAGCATCAACCACAGGCCAAAGGCGACAAAGATTGAAGCGCATCATGAGGAATCACGTACATGCAACCCTTCCGGCAGTTTGGCCTGCACCGAGATCGACAACTTCGTCCTGCACGAGAGAAAGCTTAGGGTCATGCCTTGCGCTTCACTGCTGCAGGTCTTGGGGCCTCGGACAGGAACCCTAAAGAAAAACGAAAGCCTCAAAACCTGAACCGCCTCTAACGACAAAGAAGGAGCACGTCAAGAGGCAAGCTACGGAACGGAATAACATATCCACAGCAAACGCCCTACCTTCTGCAGGCCCTAAACTCCAAACCAAAAGCCCTTCACCCTAAACCCAAATCCCCAAGCCCTGAAAAACTTATCCATAAACCGCTTAAACTCAACGAGGGACGGGCCTGAGTCGGAGGCTGCTGGATACCCTCTCCAGCGGTTTCCTCCGGGATTTCATTGTCCTGGTCTTCCTGGCTTTCCAACCGTGTTGGTTTGGGGTTCAGGGTTTAGGGTTCACTGGTTAGGTTCAGGCGATACCCAAACACGTCGCGAGCAATCTGACTGCACTGCAATTGACATGCAGTCTCAGAGGTAGACTGATGCAAGGTGCAGTTGCCCAGCTGTCACGCAAACATACTGCAACCGCAACAGTTCTAGGTAAAAGCATCACAACGCATGAATGGAGCTAGCGGTAACCTTTCATGACCAACAGTGACCATGCTTGGAGTCTGGAGCCAAGTACTTCTCTTCAGCTGATGCCTGAAGTCAACGAGTTTTCTTATACTCATAAGCGATCACGAACCGCGACTTCCCTATAAAATCCAAGACATCAGGGGAACTCTCCCCCCTCGCCCGAAGTCTGAACCCTGCAAGATCCAAAAGGCCTTAACGTAGGACCCTGATTAAGCAACCCTGGGCCTAAAACCCACAAATAGTAGGATTCATAGAAGGAACCCTAATGAATTCCCAAGGTTTCTTTATCAGGTTCCTATATTCACCACAAGGATCTCTTCGTTCCTCTCCTTTACTCTCTGGACCCTCGGAGCCTCGCTGACGAGCTCGGTCGGGCCCTGTCAAGCACGGTTCTCGGCAGTCTACACCCAAGAGAACAAGGGCTGAAGGCTTGAGGCCTTGGGGCTCAGAGATTAGGGCTTTGTGGTGTTAAAGGTTCGGATTTGGGGGTGCAAGTGTTGAGGCTTTGGGTGCATCAAACCACCTGGTGATATGCAGCCAAGCATTATTCTGACCGCGCATGCTCCCAGTCGAACCTTAAGATGAGAAGGCCCTGAACCCGCTGCGAAACCTGTGTGGCCTTGCAGCATCGCAGCTGCAAACTGACACTTCCGGCCCGCAAACCAGAGTCTTTTCGCAGCTGTCACACTCCTTGTCCGCACTATGGCCACTGTATTTTTCTAGTGGCCGTTCAGAACAATCACAACGGTAGAGGTGCTAACAATTGCTACTCCGCCTAACATTAAAGTTTCAAACTTGCGGCAGCAAAGCCAAGAAAACCCTACAAGGAAACCTAAAACCCTAAACCCTAAACCCTACACTACAGCGACCCCCACACCTTGGTACCGAAAATGCCCGCCCGCACCTCATGGTCGTCCGACATGCCGCCAGGCGGCTCTATCGAGCCCTGCGTCCCAGACAGCTCCAAGGGCTGGAAGGCTCAGAATTCTGAAAATTTAAATAGGGTTTTGTGTCTGGGGGTTTAGGGTTTGGGGTTTAGGGAGGGTTTAGGGGTTTTCGGGCTAGGGTTTAGGGTTTAGGGTCGGGGATGTCGCAATCAGGATCTTGCCGGTTGGAAGTCGGTATGTATGGGTGTGTAGGATCGAAACCGATCAGAGCAGCAAGAAGCAAACGAGTCGTAGGAAAATGACGCGCTGAACCCTAGCCCAGAAAACACCAGGCCCTTTCATACTGTGGATAAACATCAACACTGGCACCTACCCAAACCCCAAACCCCGTAAACCCTAAACCCCAAACCCTGGCAATAATGCGCACTCAAACAAAACCTCCTGGCGAGCTGCGAAGAGGAGCAGAAGTACAGCGACTTGGAGGTTCATGGGTTGTCAGTGGGGTTATATGTCCCCTAACGTGGGTAATAACTACCCATGAACCTCCTCATAGCTCGAAAGGTCTCGCAGTTTAGCTTTGTGGTTTCGGGAGCTACGGTTGAGGATGGTTGAGGGAACTCGATGGATTCCCTCTACGTATTATAAGGGCCTCAATAACTCCAACAGCGGTCTGGGTGTGCATTAGAGTATGCTCATATTCTGGAGCCCTAGGAATAGTTTTGGGACATATGATCTAAGCACCTATGTTACTGCTCATCATCCGTAAACCAGAAACGGACGTGCTTGGATGGCAAATCCTTGTGCAAGATCATTCAGGTAAAAAATCCCAAAAACAATTATACTGGTGCTATTGTCGGCGTGGCGGATTCTGAAGCAATGGGAACACTCTTCGTATTACGAAGACGATTTGGTGCCGTGATGGCTCTTCGGTCCCCTGTCTCTTCCTCAGCCTCAGAACGGTACAACTGGGGTCCACAGCGCTACTCAGCGGGGCCCCAAGAACATCGATGTGCGGGGATGAGGTGTTCTCCGACACTGAACACCGATGCAGGTTCTCCCATCTCACGGCTTACGGTTAGGGTGACGAGAGCAAAAGCTGGCTAGTTGACGCAGGTCGGGGTTGGGGCTCGGGGCTGCAGACGCGCAGGCTGGCCTTGTGGAGTCGTACTCCAGTCGCCCGCAGAAGACTCACACTCTAAGGTTTGAGCCTCGTTCATCTGCGAGCATCAGACTTGCGACAGGTGTGATGCGCTGGCTGCAGCTGCGCATGACAACCAATCTGGCTACGTGTAAACAAAGATGTCCGACGTTGCTTTTGTGGCAATTTTGAATCAGGGTCAGAATCCTCCTTACAGTAATCTCCTCTGAGGCCTATGAGTTAAGTGCATGTACGGGAACCCTGTTTTCGTGCAACGATCTGGGAAGCTGTCCTCTTGCGTCCCTCCCCTGCAGGACCAACACAAACCCAAACATTCTTGCAGCTCCCAGGCACGGGGCGAATTGCAGAGACACGCGACACTCATTTTCCGGCAGAAACTCGTGGGTTTGCGCTCCTCAAGAATGATACCTCAACCGTAACCTTTACACTGCAAGCCAGCCGCGAAATCTGGAATCCCAAATCTGAACCCTGGAACCTGAACAGCCGAATAATCAACTACGAGTGGCTGTTATGGAGTACGAAAGTATACTCTGAATTACCAGAGTTACTAAAACAGCTCTATTACGGTAGCAGGTATGTGGCAGTCTAACTATTGTCACAGCCAAATCTGAGGACCTGTCAACATGCTTGAGGACGCCGGAGGGCAAACGGCAGACAGGCTTCCATCCTGAGATGCCTGTAGGTCGTGAGAAGTGCCAAAACAGCAACCATCATGCTAATGGCCAAAGCGATCAGACTGATGCTAAAGGAAAACTAGCCATAGCGCTAATGTTCACGCTAAAGCCAACAGTACTACTACTCTTGATGCTAATGAGCTATGGTATTAAATTTATTCAGCGGTGACATGCAAAAACACTGACAACCACGGGAGCGATAGCACTCGTTAACTATGAGCCCTAAACCCAAAAAGCCCCAAATGTCCCCCAGTCAAAAACCACAAAGCCACAGAGAACCCGAAGCCAAACACAAGTTCAGGGCTTGGGGCAAGGTTGGAGCTACGGGCTAGTGGTGGTAGAGAAGACATGGGACACTTTGTGATCAGCAAAAAGGCATGGCTATAAAACTGTTGAGGGCTTCACAAGTGACAAAATGTGCAAGCACTGAAGTTGTCGTGACTTCGACATCCTAAGAAGGGAAGATCTCAGCATCTTCAAGCCCAGAGTTCTCAGAAGATTCTCAGGAGTCGAATAGCTCTTGTAGAAGATCGCTTTCGAAAGGAAAACTACCGTAGTGATTTTGATTTCGGCCTTCTCCACGCCGCCTTCGGCGGCAAAGGACCTTCAATTAAACGCTCTGCCGCACGCACAGGAGATGCCCTACGTTTAGAGTTGATTGAATAAGTGTCTCGCTGAGTTGTATAGCAACAACGTCAAAGGCCCACATCACGATGCTCCGTCGGATGCTCAACCATCGGTAATTTGCTAGATGTTCCACGATCGTTATGCGAAGAAAGCGGTAGGCACGGATCATCTCCCTTGCGAGCGTCTCTCAGCAGATGTCATGATCACATGACCTGTTGCTGGCTGGTGCTCGCGTGCAAGGGAGGCACTTTTGCTCTCCCCGGCCGTCTCACGACAGCAAAAACACGTTCATTGAGCCGCCTGACCGGACGAAGGCGACTTCGGATGACCTCAGCTTCATCTGTAATATGGGGGCCTCAATAAACAAAATAGACTTCGGGGCCCATTATACTATAGTTATAAAAAGGAACCCCGGAATAGCACAGGTAATTGTGAAGGCCCCTATATTTCTGCATCGCATAACACCGGAGCATTCCTGGCCTCGTATATGGGGGTTTCCGAAAACAGGGGGCCCTAATACGGGTCTGGAATTAGTTTGGGATTTTTTTTTTGGGGGGGCATTTTTTTTTTGTGGTTTGCTTGGCCGATCCCTGTGGAGGGTTCATCGGGGACGTAGAAAATTTGCACCGCACCACAGCGCCAGCGCTTCGACGCGCAGGATCCCTGTGGAGGGTTCATCGGAGTTTCCTTGATGTCGTCGTGGTCGTCGTCCTGGTTGTTGTTGTTGTTGCTGTTGCTGTTGCTGTTGCTGTTGCTGTTGTTGTTGATGATGTTGTTGTTGGTCGTGGTTGTTGTTGTTGCTGCTGCTGTTGTTGTTGTTGCTGTTGTTGCTGTTGTTGCTGTTGTTGTTGTCGTTGGTTGCTGTTGTTGTGGTTGTGGTTGTGCTTGTGGTTGACAGGGTGGGGGATCAAAAAAAATTAAATAAGGATCAAAAGATTAAAGCACCAGGGTCAAAAAACTAAAACAATGATGAAAAAATTAAGTCACGTAAAATACAGCAATTCCTGGGGCAGAGGCATAAAAAAAAAAAACAAAATAAGGATCAAGAAAATTGAATCACTCAAAATACAGCAATTCCTGAATTTCCCAAGGAAAAACATTATTTTCCTATTGATTTTCTTTCATTTCCTTAGGATCTGATTGGTTTTTCCTCGGGGAAACACGATTTTCCTACGGATTCCGTTGTGTTTTCCTGATTTTTCCCTGGTTTTTCCTAGGACAAACACCATTTTTCTATTACCTATGGCATTCGTGTCATTTCTTCAGGTTTTCAGAAGGAAAACATACGTTATCTTTGGTTGTTCCTCGGGAAAATCAAATTTTCGTTGCAATTTCGCATTTAGGACGGAATTCGTGTTGTAGCTGTTGCTGGTATTCCGCTTCATCACCTATCTTAAACACACCCCCTCATTTGGCGATTCTGGTTAGCGGGGGGGTTGGGGGGGGCGCAGCCCCCCCCCATTTGCAGACACAACGCTCACATGATGGGTTTCGAAAACACTGTTTGAATCAAGCTTGCACGGCTCGAAAAGCGCGGCGGTGGGTCTTTCGTTCTTCCGTGCCTGTTCGTGTCTCTTCTTCCGTCAGCATTCTATAACATAATATAACATAGTAAACCATAAGAACGACATAAGATGGTTCGACATCACAAAAACCGTGTGACATTTTCTGACATAACAGAACCTTGCTTCTTATAGCATCTAATAAACATAACAAAAGACGACAATACAATATAACAGAAGATAACATAGAACAAAACAAGATCTTAGTTTATAGTGTAGTACATTGTAACATAGTACAATATAGTTTTTATATATAGAACATAATATTTGGTATATAATATAACATCAGGTTACATTATGCTAAATATTTTAGGGTCCATTACGATATTATTGCATATTCGATTGGAC
This sequence comes from Symbiodinium sp. CCMP2592, assembly GCA_905221615.1. Taxonomy (NCBI): domain Eukaryota; class Dinophyceae; order Suessiales; family Symbiodiniaceae; genus Symbiodinium; species Symbiodinium sp. CCMP2592. The sequence continues at coordinate 667,623 of CAJNDT010006091.1, read as the reverse complement.
TATGTAGTATCCTATTGCTTGTATCTTTGTTTCTGTGATTCTTTCATGTTCTTTCTCTTTCGTATTTTCCAACTTTGCCTGTTTATTCTGGATTTATTTCTTTCTTTCGCTCGTTCATTTCTTTTATTTCTTTCTGGTGTTCTTTCTTTATTCATTTCATACTCCCTTCCTTCCTTTCTTTCTTGCTTTCTTTTTCATTTATTTCGTTCTTTTTCTCGTCCTTTCTTTCTTTCGTCCTGTCTTCGTTTCTTTCTTTCTTTTCAGATACAGCAATTCTTGAATTTTTCCAAGGGAGAACACTGTTTTCCTATGGATTCTCTTTCATTTCCTAAGGATTTGCTTGGTTTCTCCTCTGGAAGACATGATTTTCCTACGGATTCCGTTGTGTTTTCCAAGTTTTCCTTAGTTTTTCCTAGGAAAAACACCATTTTTCTATTACTTATGGCATTCGTGTCATTTCTTCAGGTTTTCAGAAGGAAAACATACGTTATCTTTGGTTGTTCCTCGGGAAAATCAAATTTTCGTTACAATTTCGCATTTAGGACGGAATTCGTGTTGTAGCTGTTGCTGGTATTCCGCTTCATCAACTATCTTAAACACACCCCTCATTTGGCGATTCTGGTTAGCGGGGGGGTTGGGGGGGGCGCAGCCCCCCCATTTGCAGACACAACGCTCACATGATGGGTTTCGAAGACACTGTTTGAATCAAGCTATCACGGCTCGAAAAGCGCGGCGGTGGGTCTTTCGTTCTTCCGTGTCTGTTCGTGTCTCGTCTTCCGTTAGCACTCTATAACATAATATAACATAGTAAACCATAAGAACGACATAAGATGGTTCGACATCACAAAAATAGTGTGACATTTTCTGACATAACAGAACCTTGCTTCCTATAGCATATAATAACATAATAAAAGACGACGATACAACATAACAGAAGATAACATAAAACAAAACAACATCTTAGTTAATTTATGTCATTTCGTCTTTCTTTATTTCTCCATTTTTGTTCATTCGTTATGTCTGTATTATTTGCTTTTCTTTGTTTCTAACTCTCGTTCGTCCTTTCCTTGTGTTTTCTTTTTTCTTTCCTTATAGCTTTCTTTATTTATCTATTTGTGTATTTTTGATTTCTTTCTTTCCTTATAACTATGCTTTATGTATTTCGTTCTTTCTTGCTTTCTTGCTTTCTTCCGCTCTTTCTTTGTTTCGTTCTTTCTTTCTTTATGTTTCTTTCTCTCTCTCTCTCTCTCTGTCTTTCTTTCTTTCCTTCGTTCTTTCTTTCTTTTTTTTCTCTCTCTCTCTCTCTCTCTCTCTCTTTCTGTGTCTTCTTTCCTCCGTTACCCCCCCTCCTTTCGTGGATACCTGTTTAATTTTTTTGTGATCCTTATTTAATTTCTTTTTGATCCTTATTTTATTTTTTTGATCCTTATTTAATTTGTTTTTAACCCCTATCCCGTGGTTGTGGTTGTGGCTGTGGCAGAGGACTAGGGGACCGCATGCACCAGGGGACCAGGAGACCACGGGACCAGAGGACCAGCAGACCAGAGGACCAGGGGACCACAGGACCAAGGACCAGAGGACTAGGGGACCGCGAGCAGAGGACCAGGGGACCACAAGACCAAGGACCAGAGGACTAGGTGACCGCATGCACAAGGGACCCTTGGCCGCACCTCGCAAACAAGGGTAGGCCGCACCTTGGAAAAAAAAAAACCATGGCCCCTATCCCGCTTTACTGACCTAAATTCGCCTCGGCTCGGCTTAGGGTTGAGGGCGTGACTTAAGGACTGATTTATGAGGCTCTCTATGCCGAAGAAAAAAGCCAAGAAGCCGAAAAGCCAAGAAGCCAGAGGCCAAGAAGCCAGGGAAGCCGAGAAGCCAAGCCAAGCGCGCACACAAGCCAAAAAAAAAAAATGCCCCCCAAAAAAAAAAAAAAATCCTAAAATAAATACGCCTCCCCCTAATACAGTACCCTAAATACTAGGATCCTTATTCTAAGGACCCCAGAATAAGGTAGCCCTAAATACTAGGATCCTTATTCTAGGGACCCCAAAATAAGGTAGCCCTAATTTTCGGAAACTTCCAGACAGTTCGCGCTAGAGCGAGTTCACAGCACCACTGGGCCCAGCGCCATGGCTCGGGAGCAATATGGAAGTTTCCAACAATTAGGCGTACCTCATGTCGGGGTTCTTATCATAAGGATCCTATTATTTTGGGCACTGTATTACGTTGCCCGATTTTCGGAAAATGTCATATGAGGCTTTCCGTCGATCTTCACGTCGTGATGCCGTAAACTACACCCCTAGCCCTAAACCCTCAACGCCTGAACGCCACACCGAATCACACAAAGCGTTGCGGCGAGCTGCTCCCGCTGTAGTGTCAGCTGTTCCTTGATGAGGCCACCGAAGATGACGCGCCGGCACTAGAGGAACCTATGCACAGAGAGATCATATTGCAATTCATGGTATTACTGCGATTTTCATCACGATGGTGGCTCCGTTTCCATGTGCATCATCATAGAATTTGTTCAGTGTCAGTATCTCATGACCACGACTGTCAAGTTGAGACACTAGAAACCAAGAGTTCGCAACACTGGAGTTCAACCCAACACTCAAAAATCAGAATAGAGAAAATTGGGGTACATTAATGTCAACCTCATATTTTGAATCCCCCGCGTAATTGCAAAATTCAATTCCCAGAACGTAATTAGAAACCCGCCCGTATTTGCAGAATCCAAGCGGCCTAGCGGAAAAATTTAAAAACTGTAAGCAGAACCTACAGGAGCTGAAAAGGCTTTGGGGCTGTTGGGGGTTCTGCTCAGCGAATTCGCGAACACTGCAGAAGCACTATGACACTGATGAATGGCTCTCATGCTGGACCCGGACTCTTATTACGGAGGCTGAGGCTCCCATCCTTGCGGGGGGGAGGGGGGGGGCCCTTTCTTAATATGAAGTGAACATTATCGTAGAGTTATACAGGGAGGATAAGCGAATGATACTCTTCAGCACAGCATGTGAGGTCAAGGGTCTTCTCCTGCCATCTCTCCCGGACAGAAATTGGTTCAAAAACACGCCCTACACAACGCTGCGTCATGCGAGGGCCTTCACTAACTTAGACAGACTGGGACTAAAGTTTTGGGGGTGTGCTATACGGCTATGCTCGGCATATATCGGGAACTGTTACTAAACGTTCCGCTCCGATATGAGTCGTCCAAGTTCTTCGTCTGTTCTCGCAAGGTCCTGCTAGGGAGAGTTGCACTGCATCCAAGGATTTACCGCTCCCCAACACCCGAAACCCTAACCCCTCAACCCCCCTGAAATGCGGTCCCAACTGAGCTTCCAGGGCTTGGTCGACTTAGTCTGTGTGTGAAACTGAGCAAAAAACCCCAGGACCGGCGAAAAACAAAGCCAGACAAGATAGAGGCCTGAAAGAATCGTAGCATTTTCCTCAAAGTTCCTTATCATAATCTAATTGCAAGGTCTAATTGCAAGGTTCCTTACTATAAACTAGTTGCAAGGTTCCTTGCCATAAGATCGTTGTACTAGCCCCTCTGCGGGCAAAGCATTGAAGTTGAGCCCAAGAAGCCTCCGTCGGAGACCCCACTGCGGTCTGACTTCTTGTGGCTCTTGTTGGCGTCCTTGGAGACCTTTGCGATCCTGAGGGAGCTTCGGCTGTGGGGCGATCTGCGGACCACAGTACAGAATACCATCGGCATAATAGGGAATCTCCCATGATAAGGCATATACCATAATTCCTACAGTTTAAGATCCTTAAGGTAATGCAGGATTTGTATCATCAACAGTAGCATTGCTAATTCTTCACCCTTCTATACTAGATCGTTCAGGATTCCGATGTATCGCTCCCAGTTACGACTTGTCATGATAGCCGTCACCGTGCTGACCGACGAACCATGGAGAACTCTACTCGGGTGCTTGAACGCTAATCACCCCACTCAAAATCCCAATCCCACAACCCTTGATGTGGGGTCCTTACACATTCGAAGATGGTTTTGGGGTTCCTTCATATAAATATAGTATCATATCCCCAGACACCCCATTCGAACTATTGAGGCCCCTACATTAACCCACAAAACTGAAGAAAGATCTGCACGGTGCACATCAGACCGAGCCAAGACGCAGCTTCTCCAGGCGCGCGAAGCGGTCCTGTCAGCCAGCTCAGGGAGCTGATTGGGGCCTTAGAATGTAGGTGCCTTTAAAATGCTAATGGGGTTAGGGGGGTATATTATACTATGGTTATCATAAGGAACCCCCAAAAAGGTATAGGTAGTTACGAAGGCTCCTGCAGTAGCTAGAATAGGGTTGCGATGGATTTTGGTGAAATTATGCTATACTAACTCTGACACAGCAGGAATCATAAACGGACTCTGTGAGTAGTTCTTCCGACCGTACATGACCCCTTATGCAAGTCCTCTATTCTAGCCGTGGCCTCTGCGGAAACAAGATGGACAAAAACGCTACAGAATGACTGCTTACTGCACAGGGTGTGCCTTTAGACTCGATACGTTGAACCTGAGCATAGGCACAGTATATGCACTACCCACCTCAAGCCTTGTTGTTCACTCCCCAGAACAGCTAATACAGGGGCCTAAATAAAAATTACCTATACAATTTTGGAAACTCCTTATTCTAGTTGTAGTTTGATGGCCTATTCCAACTATTGAGGCCCCTACAGTAACTTCTACATCATTGGATCAACTCCAAGCTGCACCAACCCGCCCCCCCCGTCAGCCTCTTCAGCAGCTTCTTCCTCCTCGCAAAGGTGGAGCTGAGCAGCTATCCTTTCCTACGGTTGATGATCTAAACCCTGCATTACCCAGAATAAGGAATATACCAGAATTCCCATAGCTTAGGCTCGTTAAGGTAGTGCAGGATTTATATCAGCAACAGTATGGGCTTTTTGGCTCAGCAGTAGCCCGCAAACCTTCAGCCCTCTCAGATCATGCTTTGAATGGAGCTCTCGGGTTGGGGCCCAATTCCCCTGAACCCTTTCAAGACCCATGCCCGAAACCCCTAAACCCTCCCCCAAACCCTAGGCTCTTGAACCCTATCTGGATCCCTTCTAGGTTCTAGATCCCTATAGATCCCTTCAAAAAACAACCATACTGATACCCTATCCCATGGCTGGGCTTCCTCCGGCCAGGGCTGCGACAACGCCGTGGAGCCGCCGAAACGCCGAACCGAATCCACCTCGAGGGCTTTGCGGTTCGGGTTTAGGGCTTGGGGTTTAGGCTGACCCAAAGTTTGAAGGTTGTGGCTGGTGCGTTCGGGTTTTGGGTTTGTAGTGATTGTATATAGTGCTCGCGGCTGTTCGGACGCCAAGGTCTTTGGGGTACACGGGTAGGGTTTAGAGTTTCCGAAAATACGGGACCCCAATAAAGTACCCTAAATAGTAGGATCCTTATTATAAGGGCCCCAGAATAAGGTACCCGCGGGCCACCTGGTTGCAGACGGCCTAGGCTGAGGCACCGGTGGGAGAGAAGCGAAGAGAAGATGCAGGGATAGAGAAGAAAACGAACGAAGAAGGAAAGAACGAACGAATGAATGAATGAGTGAGTTAAAGAAAGACAGAGGGAGACAGAGAGATAGCAACAAAAATGTAAAACGATAAAGGCTGACCTACCTGTCTGCAGTGGAGCGCACTAACGCCGCAATCATAATCAATATCACCATCCTTATTGTCACCGTGCTTGCCTACACCGTAGTCATGATGACGATGACCATGATGATAAGGGTAACCATCATCGTCACAATAGTAGCAGCATCGACACTAGCAATAGTAATAGTATTGACCATCACCATCATCTTCTTCATCATGAACATCATCGTCATCGTAAGCAGTGCTTCTGAGCTTCTGCACCTCAAGATGAGCACAACAAGTGGACTGAAGCTCCATTAATCAGACAGCTCAGATCAACCATGACCGTTCTTGCATGGCACAGTGCTGTCATCATTCGCAGAAAGAGAGGTGACTGGGCCCTGCACCGTTGTAGGATTTGCCTCAGATTCGGATTTAAGAAGCCCTCGGCGAAACAGCTGCGCCTGGCGCCTAGGGAAGCTACACAACCTCCATGTACCATGAGCGAACGGAGACGGCTCACTAGGAAGAGTAGGCCTGAGAGTAGGCACCAGTGCCAAACCTAAAGGTTGCTACAGCCCACAGATGCAGATTCACTGCACAATTCCATGACATCCAGAAAACCCATGATGAACTTCCCTTTCCGTGCTTCTCTTTGAGATATTGAGAATTCCGACATGCTTGAAAATACAAAACTCAACCTTGTCAAGCGGCATTGGCCGGCTCCAGAATTTGGATTCCCCCTGAAATGCATGAAGGAGGGACCTTTAATGGGGACCCCTACCCTATAATGGGCTATATAATGGGTATATAATAGCTACATTAAGGGTATAATGGGTATATAATAGCTATATTAAGGGTATAATGGGTATATAATAGCTATTTAATAGCTATATTAAGGGTATATACCCAGGGGTAGCTTTAGGTGCTCAGGGGCTCTCTGATTAGCCCCTCTAAGCTACTCCAAAAGTCAAGCGCTCGGCTGCGTCGGACACCCGCTGCCACGTAAAGGCCCAAGAAAAAAATCCTGCATCCCCAGAACTGGCACCGAAGTTGATGTGTGACTTGGTTTAGGGTTTAGGGGTTTAGGGTTTAGGGTTTAGGGGTTTAGGGGTTTAGGGTTTAGGGGTTTAGGGGTTTAGGGGTTTAGGGGTTTAGGGGTTTAGGGGTTTAGGGTTTAGGGGTTTAGGGTTTAGGGGGTTTAGGGGTTTAGGGGTTTAGGGGTTTAGGGTTTAGGGGTTTAGGGTTGTGGGTTCCATAGAAGGAATTCTAAACCTGCTGCGGCGCGGGCCCTGAGAGTCAGTCTTCCCCTCCCACGCTGCTTCCTCTCCAATCCTTAACCCTATACCCTTACCTTCGACCCCAAACCTCTAGTACTCTTTACAGTAGAAGCCCAACAGTTGGAAACCCAATAGCCCTACTCCTTAAGAGTAATGTATAGGGATTCCCAGCACTATTTGGCCCTAATCCGGTTTCCAACTTTACGGGGTTTGCTGCAAACGGCTCTATACACCCTATAGCCTGAAACATGAAACCGAAAACCCACCGAAACCCCGGAACCTGGAGGATGACCCGCTGTACAGTAGAAGCCAGAAAGTTGGAATATCACTATCGTAACCCCTTCAAGGTAAATTATAGGGGATCCTACCATTAATCCATATTCCAACTTTCTGGAGTTCCCTGTAGTTGCTCTCCCGCCACACGCTCATCTTCCAGGTTCTGGTTCGGAGCCCAGAGGCTGATAGCGACGATCACCAGCCACTTCTACCAACGACCACTTCGGATATAGGGGCCTGCATAATTAGAATAGGGTTTTGGGGCCCGGTATGCTAGATTGTGCTTGTAAGAAGGAACGCCCAAAATAGCGTAGGTAATTATTAAGGCCCCTGTAGTAAACACCTACGAACTGTCAAGCAGCCCAACAAAGATCCCAAAATTTGGAGAGCCTCTCAGCCCGAGACCATAATCTAAGCGGTTGAGCCCTAGGCCCTTAACCTTAATCATTGGAATAGGGTCTTGGGGGGTGTATCATGTACAGCTGTATAGCTATGGCAGCGACCCCAAAACCTGTACAAGTAAGGGTTATTACTCAGGTCCCTACATTAAACCCTACTGAATCCGACAGCACCCGCCTGCGAGACCCACATCGCCCTCGTTGAACTCCAGGGGTCGATCCTGGTGGCAGTTTTTGGGTTTACGAGAAGTGGGAGCTTCGGAAAACGATGGTGCTTGCACAAAACTTGGGGGGATGCTTAGAATAAGACTGGATTTAAGGCTAAGGGCTCTATATTCGGGTTTCCGATTTGCCGTTAAACGCTCTGTTGGGCATGCGGTTTTCGGGGTGGGGTTCTGAAGGCAATGGGATCAGCTCCAGGAATTCTTGCAGACCCTGAACCCCAGGGCTTTTGCCATTAGGGCTGGGCTCTCTAAACTCGCATAAGCGCCAAAGTTAACAGAAGTCGAAACCGGACATCACAAGCAACCCAGCAGCCAAGCGAAGACTCTGGAGAAAGCGCTTCCAACCTGAGAGAGCATGGCCGTAGATCTCTGACAGTAGGAATTCTGTTAGGGATCCGAATATGCAGGCCTTCAGAGAAACTTTCAAGAAAAGGTGTTTATGCATTACTCAAGGGTCTGCATTATTTCGACTACTTGCCGCATACAGAACCCCCCTTCTCAGGGTATGCGTTTGTCTCGACGGAAGAGACTACTTACTTGTAAAAGATAAGTGCCCCGGAGTCCTAGAGCCAGCGATAGGGACATGAGTTTGTTGTTGGGGATTTTCACATTAACCAGTGTCTGCTATCTGCTGTCGCCGGGTGTTATCCCTAGGTCAGGTCTCTCTCTATAGAGCCTTTACTTTGAGTACCCCCAGATAATAAAAGCCCCACTTCATCTGCTCAGAGACTCTCTGAAGCATCGGGCAGCCTAGAAAGAGCAGCGGCACTTTGAATCTCTACCGCCCGTCTACCCTATGCTCTACAGGGTTTGCAGCACCAAAGCTCAGCAGGAGCTAGACCAAAGAAAGAACCCCCACGTATCCATGCTGAGGCCGGTGCTCGAAAGGCGTACTCCCTCAAGGGTCGTCCTCAGTAGTCAACGAAAGGCTGCACAAAAAGGGTGCGCCGCCCTTCACAAGCTACGCTTGCCCAGGAAAACCATGCAACATTAATTATTAAATCTAGGGCTGCAGGGTTACAGAAAAACTGTTACTGAGTCTTCCGACCCCTTACAGAAACAAAGTCAGGAATGTGAACGGAAAAGTAAAATCCGGTGTGCACGCCGCCACGTCACGGACGGACAATCCTTCTTGTTCGGCTTTTCAAGAGGTGAGCTCGCCAAATCCTACAAAAGTACAAAAGGTATCAGGAGTCGGGAGGCACCTTGAGGCGCTCGTATGCCAAGTTCACAAAAGGGCAGACTTATTCGCGTCATCGGGGCAGAGACCCCCAACTGAGCCGCTTGCACGATAACCTCGGCTCGGTTCAGGCCTTGGCGTGGATGGAAAGCGGTTAAAGACTTCGCTTTTCTGCCTCCCCACACGAAAGCCGGAACAGGGAGAAGCAGAGCAAGCTCCGCAACAAGCGAAAGGTACTGTCGACGCAGCGCTGTTCATGCTGAGATCCTGGCGTGCGTAACCTTGCATGTCGAGGTAGACACTGGCATATGCCTGGTTCAGCTGCGCCACAAGAAGGTTCCTCAGCGTGGTGCTGGATGGTCTTTTGACCAGATGGCTACAGGCTACAACCTTTCCGCAATGGCAGACAGTACGCCACAGGTGTTGTTCGAACGGCTCGATGGCAGACATGCTTGCACGCAGCCCTCGCTTCAGCAAGCCAGAACACGGGCGTGACTTCAGTTCGCAGCCAAGGCACAGCAGGAAGGCGACGACGATGATGACGAACAGCACGACCAAGAGAGTGACCCACACTGATTCCTGTGGGTAGTCCGAAAATCATGGCTTGCATACTTGCACTTGCTGAACTATCAGGTCCTTCCGGCCCCGAGAACCCAGAACCGGGAAAGGCCTCCCGCTAAGAAAGTGAGAGTGGCAGAGACAGCCATGACGATGGCAGCGATCGCAATGATGAGCATGGTGATAACCAGGAGGGACATCATGACCTTCTTTTGTCGTCCCGGGCCTTGAGCTCCAAGAACTTCTCGCTTGGGAACAGGCCCAGTGAAATGGCCAACAAGGACAAAGCCGCGGCGTCGATGCCTGCGTTGCACAGGGAAGGAGTCTTGCAGAGTTGATCTGCAAAGCATACTCTAGGGGCCTTCATAATTAGAACAGTAACAGGGTTTTCGGGCCCCATTATATTATAGTTGTAATAAGGAACCCCCAAAATAGTTTTGGTGATTTTTTAGGCCCTTATAGTACACCGCGGCCCACGTTTCGGGGTACCCATTCGTATCTTTGACTTTTCGGTGGATTCCCGATGCGCTGTTCTTGGCCAATGGCCACTGGAGCAGTTGTTGACAAGACCGGGGTCTTGCTGGACACAGACGCAACCCATCCACAACAGACTAGAGCACCTCCACCATCAGGTGTCCCGGGGTTTGTTCTGCATTCGCTGAGCCAGCAGAGCTGCTGCTCGAGCGGCATGCTCAAGACAACTTTCAGCACTTGCAGCCGTGATGCGCATCTGAACTCCACCAGGAGCGAGTGATTAAGTCTGACACTTAGTCACTCAGTCGAACTGATATAAAACCTCCTCGTGCTCCGGTTCCGCCGACGCTTTACAATCCATCAACATTTCTTCTTGCAGAGCCGTGAAATCTTACATCAGTGAGCCTCACTTTAGACCATCAGGACTTCGTGACCGCGACAACAGCCGCAATAGTAATTAGTCCTAGTCATCGCAGCCGTTTTACGAGAAGGAGCATGCATTCGCTCCTGCCTAAGTCCTGCTACTACTTCTCCTACCGCCGCAGCTGCTTCGGCTGCTACGATTATGGCAAGCAACAACCAGGCTTGTCGGCACCACCAGATTTTGCTTGTGTACAGTGCAATACATACACGTTCATGGCTTCTTGGTCGTCATAGTCTTCGCCGTCGTCGTCCCCGCCGGAGAAATTGCCCCTTGTGCCGCTAGACCACTGTGCTTCTCCCACGGAACCTTTGCCTGCGAAGTCAGGAAGCTGATGGGAGATTGCGCTGACAGATGTCGCAAAGGCCAGTATTAGGAAAGCCAAGGACGTCCTGGGCTTGCAGAACCAGGCATGCTTGAAGCTAGAAGTGTTGCAGGGCTGAAGATGCTTGCGTGTCAACTGCAAGATGATTACAGCATAGATCCTTACCCAAAAAACTCCAGCTAGCCAGTACAGACAAACTGCTATTTGCCATCATGCCGGTAACTCAGTGTTGTGGTCTTTGGGCCCACTGACTTACACTTTGCGTCCTCTTCTGGTCCGCGGTGTTAGGTACCGTTGCTGCTGATGGTACTATACGGTCTTTGTATTCATCATGGGCTCTCGGGTATATCGTACATATACAGGTGTTGCAAAGGGAATATCATAAATCGTTCGCCAACTTCCCTTTATTACAGCACTTATGCCAACTTCCCTATATTACAGCACTTATAGAAACCCTTACACAAACACTGTTAAACCTGTGGACAGCTGTGTCAAATGCTTGCATCGCTGTGCAAGAGCCAGTGCTCTGACGCTTGGAAGGCTCGGGGTGGCTCATGTAGGGCCCTGAACAATTAGAACACAGTTTCGGTGTAGATTATTACTATTACAGATATCTCCACAAGAACGTATACTATCACAATTTAATGGTAGAGTTCGATTCAGGAGCAATTAGGAATAGTATTGCTGACTGCTCAGGCTTCCATATTGACGACTCTGCCGAACTAAAGAGAAGCCTTCCGCCAGGGTCTGGGGGTCTGAGGGTCTAGGGCTTCAGGGTTTCAGAGTCTTAGGCTGAAGAGTTTTAGAGTTTTAGGTTCCTGCAGTCCCAAACTTACGATAGTGCGGGTTCCTCTGCCGCAGATTGCATTTGAACTTCGGTAGAACTGTTGAGGCCGCGAAACAGAAAGAGCAGCAGCTCGCCCATAACCTGTCCACAGACCAGGACAAAGGCGGATATCTGCATCGAGAAGATCGACAGGTTCATGATGAGGAGCCAGTACAGGAACATCGACACACCTTGGTGGGCAAGAGTCTACCCGCGTGCCTACTGTCTGCTCAGGTAAAACCTCCATCGGAGGTTGCCAGGCGACCTGGATACTCCATTTACAGTCATGTCACTAGCGCCTAGTCCGGTTGCGATGTTCTCTCGCTTCTCAAGAGAGAAGCGCACTGGCCGCTTGAGAGAACATACATAAACAGTGTCGGCACCGTATGCGGACACTAACACTACAAAGCCGGGGCCTGGGACAGCGTCACAGAGCAAAAATGAAGGACAACTAGGGCAGTACCGGTGCGTATGCTGATGTGCTATAGGTTTTGTTCAGCAGTGGGCATGAGACGATAGGGAGTCTGCCAAAGGTGTCGTTGGACATGATCACAGGTCGGAGGCGGGCTCAGAGGAGACTTGGGAAAGATGCGAAGGATTGTATGGCGTCGCAGGTCGCCACAGTCCAGCTGAAAGCTGACTGTCACGATCTGTCTGAACCTCCTTGCGCAACGAGGCACCCGCAGTGATGCTGTAGATTTCCAGATGTGAGACGGCTTCAGGGCAGGCGGAAGTGAACAAGCCAGACCTTAAGAGCTGCGATCATGCGATACTTGAGCTAGGACAAGAAATATTCGTTGCTTTCTTGGATATGGTGAGGTATCATGGTACAATCATTTGACAGACCGGATGACATGTCCTAGTACGCTCTCTGGAACCCCAGTACATGGCACCCTAACCCCTATAGAACCTGGCATACGTTGCAGATAAGGCACGTAGGACACTGGGAGCTACAAAGATGGCCCCGGAGTTCGGGTTGAGGGCTTGAGGTTCGGTCCTCCATTTGTGGATTTCGGGTTCCAGGAGCGTCAGACCTTAGCCCTTCAGCAATTACCGAACTAGTAATGGCTACTCCCTGACTCTTACAGTATTTCTGGCGGTTGTACTTGCCACTGTGGCTTGTAACGAGGTTGCAGATATCACGACTGGTACTACTCTAATATTGATCATCAATTTGACTTCCTAGCCTCACTAGCTTGATGCTGCGTCTACTACGCACTTCCTGCAACTCCTGGTATATCGCTACAGTCAGAGTATGACTGTTTAGGTCTGTTGCGTTGTCGTGACAACTTAGATAAGCTTAGATCTCGAAAAATTCCAAATCAGACCGGATCGCATAGCATTACCCCCTTAAGGAACCAAACAGTATCCCAGAGGCCCAGGGAAATCGCCGTCCATGTTGCCCATGCACCAGAAGATAGGCTCTTGCGTGCACATGATAATCCTGAGCTTGAGGTGTTACTAGCCACTCTTTCGTGCGACGTGTTCTGATTGGCAAATTTCCTGCTGTCGCGGTGGTTTGCAGTCGGAAGCAGTAGTAGTCGTTGTCGTAGTAGTAGCAGTAGTAGAAGTAGGAGTCGTACTTGTCGTAGTAGTAGTAGTAGTAGTAGCAGCAGTAGTAGTAGTAGTAGTAGTAGTAGTAGTAGTAGTAGTAGTACTAGTACTAGTACTAGTACTAGTACTGGTAGCAGTAGTAGCAGTAGTAGTAGTAGTAGTAGTAGCACCAGCAACTAGTAGCAGCGGTAGCAGTAGCAGTAGCAGTAGCAGTAGCAGTAGCAGTAGCAGTAGCAGTAGCAGTAGGAGTAGGAGGAGGAGGAGGAGTAGGAGTAGGAGCAGCACCAGTAGTGGTAGTAGTAGTAGTAGTAGGAGTAGGAGTAGGAGTAGGAGTAGGAGTAGGAGTAGTTGTAGTAGTAGTAGTAGTAGCAGTAGTGTGGTAGTAGTAGCAGTAGTAGTAGTAGGAGTAGTGGTGCTTGTTGCTGTAGCAGCAGTGGAAGTGGTAGTACAAGTATGTTGATTTAGCAGCAGCAGGAAGCCGTGGCAGTAGCTGGTACCAGCAACAGCAGCACCACCACTACAAGTCTTAGGCTTGCGATTCAGGTCCATGGCTTTGATCTACAAGGCGCGCTACAAAAAGTTCTGTCCAGCTGCAGACGATGGCATCCCCCAATGTGGCTGTCGCATGATGGAATGTGGGCATGGCCACAGTCTCTGCTGCAAATCGATACAAACAGGAGCACTAGTTGATGAACAACCCACATACCGCCAACGACACACGTATAAACGACTGCTCGAGGTTCAATGTCGTGAGCAAGCCAATGTAGCCGACTTCCTGTGCACCTGAAGACGACAAGAGACAAGGTGAGAAGCAAACATTGTGTATTGGTCTCCATGACTGTCAAGACTACCTCTACTGTGTTTCTCCTCCTCCCCTACTACTTCTTCTACGACTACTACTAGTACTACTACCACTGCTACTGCCACTGCCACTGCTACTGCGACTGCGACTGCCACTCCGACTCCTTCTCCTACTCCTGCTCCTACTCCTACTCCTACTCCTACTCCTCCTCCTACTCCTACTCCCACTCCTACTCCTACTCCTACTCCTACTCCTGCTACTACTACTACTACTACTCCTACTACTGCTACTACTAGCACTACTACTGCTACCACTACTACTACGACGACTACTACTACTACTACTGCTACTACTACTAGTAGCACTATTCACTGCTAGCACTACTAGCACTACTACTACTTCCACCACCACCACCACCACCACTGCTACTACTAGTGCCACTCCTACTACTACTACTACTACTACTACTACTACTACTACTACTACTACTTCTACTACTACTACTACTACGACTACTCCTACTACTCCTACTCCTACTCCTACTCCTACTCCTACTGCTGCTCCTACTCCTACTCCTACTCCTCCTACTCCTACTGCTACTGCTACTGCTACTGCTACTGCTACTGCTACTACTACTCCTACTGCTATCTCACGCTTCTTGTTTTCAATGTGAAACACTGATCTGACTTGGCAACGGCGGGAACAGTTTTACCTCGGAGCGACCACTCAGAAAAAGAAACAACAAGCACACACGTGCACGTGCACGCACATACATGTATGTGTATATGTAGTATACATATATGTATGTATATATGCCTCACCCTTCATGCATACATGCATAAACAAAAGCAGCTAATGCAGCTACTAATAATGTACAAGAGTGACCACGTAGTGTGGGAGCATGTATGGGAGTATGTGCATATGCATGTGTGTAGGTATGTGTATGATGGATACAGACAAATATGTACAAATATATACATATTCAATGTGTGTGTGTGTGTATGGACGACCCTTACACACAGCACAAGCCCAGCGGCTGAGTATGCACTTGGGCACCGGGATGCCGTGGAACCTGCATTCCGGTCTTGATGTATCTCCGTTGGAACCATCACCAGACATCACATGCCCAAGCTTGTGTGAACGGTGTAGGGCTGAGTGTTGTGCAGGATCCATACTTCGTGATATTTTCTGGGCGACTGGCGCCTGGCTTTGGAACCTCGGGGACTCAACAGGACCAGGAGTAACGGATGATTACACTTGGGAGGCATTCTGACGATTGGCGATTCCGAACTGCCGACTGGGGAGGACGTCCAAGGGCTCTGCGACTGGAGGCGAAAGAGTCAGACAATTTCAACATGGAGTTGAGCCTTGAGGTCTGGGGCTGCACACTTTGGTGTAGGGATGCTGCGGATGGTACTTGTTAAACACTTAGGTAGCATGAATAGTTGTACTGTACTCATCATCGTTGTCGAAGCATCGTCGCAGTCATTCTCATCAGTGCAACTATCAGTCCCACTATCGGCATCATCATCAACAACCGCAGCGTCCTCATCCACCCTAACGCCTGCATCTCTTTCTTCATCGCTTGATACAAGCCAATATACAGGTTGGCCCCAGCCCGCTATGCTACCAACCATTCGGGGAAAAGTACGAGTGAAGAGGAAAAGCGTGGCACCAGGAGAGTGAGGCTTCATACGCTCGACAAAAAAATCCTGCATTACCCATAAGACGGAATACACCATAATTCCCATAGTCTAGGGTCCTTACGGTAATGCAGGATCTATATCATCAACAGTATCCTTATGACCGCACTCTGCAGAGAGAGCGATTCACTTCATGCTGTCAGCTCGGGTTGCATCAATCACTGACGGGCCCCTCAACATTCCACCAGGAATCTTCCAGCTTCCACTGAGACACAGCTGAGCGATACTTCAGCTTGGGAGACCCCACAACATGCAGTTTCCTGTATTCAAGATCCTACTTCCTAAATCCCGTGCCATAGCCGTCACTGTAACTGCAAACCCCGGACCCTTTATGAACCCGAACTCCTTAAACCCTAAAGTTCCTAAAGCCAAGGAGGGTTGAGAACAGACCCACGGGTCGGAGAAGGGCCTCATAACGTCTCCGGCGCGGAAGTCAGCGATCACGAGTCGCAGCTGTCCTTTGTCTGCGGATTTCTGTTGGGATTCAGGGCTTAGGGTTCGGGTCTGTGAAAACAGCCTCATGTCATGTCGATCTGCCAGACAGACAATTTGCGTATTCTGCGCGGGGGCTTCCTACACCAACCAGACAAGCTCAAAGTTTGGACTAAAACCCCATGGGGTGTAGGGTATAGTGTGTCCTTGAGGCCTAGGGCCCAGGGATTATGAAGCCAGGCATCGGATCAACAAGAAACACCTCGGCCACCGCGGGAGTCGAAACTCGCAACACGCCGGAGCACTCATCTCATGCGAACGGGTGGTGCGCTGAGGCTTCTGCATGCTGCCAAGGTAGATGAAGGCTCGGCAGATGAAAACAACGAGATTCTCAGTCTCACCCATTTGGCTGTTGGCGCTTCTTGTGAAGACAGACTGGCCTCGGCTGGGGGGCCCCGAACGGATGCAAGGAAAGCGATTGCCTCCTGCGGCTGACGAAAACCGGAGGCCGCGTGAGCCCGAACCAAGTGTCGCTGCATGTCCTGTCCAGACGAGTAGCTGATGATGAAAACTGCCAGGGTGAAGGCAAAGTAGAGTCGCCTTTGCTCTGACGGAGGCCGATGGTTGCAAAGGGAATCGTGACGCCACAAAACACTTCCCAAGTCTTGAGGCCCAGGTTGGTCCTTCGCCATTCATGTGTTCTTGCCTTCCCTACACTTTGTGCGTATAGCGGATTCCAAACGATGACCTTTGGATCGATAAGTTCCGGGTGGACTTCTTACCAGATCAAGCGACAAAAACCGTTTAACATTGAACGCTTCTTGCAGCAGTGCATCTCTGCAAGGAAGTGGTACATGACCACCCGCGTCCACATCAGGTCGGAGAACAGCACCTTAGGCGATGCTCGTGGGGTTCAGGGATGAAGCGCGATCAAAATTGAGCCCGAGACATTTCTGTATCCACTACAGTTGCCATGGCAATGCCGATGACGATGATGAGGGAGATGACGGCCGTGACATGCAGTGCCGGTGATGATACTGACGATGGCCATGATGTTGATGACGACGACGACGACGACGAGTATGATGATGACGGCTCTGGTGACAGTAACGACCGTCATTATGATAGTCGAAGCCAACAATAGCTACCATGCTGATGAACACAATTGCAGTGACAGTAGCGGTCGTCGTCATTTCTCATATTCATACTCACACTCGCAATCATAATCATGCAAGTCACAGTCACAACATGAACTCGGACAGCGGTGCAGACACATCTGGATCACTGCTATCACCAAGGAGCCACCACAGGGTGAACGGCGACACGCGGATCTTTAGAGGCTGCAAGCCACTCAAGAGCCTGCGATGAAACTTATTGTTGTTGTGCTTGGAGTGCCGAGTGAAAGGGAGCTGGCATGCCGGTATGAGCCACCACTATGCGGCTAAATTCGTGAGGTGCACGACTACCATGACCTGAAGACGACAAGGTCCCACCTGGGCAAAGTTGCCCTCGCCATCTTGCACCAGGTGCCTCCGGACGCGCGGGATGAAGTTGTGTGGTGAGTTCAACATAGTTCAACTGCTCATGTCTGTTTTGGAGGGCTGGTGCGTCATGCGCACGACGCATACGATAAAAACACACGTGATCCCAAAGTCCCTTAATGCCTAGCTGCAACACCCCAAACCCCTTGACAGACTGGGAGAAGTTAGGCTGGTCCCGCAGGCAAGTCATCAGGTCTGCAGCCGACTGCCAACTGCAATCCCTGAAAGCAAGGACAGGGTCTTGGGCCCAAGTTAGGGCTTTAGGGTTTGGGGTTTAGGGGTTAAGGGGTTTAAGGGTTGAGGGTTTAGGTGTTTAGGGTGGTGGTGTGCCGAGATACTTGATGTAGTAGTTCACCCGTCGCTGTCCTGGATGACAGGCTTGCAAGTCTCTTCGGCTTGCCTTCGCCCTTGCATCTTCAGAATTGCACGAAACAGCCGAGACCCAAAGAAAGAGCGGCGACTAGGTTCAGTTTTGACGGCGCCTTGGACAGAGATTCGCGAGCGCCAGATCAAGCCATCCAGTAGTGGCCAGATCAACTGACGGGCATCCACACCTGCACTGGTTCAGGTGTGTCTGCCACCATTCAATCTCGCAAGATTGCGATGCAGACGAATCCTACGACTGTCAACGCTCTCTACATCTCCTCGATGCCGCGCATAGGCCGTTGAAGTACGGAGCCAACATCCCAACTTCACAAACAAGCTGAGGCACAGAGCTTGTGGATCACCTCCGGGTGACGGGTGAACAAAGCATCGCAGCCTGTCGCAGCACCCGAGTAGAGCTATCATGTGCCTAAAAGCTTGCCCCCAACTTCAATGAAGATCTCAACTTGTGTCAATTTGTGTTGGACATGTCGTAGAAAAGCTCGTGAAGCTGGATAAGGCCTGGAACATCGCGCAAGGCTAGGCTTTCGCGTGATGTGTATCTGCTTGGGGCCCCTGATCAGCTTAGGGAGCATGAGTAAAGGCCGTCACCACCCACCCTCGACCCCAAACCCCAAACTAAGTAGTCCTTAAGTCTCCCCGCGATCGGGCACCGTAGTAGTAGTTGTCACGATCTGCACGGATCGTGAGGAGGTCTTCGACCATCGCCTGCGCGAAGCGAAGCTAAGAGTGCAAGGGAGCCAATGGACCTGTATGAGGCACTGCCATTTCTCAATATGACTAGATACGAAGCTATAACTAGGATCTAGAAGCTTTTTATGCTGAACCCCGCAAATCGTTTCGTGCGCCTTTTGACAAACAGCTCGTACAGTTCACTCGCATCACGCACCAAGGCCGTCCACGTAGCACGAACAAGACTTGCGAAAGCTTCCCAAAAGCTCGAAATCCTGCAAGCTCGCAGAACAGAGACTGCGTGCAGCAACAGCCAGAGCACCCTCAATACCCTAAAGCCCTGAGCCCTACTGGAAGAGCTGTTCCCCCTATCGTCTGCCTTGGCACAGTTATGGCTTCCACTTTCGATGGACCAGTAGAGGGGTGATATGGATTGGGTCCCCACCTTGGCTCAACCACTGAGCGCTACGGGCTACTGAATGAAATTGGCTGCAGCAGCTGCAACATATCTAGGGGCCGAAACTGTGTAGATCAACTTGGGATATCTGCATGTTCGGATCTTGATGCGTGTATGTATGTATGTATGTATGGATGTATGTATGTATGTATGGATACACACATATAGATGTATGCATGTGCGTCTGTACGTACGTATGTACAAATTTATATGGATCCACATATGTGTTAGGGCTTCGGTTCCTCCTCCAAGCTTTGGGCTTTCAGGAGTGACGGAGGAGCCTTCGACCCAAGGCTCCTCTCTGATGCTTCTGCCACTGGGCTCGTATGGGCTCGATCTAAACGGTCAGTAAGGGCGTTTATCAGGGTTCTATCATATTATAGGGGCCGGAAGAATCAGAATCGGGTTTGGGGGGCATATGACACTAAATCATTTTTCATAGGACTATAGCAGGATGCCGTTACAAACTATTCGGAATCCGGAAGCCTAGACTGCATGACATCATTCTGATCTGAGGGTCTTGTTGGCTGTGGAGAGAGCTCCCAGGCCGGGGTAGAACCCTTCTCCTATCCCGAAACACCGTAGACCACGCATCGCCCTCTCAGCCCCCACGCAGCAGCCCAAACGGCTGGCATCCCTGCCAAACCCGAAGCCCTGACCCGAAAACCCTAGTTCACGAATAGCAGCCCGGCCGCCAAACCCTGGCCCCCCATCTCCGAGAATCAGCAATACTAAGAACCCCCGACCCAAAAACAAGAGACACGATAATCAACGCACACCATGCTTAGAGGTTCATGGGTAGTTAGAAGTGGGGCTATAATAAGCAGGATAACTATAACTATAAAATCTCCCATATGAGCGAACTTGTAACCCTACTTATAACGACCCATGAACCTCCACGTATCCAAGAAAGGCAGAAGCCGGGATGCTGAAATCTCCAGGAGCTCCTGCGCCCGCCGCCCGCGAGGAGCAACAGAGATTGCACGACGCAAGGCCTGAGATTCATGGACCCTCAGAGGTGGGAGTCCAAGGCCTGGGACCGATAGGCCGGTGGGAGAGTGGACTATAAAGACAGGCTCCTGACGGGAATTTAGGGTTTAGGAGTTTAGGGCTTAAGGTTTAGAGTTCATGGTTAGGGGAATTTAGGGTTTAGGGTTAATGGTTTAGGGCTCACGGCTAGGATTTCTGACTGCCAGATTGAGGGTTCAGCCAGCGAAGCGCGTACGAAGCGGCCTTCTCCGAGTTCGTGTTCACCGCCTTCATCACGATCGTGGAACCTGCCACTAGTGAGTACTCTTTAGGGTTCCTGTCTATACACTTCGATATAGCAGGTAAGTATATACATATATAATATGATATACCTCCTAAACCGTTTCTAAATATTAAAGCCCTTCCATGCTTGCCATCCAAAAGTAAGAAGAGCAGAGATACATGTACATCAAGACAGAAGAGCTCGAAGCCTCAAAACAAGAACGGCAACGACTCCACAGCTTCTGCCGAATCAGCTTCCTTCGCCAAAGCGTACCCGGAACACGTGCAAGCTCCTGGCTACTGCTGGAAACTTACCATACTAGAGTGCAACACTGCCCACCATCCCCCTAAACCCTAAACCCTAAACCCAAAACCCTAAACCCTAAACCGTCGCAAAAGCAGTGGAGAGCAGAACCACAGCGCTTGTATCTCTTCATCGAGGTGCGCGAAGTGTAAGCATGAGCATAATATAGGGGCCTTAATAATTAGAATAGGGTTTTGGGACCCAGTATACTATAGTTAAGTTATAATGGGCAACTCCCAAAACCCATATTTACTGAGAACAGTTGCGCCTTCTAAGATGGTCGGCACCAAGATCTTGGAAAGACCTAAACCCTAAAACACTACACCCCTATGACCCCCCAAAGCCCTATAAACCCCGATAAACCCATTTTAAAGCCCTTAGCACCCTCGAGGCTGGTCCGCACCAGGATCTTGGGGACCCAATATATATACATATATATATATATATATATATATATATACTCTAGCTATAGTTTTTACAAGGAACCCCCCAAAACCTGTGTGAATTACTGAAACCTAGACTACTGAGAAAGTTGGGCCTTCTAAGATGGTCCGCACCAGGATCTTGGACACTAGGGTCAGCGACCAGCGGAAGGCGGACTCCGCCATGTCGTTCTGCGGGCTTGGAGAGTGCATGGATGGGAGGGCTCCACTCAGGAAAAACAGGGGGTCAACTAGAGGTGTTTTGGGCTATGTATATATATATATATATATATATAGATGATACTATTAGTTATAATAAGGAACCCCCAGAATTTAGAAATCAAGGCCCCCACGCCACAAGCACTTCGTTTCTCCTGATGAGCCACGGATGGTCTGTGCAATTGCAAACACATCCGGCAATCCGAACTGTACGAAAGCCGCAACGAACTCTGCGGTCTAACCTGATGATCATGTGTCACACTTGGGCATCCGGATGCCCATGTTCGAGATTATGATATAAAGCTTCGTCGTGAGAAGATGGTCAAAACTTTGCACTACTACATATATACGAACATTGCTACAGGCGCCATCTGTATTGGTAGCATCCATGGCCCAACTGACCACACCTATGCGGCCCGACCTGCGATTTCTCCCGACAGCCCTTGCATCGTCTTCGATCCAAGACGACGACAATCATGACGGCCACAGCCATCACAACAATCGCAACCATTGCCATCATCATCTTCACCAGTCTCTTGATCACCGTACTTAACATCGTGTCGAAGTGAGTTTCAACCGCAACATGTCACCACCGTCACACAGGAGCATAATCATCATCGTCTTCGTCACTGTCATCATCACATAACCGTAAGCCCGACAGACCTCTTGGAGAAGAATATTCCTAGCATAGCGAGACACAATAACCTCCTCGACTTCCATAAAGGCAAAGGTTCTCATAAACGCTAAACCCCTTCACCCGGAACACTGAAACTTTTAACTTTTAACCCTAAACCCCTGAACCCCAAAGCCCTAAACCCTGAATCCTAGACTGTCGAAGCCCTGAAGTTCCGAAGCCAGGAGAGTCCCTGGGCTGTCCGTGGTGATGGAGCGCACGACATCCACGGCCGAAGACACAAAGGGGGGAAAGAGCTCTGTTGGGATGGCATAGCCCACATGGCCTGGGATCCAGAGTTTAGAAGGTCTCCTTGTTGGAAGGACTTGTGGGTTGGGCGGGAGATGAAGGACGTAAACCCGTGACTGAAGGCCTCAAGGCGATGTCATTCCCTCTTCCGCAGAAGTCCTTCCGAACACGCAAAGTCTGCAAAGTCATACAAGCAGACATCTAAACCCTTCAGGACAGTTCGATCATCGGCCTCCGTCTTAAGGGGATCACAAAAGAAATCCATGATTCCTACAATGACGCCTCAAGCCTCAAACTCCTTCTCAAGATTGATGGGGTTGAAGTCCTGGACCAGCATGCGGTGGTGCCACACACCTGCTTAGGCCAGGCCCATAAAAACCCTAAATTGCCCTCCTACATAAATGCCAAGGCCCCCAAAAAGCTCTCCGAGCGGCGGAGACCCAAGGCCGAGATGTCTTCGACCATGGATCCTTGGCCACCGTCTAGGAAGGAAAAAAGGATGCTAAGCGTGTGTCTGTGTTGTTGGCCTCTTTTTGGTCAGGGTTCCTTTAAGGGTCCTCTTTTGTTGGCATTTTTGGTCAGGGTTCCTTTAAGGGTTCTCTTGGAGGGTTCGGTAAGGCTTCTGGTAAGGTTCCAAGGAGGGTTATAAAAGGGTGCTATCCTCTGAGGGTTCGACACACGTTCTAGACGGGCTATAGAACACAGAGCTGAACACCTAAAAAGCAGACCCTGAACCCCAAACGCTGGACCCTGAACCCTAAACCCTGGTCAAAAGGATCCGAAGACTTGACCAAGGATCGGGGCGAGTTGAACATGTCCACGGTCATTGCAAAGACCCTGGGATATTAAGGACTTTGAGTGTGAGGTTTGGATTGCTTCGGGGGCTGAAGGGACCAACAATCTAGGAAATTTCCCGGGTTGAAGCTTTTGGGCACAAGGTTTCAAAGTCAAGTGCTTGGGCTTTGAGGGCTTTGAGGGGCTTGGGGTTCAGGTCTGCGATGAGTGAGGGCTCATGAGTCTGGGGCGTACGGGGCTCTAGGTGGCTTATAGGTTCAGGACTTCGAGTTTGCAGCGCTGCACGAGTTCGAAGGGCTCAGGGTTTTTACTTTGACAGGGTCTTGGAGTCCAGATTACTGGAATTGAACCAAACCCTATAACTACCCCATTACCCAACACCACAACGCTCCAAAATTACGTCGAGCCCGAACCGTCGGCCTCAAAGGCATTTTTCGCCCGGACACTTGTCTGCAATGAAGAACAGACGCGTTGTCGACTGCTTGAAGTAATCCTGCAAGGGTCGCAGTTGGTCCAAGCTGAGATTTCGCAATCCAGTTTTTCTGCGGGTGCAGGAACGCAAGTAGGCTCCTTTCTGCGAGATAATGGAGGTTAAGGGTCTCAGAATCCCGCTTGCCCGCTTCAGGGAACCCGACAGGACGCCGACATCTGTCGCTTCGACAAGAAAGCTCAGCCTGGCCAGCAGGTGCAGTCAGAAAGAACCTCGGCCCCGGAGAGGCTCAAACCGGCACAATGTTGATGATTGTTTCCATGAGTCTGACGTTGTCTCGTTCTTCATCCTGACGTTGCTATTGCTTGTCTACATCAGGGTTTCCATTCAGATATCAGCTCCAGGAGGGCTGTAACAAAAGGCTTTTGCAAAGAGAGCCAATTCAGAGGCAACTTGTTGTTTGGTACGGCCAAGTGCTTCAGACGGAGTGTTTCTGGTTTATGCCTGCGAGTTCGAGGCTTCACGGACAAAGCAGGCTCGAGGGGCTGCGCACTTGGGGTGTCGGGCGCGCGCTTCCGGCGTCGAGTTTTAAAGGCCGGCTCTTCGGGTTTAGGGGCGTCAGCTTGGTGGCTTTTGAATACAGGCTGTAGGGTTTAGGGCCGGGGCAAGTCTTGGACCTGGACATGTCTGTAAGGGCGCGACCGCCGAAAGACATCTCGACGCAGGAAGTTGGTCCTTAACAAGGCGTGAGCTACCGGCAGAAAGAACCACTTATCTCGCTTGTCAGTCTGCCTCTTTGTCTCTCGATCCCTGTCTGTGTGAGTCCGTCTGTCTGTCTGAGTCTCTGACTTTCTGTCTGCATCTATCCTCTCTTGTGCGTCTGGTTGCCTGTTTGCCTGTGCATCTGCAAACCTAGCATCCATGGACCTCCTTCAGTCTAGCCAGCCGCAGCCAACAAATGTTCCTGCAGCGAAGGAAAGCAGATGATGCATGATGATGCATGCGACCATCCGTAGCAGCACCGCATCGGAGAACCAGACCCGATGGAACCGCACCGTAAGCGTGCCGCGACGCCTCCTGCAAACCCTAAATCAAGGAAAAAGCTGGAAACCGCAAAATCCTAAAGACCCCTGCCACAAAAGCCCCTCAGTCCTCTCAAACTGAAAGTCTAGAAGCCTGCACCCCCAAAGCTCCCAAGTGCCCTAAAGATGCAGCCCAAGATCTGGTCTTCGGAGAGGTTTGACAGGAATGTCGACAAGGCCTTCACTTGCCCCTGGCAAGACAGTTTGGCGCTCGGGGGTTCGAGGCCCTGGGCTTAAGAGGGTCCGGCACATGGAGTTTCTGGTTTTACGATTTGCAGGTTGGGGAAGCAGGGTTATAGAGGGCCTAGGACATGAGATTTGGGATTTAGCCTATGGCGGCTTTGGGGCCTTGGGGGCTCAGGGTTTACAGTTCAGGGTTGTGTGCATGCGGCTTTATCGTACGCTTGTGACTGTCTTCGCCCGCTAACAATGCCTGAGTTTGTCTGCAACATGGTTTCCAGTCACTGACGCAGAACTTGACGATGCGAACAACCCTTTCCACAATGGACTTGTACGTCTATGACGATGACAGCAACGATGATGATGATGATGATGATGATGATGATGAATGGTGGCGGTGGCAGTGGCAGTGGCGGTGGTGGTGGCGGTGGTGGCGGGCGGTGGTGGCGGTGGTGGCGGTGGTGGTGGTGGTGATGGCAGCGCTGATGTTGATGATGATGACGATGGTGAAACAGAAAGAAGATATGAGATGAGATGAAACATAATGAGATGGGAGGGGTTAGCTAGCTTAGGTTCCATCAGACTGGGTTAGGGTAAGCGTTAGGGTAAGCTTCGGATAGATGAGATGAGATTAGTCCAAACTCGACGTCATCATCGTCGTAGTCGTCGCTACTGGTGGTGATGATGATGATGATGGTGACGGCGACGACTGCTGCTCGGTGACCATACTCATTGTTGTATCAGCCAATACCAAAAACCTCTTCTCGTAGCTACACAGAATTCTGAGTCCAGTTCTGCTAGCCGACCTCAAGCGCTTCTAGGCAAAGATGCGGGGCACAAATCATAAAACTGTGGCAGGAAGCTCAAGTTGCCATGAGAGGGATCTATACTGAATGATATGGTTCCCTGATTGTGGCACACGTCGGGTTCAACTCAACCGCAAACCTTATGTTATAGGCCCAGAAGCCTAGCTCGCACATCTGTGCTTTGTGGCCTCTATCCTGTGTATTGGCTTCCTTGCCCGCGCCTTGGGCTTCGAGAGCAGCGTCTTCAGCATCCGCTCCACATTCTCCCAAAACCAGTTCCAAGAGACTTCATACTCCGTGTCCCAGTCCTCACACGGAAAGGGGAAGCTAGACCCGAAAGGCACAACGGCGAGATAGATATAGATTATATGAATGTATCTTCACCACACTCATTAGTGAGTGCCTATGTATTCATAAACGCATGTCTGAACGCTTGCATGCATACACAGTCAGGCACTTTTGGAAGATCATCTTCAAGTATCGGCCTCATGCCTCCTGCAAATAATCCATTGTGAATGCAAGTCCTTTTTCCCCACAAGGCCACACACAACTTGCCATGCAGATCTAGCAAGAAAATCGGAACGGTGGGAAGGGGGAGTGGCAGCTCCTGCTAGATAGGAGGACTTCGAGTATGTTGCGAAAAAGTCGCGAAGTTAAGGAACAACTAAATCATTCATCGAAAAACTCACATCCATCGGGAGCCTCGTCAATGCTACCTCTGGGTAAAGACATTCCTAGAAAGCTGAACAACGGTCCGGGTGACAGGTGAAAACAACTGAACTGGACCTCATACAGTTCAAGAAATGTCCAGATTGCTTTTTCCAGTCCTTGGGAACCAGGGACCGCAAGGAAGCGAGCATGACGGATCTGAACCTCGGCCAGTATCAGAGCACAACATGCATACATCTGTATGTGTACATGTGCATAATATAGAATTACATACCTAGCGGTCTGCATAGCCACATATGTACATACCAACAAGATACACACACATACGAAGATACACAAACCTGGTGATGATGTGAACATATGTGTCACAGACGTGTAGAAAACACAGTAATACGTAGATTTATCTAACAGCCGCGCTGCACTCTCAACTTCACTACGTGCCTCTGCGCATCACCGACCTTCCAACCCATGGTTTGATTGCAAATCATAGTCGAACTGACTATACACACTATGCGGACGAAGCTGTACTTCACAGAGTCAGTCAGTAGGGGCCTGTAGAGGCTTCCGAACTGAAGATATGTATAACTGCAACTCTATATGCTTCTTTACCTGTTTGTCTCTGCTTGTTTACCCAGTGATGTGTTTACTTATTAAGAAGGTTTTAACTATCGAAGTATATCAAATGTGTGTATGCGCGTGTATCCGCATACGTGTACGTATAACATAGGCTACCGGTTCGTCTGGTGCATTTCCGCAGGTACCCAGACACTCCAATACCCTTGAATCAAGGCAATATATATTCAGGTCCCTATTACAATTTCAGGGACATTCCGTAATAAAGGGGTATTGGAGTCTCCAGGTAAGATGGCGGACCCGTGGAAAGGCAAAAGGACGAGCCAAGCTGGCGATGCGAATGCTTACGGCTGCCATACTGTTTTGGCCCATCGACGAGATACCCCAAAGTCACATGTCGAAAGCGACAGGACTGAACGCCTCTCAAATCGACACTCGACCCAAAGCCCGAATGCCCAGACTCCACACGGGAGCCTGTATGACTTCAGAAGTGGGACACCCGGCCAATGCTGGGTAAAGAACCCTGCCACTTCTTTGACACAGACTGTTTCCGTTTCCAGCTAGAACATGAATAGGGTATTGGCAAGTACATTCTCAGATTTACGGCTGAGGAACCCTAATAGCCTAAGGACTAATGTTGGTCATTATTGCGGCCACACAGGCCCCAGGTTTTAGTCGAGATTGCGCCAGTTCTGCTGGGCAGATTTGGGGGCGCCTACGCTCGGGACGCGGCTCGCTGAGGACAATCTGCCCAGTGTACCTCAAAAGACTGCCAGAGGCCATCCATCTTGTTCGATACAACGATGGTCAGAAATAAGGGCCGTCATCATCATAACTCATACCAGAAAGATCCAAGTGTGCCCTTCCAGCATGTTGGTCCCTTTGAGATCATGTCACATCTAATCCCAGGGCACTGGTTCAGAACCAGGAAGCAGACGTCGCACTCCTCCCGAGGCTTTAGGGGCTTGAGGGTGTGCTGTCGGAACCCAGCCCCTTCCCATCTCAAGACCCCAAACCAGCATGGTGCACCTCCTGAAGACGCGCTGAGTTCGCAACGTTCATTACCTGGGCAGCCACGAGCGAGGTGTTGGAGCTCTGAAACATCACCAGTAAGGTCAGTTTTTCTATTGAGAAGGAGGTGTGGCCGGATCTTCTGGTGTGCACCAGCTTGGCACCTTCACGATGCCTGCGGAGTGCGAGGACTCAATGATCCCTGTGACACGCCAAGCTGCCATGTTGTCGATCTGATCCAGGATGATGCTGAACCAGCCGCCTGGGATCACCGGCAGGGCTGGAAACTCGGGAGATGCGCGGGAGCTGAGGCTAGAAATCCACGCAGTACATGCGTCCTGGGTGTTTTTTCTGAGACAACCCTAAACTCGGACCTGGTCATAGTCGACAAAAAGTGACATATGATAGCAGCCATGTACTGACAGAAGTAACAGTGAAGAGAACTCAAGACAAAACTTACATGATGGATAGAACAGTAGCACGCGTCACAATACGCCCCTCGTAGCAATCAGAACACTAACTCTCGTCTTACTACTCGTCATCATCATCGTCGGAACCATACGGAGACTCCTGACCAAGCTCTCAGTTTGACCTCAGCCCGGAGCTTTCTGCATATCCCATCACGGCCGCGTTGAAGAGGAACATCTCGTTAAAGGTGGTCGGCACCTCGAGTTTGCTTGTAATTTGCAACCCTCTATGCTCAAGGTTCATTTGTTGCTTCGACTTGGTGATTTTGCTGTGTTCATGGTTCGTTGAAAGAGGGGAGGACTTGGGAGAACAAAGGCCATGCGGCTCGACCCCGGGCTGAAACAGGGAACCAGAAGGCCATGCTTAGCACGAAAGCCTTACGAGACTTCAGCTCAACCCCAGACCCTAAAAGCTAGTAAGTTTAGTAATAGTAGTATAGTAGTAATAATAGTAGTAATAGTAGTAATAGTAGTAATAGTAGTAATAGTAGTAATAGTAGTAATAGTAATAATAGTACATCCTCAAGGCCCTATCAAAGTCCCCGTAAGCTCTAAACTCGGATGCGAAGCTTTGGATTTGCGAACGTGGCTTTGCAAATGTGGCTCCCGCTTATCGGGCCATGAAAGAAGAGGACATCATGCGGACACCGAGCCGAAGCCTATCGAGGCCCCGGTGCTCCAGAAACCTATGCTTGCCTTCTTTAGGCGGGTTTAGGGGTTTAGGGTTCAGGGACCACTGCCATTCACTATGGCAAAAAAACCCGCCTCCAGTATGATCCGAACTCCAACGCCCCCGGTGAAACACCACGCCTGGACCGCACCCTTCTTGTTGGGCTTCTCACCTCAGTGCCCGAGTCACTCCAGACAATATGCCCCTGGTCGGTGCAAAAGCTGCAGGCGGATCCACCTTCTAGTAAAACCAAGCTTGCTAGATGTTTCGCATCTTGGATATGCCCTAGCTTTGTGCAAACAATGGGCGCAGTCAAGCGCACAAAGTCCGCAGCGCATCACTTTTTCTCAAAGTAGCGAGAAGAACACATCAGCAATACATGCAGCTTGCGATGGGCAACTCGCGTTTGCACCCCATCATGAGTTCGTTTGCGCTAGAAGCAATGCACTAGTAGTGCATATAACACCGTGTTTCAGCATCAGGACCCAAGAATATAGAACGGATCTACAGGGAATTAAGCTGTCAGGGTTAAGGGCTCTAGTGAAAAGGTCCGGAGGGTCCATTCGGCATGGCTCACGGCGGCAGCATCACCTGCATGCTGACCGACACAAGCACTGCCCCCGATGGCAAACGTTCGTCTGCGAGCACGGGCCACCCCAGCAAGATGCCAGAGATGCCAAGTACTGTTTGAGGAATCCGTCAGCATGTGAACCAACCCTTGCGAAACGGCGGGTGCACTCATGCGCAGGTCATCACGAAGGTGCACGCAATTTCGGTCGAATACGACAGTACTCCTCCACCGTTGAAGATCAACGTGTTGCATTGCTCCTGAGATGGCTTGGTGTATCTCAGGAAAGTCGTCTCTCGGAACGGGTGATCCAGGCTGGCAGACTCTGAAGGTCTTGGCGAAAGACCATTCCGCGTCCCCAAGCTGGCTGCCAAGTGGACTGTAGGCATAGTGGAACACTCCACCGATTATGACCGGGGCCCACGAGTTGGGGCAAAGATTGTGACCTGCATTGAAACATTGACAAACTCGGTTTTGTCACATCACAGACGTTTGCCAAGATTGGCAGCCGTTGTTGGGCATCATGGCGTTGACGTTCTTTCTGCGCGAACGAAACTTGCACCTACCATAGATAGAGGAGGACCCGAACAGACCAAGCTTCACACGTTTCGTTGCAGAAGTTCGTACTCTAGGCAGATCTTCAACTACTTGCTGGAGACCTGCATGTGTGCGCCGAACTACCCTGTCGCCCTAGACCGCTTGACCCCGAACCCGGATTTTGGCCGGCAAGGGTGCCCAAAAGAGATAATCATGACGATGTTCTAAAGATTCTAGCATCGTACCGTAACTCGCACTAGAGTCATAGATACGGTGCCACCGAAAGCAGTGATGTGTATGGCCTCCTGCCGAACGGAATGCCGAGCCTTTTCTTGTTCTGGGGTGCTGACGGTCTCCCGCGTCGTTCGCCTTGTTCTCCACATTGACATTGTTCCTCCCTGGATGGCCACTGGTATCGCCGTGCCAGATTTCGAGCGTTTAACTAAGGGGCTTACACGGAGTGTGCATGTGCAGCTCTGGGCCGCCAGGTTTCCGGTCATTGGACAGCGAGTCGAACACGGATTGCTTAAAAACAGTCCTGGTTTTAAAACCATCGGAGTCAAACGCATGAAAAGCAGAGCAAAGCTTTCTCCAAGGAGGGGTCGGAGCCTGGAAAGCAGGAAATCCTGTTCGAAAAACGCCCAATACCGTAGTTGATCCCGGCACTGTAGAAGCCTCTGCAGTCTGCAGGTGGAGCGCAACCCTTGAGATTCGCGAACCCTCGGTCAGAAAGCCAACTGGACATGTGCCTGGGTTGGGACGCTCCTCTTCCGGCAGATCGTCGTCCATCTGCCGTCAAAGTTGCTGTGATTTCAGGGTTCAAGGGGGGGCTCGACCCTGGGACAGCCATAAACCGCCAGACGCAACAAAGAGCTCTGAAACCACAACCCAGGATTCTGCAGGGTGCACCTGCATCTCATGATGTGTGCGCATCTACCGCCAGACACGAACGCCAACAGCCCCCCGACACAGGCAAAAGCCCTAGCCCTAGACCCAATACCTTGAGTCAAAAATCTTGAACCCTGAACTACTACGCGGCCTCGAACCCGGCATCATTGCCGATCGACGAATCCCCTCTATGAGGAGCCCTTTTTTTGCGCCGCTTGCTCGTGGACCCTAAGCCCTAATTCCCTCTGCTCTGTTAAGCCCCTAAACTTCTCTGTTGCAGGCGGCCTCTGCGGCCTGTGCAGCCTTTGCTTCCTCTTCAGCGGAGACCTTCCGTGAGCTTGAGAAGGGGTAGTTGCGTGGGATGTTCTCTGTCTTCAGTAAGGAGCTTAGAGTTTCGGGGTGTGGGCCTAGGAACCTGGGGTTTGGATTGTTCGAGTTTGTGGGTCTTTAGATCTTGGTTGCTTTTAGGGTATTTTTTTTCTTGGGGTGGAGGGTGCTTAGGGCTTCAGGCGGAGGGGTTGAAGACTTAGGGCGAGAAGGAATGTTCACGTAGAAGTATCAGGGTTTCTTTGGAGGTATATGGCTTAAGGTTTAGGGCGCACGAATTGCCACCCTGAATCGAGGGGTCCGAAGCACTTGGTCACTTCTGCGGCCCAGGACCTAAACAGCGGACATACAGAAACGGGGTGCCGGGAACCCCAAACCCCAAACCCGAACAAAAGCATCAACTTAGTCAAACCCCAAACCCTAAACCACAAGCGCTAAACCACAACCCGTTCTTTAACTGAACGGTGCCTTCTTCGTGGCGATGCCCCAGCTCCGCTGTATCAGCCGTATTCTGCTTGCATACTCCCGGCCTTGAGCAAAGGCCATGCAAAGGATTTAGGCTGTAGGGATGTCAGGTCAAGTTATGAGATCAGGATTGAAAGGATCTTGGACCCAAACTTAGATCTTGAACTCTAAACCTCAACCCTAGACCATTGGGCACCAGGAATGGCACGCCAACCCTGCACAGGACACTCGAAGATTGTACTCGACGAGGTCTGAGGTTGCTGCGGATGTAGATGTATGCACCGCCGACGTAATTCAGAATGGCCTTGGTGGAAGCGTAACAACAACATCACGCATGTACGTACGTGCATTTTGGTACATACTGACATAGACACATAGATGCATAGACGTGACCGATAGACAGAAAGACAGACGTACAGGTAGGCAGAGAGGCTCATAGACAGATGGACAAATAGACAGGGAGACAGAAAGATGGATAGATAGATATAGGTAGAGAGACAGCTAGATAAGCAGTAGTCGTGATGCAAATGATGACGATGATGCTGGTGGTGCTGGTGGTGATGGTGGTGATGGTGGTGATGGTGGTGATGGTGGTGATGGTGGTGATGGTGGTGATGGTGGTGATGGTGGTGATGGTGGTGATGATGGTGATGGCGGTGACGATGGTGGCGAATGGTGACGAATGGTGACGATGGCGACGATGGTGAGGGTGCTGATAATGGTGGTGAGGGTTGCGATGATGGTGATGACGGTGATGATGATGGTGATGATCATGGTGATGATGATGAACACCACCATCATCTCTATGGCAAGGACAGCACCGACAGAGGCGGTGGAGGCCGAAATCACCGTGATCGTCGAAAACAATCATGCTACGACCTTGTAGAAAGAAGCATCAGCATGAACAGCAGCTACGATGTCAATGAGACCGCTCGCCTGCATCTCATCTGACTGCGTGCTAAAATGCGCTGTGAAGCGTTTCATGGAAACAGGTCATCCCTAAACTTCTAACAGTTTAACACTGACACTGACAAGCGGCTGTCAGGCCAAGTCGGGCCTTGTCGCTAAATCGCGTACCGAGCTCCTGCACGAAAGGCAAGATCTTTGGATTGGCCATCGATCGGGTTCATGGAACTGCCGTGCCGACACCAAGTGTGCGGTGATGCCTACCGCCTGCCCCACCTCCCTCAAAAAACAAATCACACGGGGAGACAACTGTGATTTCGGATCGCCGCGTTCAGAGTTCGGTGAACTGGAGCCTCCAACACCAAAATCCATGAAAACCCTAAGCCCTGAAGCCCTAAGCCTTCCCCTAACCAAAAGCCCTTAAGCTTGCCTGAACCCAAAACCTTGGACTCCCTAAGCCCTGGGCCCTAAGCAGGCAGAATCTGACAGAGGGGTCTGATTCAGTTAAGTAGGATTTTGGGTGTATCTTCTACCGTAAGTGTAATAAGGACTAAGGAAGGATGCTACTGGTACTGCTGGTAATCATTCCGATCCCTACATCACCTGTCAGAAAGGGATTCAGGTCCCTACGGGGTCCGAGATCCATAACCGTAAGTCGGGGCTAGGATTTTACACGAGGCTTAGAAACGGTTTTGTATGATTTGCGGCTCCACGGTGCTTAGGGGTCCTGATAGTATTGATCATATGAAGCACGTTCGAGGAGCATCCTTGAGTTGGGGATATTGTTTTTAAAATTTCGGTGCCGTTTCTGAAAAATCCAGAAGCTATAGGTCGATTACACGGCCGAACCCGAAGAGCCCGGACTATCCTCCCAGACCCAAGTGAACGAGGGCTTTTCTGTTTTATGGCTCAGACGTTTAGGGTTTAGACCGGAGGAGCTCCAGCAAAATTATGGTTTAAAGTTTAGAGTTTTGGGGGCGTGAAGGCTGTGAGTTTAGGGCGGAGGGCTTTGAGGCCAAGCGCTTAGGAAGCCAAACCCCCCGGCTCCATGTCAAGCAATTCGAGGATAGCTTCACGGAAGATGTCCACCCGCGGAGCGGTTACTTCCTTGAAGGAGGGAGGCTGCAGATCATGGAGTTTCAGGTTTCGGGGTTTAAGGGTTTAAAGTCTTTAGGACTATAGTGACTATAGGGTCTAGGGTCTAGGGTTCAGCCGAGAAAGGCAACCGAAAATGGACCCTCAAAGCTCCGATCCCAGTTCAGAAGCTCAAAACCCTGAACCCCTCAACCGCTACACCCTGAACCCCCTTCGTGCTGTTGTTGGGGCATGCTGGTACTAGAAATCAACAAACGGATTGTTCACACACGATTTAGGAAGGGTCATACTAATATGGGCTGTGGGGTACATCACCCCATTATTCTAACAAGGAACACTGGGGAATATTTACTAAATATGGTTTCAATGAAAAAAATAGTTGTCACAGTGTTAAAATGTAGTAGTACATAATGGTAATATTTCGTACTATTCTGGGTGTTGCCCGTGCGTCCCAGGATGTGTCGGGGATCTATTACACTATGGCAGTATGCCGGGAAGTATGTAGTACCTAGTGGCGACTTTAAGAACAAGCTTGAACCGCCATCACGTCAAACCACGAATACCTTCGGATTTAGAGTGGGAGTGGCGGTGGATGCTCGGATACTCGGGCATTCAAGGGAAGTGCCGGAGCACCCGGCCCATCGCCTCCTCCTGATGAAGTTATGTAGCACATGAAATTTACAGTTTCAGTATTAGCCATTCCACCCGTGAAATGTGCGAATTGCCTGGTCATGTAGTACACGAAGCATATGCCTTTGCCATGAACCGGCACGGGACACCGAGCAACACAAGCAACTGAGGGCAGCACGATGTCAAGGTGCTGGAAACCTAGTGTTTCCACCTCTCCGTGACGAAACTCTGCAATCAGACTCACAAGCTTGAGCACTAGCAGGTCCGGACAGGTTCCACAATACTTTTTGCCACTTTCCAACTGCTGCAGCGCCACCTTGCAGCAACACCCGACCCAGCCTGGACTTTCAATGTATGCGGCTTCCCGGCTACAGCGAAAATTGAATTCACACCTCGGAGAGCTGACTCTCTTTCGCACTTTGCTTCAGAACCCTAAACCCCTTTCAATCGGGCCGTAGCGTCCTAGAGGTTGGCTCTCTTTGAGATTTCGGAGTGGGTCTCACAGCGCGTTGCTGGTGGAAGGTCAGACTTCAACATGAGGAACCCCCAAACAGCCTAGACCCATACACACTCATTAAAGCCCAAAACCACCAATACACCCTTTGAAGTCGAAAAGCCCTATAAGCCCTAGTTGCACGAAACCGTATCACAACCTTTTTAGCCACCTAAAACCTGAACCCTTGAAGTGTCCGAGAAGTCTAGGCCAAGCTTTTGCTGAAGATCTGGGCTCACAGGCCCACAGCCAAGCAAGCGACCCTGAACCAACCCTAAACCCTAAACCCTAAACCCTAAACCGTGGCTTAGGTTTGGAGGGGTATAGGGCATCATAGGATTTCGGGCTGAGGGCCCAGGGATGAAGTTTGGTCAAACCCCTTTGAAAGGAACTCTCATAGAACCCTTATAGAAGCCCTCTATACCCCTACAGAACCCTTTAAAGGAACCCCCTTGAAGAACCCAACTGTAGAGACCCCGGCCAGCAGCGAATCTCATTGCGATGACCGACCTCGAGATGGCACAAGACTGCGGAGTTCGGAAGTGTAATGCAAGGGCCTAAAAAAATTAGAAGAGGGTTCCTTTTCAGGGGTCTGATAAGGGATCCTTTAAGGGATACTGGATACTATAAGAGTTTCGTATAGGGCCTGAATAGTTGTTTGAGGGTTCTGTTTAAAGGGTCTTATACGGGATCCTTTACGGGTTCTATAAGGAAGATGCTTGAGGCCCCTGAGGGCTTTAGGTTGACTGTTTAAAGATTTACTGGCTTTACTTGGAGGTTCACGGGTAGTTTATAAATGGGGTTATAAGTCCCGTAATATGGGAGATAAGATGTTATGAGTATAGTCACCCTACTTATAACCCTACTTTTTGTTTGCTGCCCATGAACCTCCAAGTTGGCCCTAAACCCTAAACCCTTATAGAATCCTACAGATCCCTTTAAAGCAACCCTTAAAGGGATAGGGATCCTTCATTTGGAGCTTGGGAGGCTTGGGGTTCATAGCGCGGCTTGAGCTGGAAGTCCGGACCGAATTCACCGAATTCTATCCATCTGCGCAGCAAGGCCCTTTCACACTGAACCCCGAAGCGCCAGGGGGATCTATAGGGTTCCTTAAAGGGATGTATGGGGTTTAGGGGTTAGGGTCTACTTCAAGGATCATAGGACTTAGTAACTAGGGTTATAATGGCCACATGACACGACTTGAATGACCTCCCAAGCTAAAAGAACTTCAGAGCAGTACACACGACTAGCCACGAGCAGAGGCCACTTTGAGAAGATTGCTCGGGCTATGTCCGTCAAGATGTTTCTATGTTCAAAGTCAAAGGGCCGGATGCACACATGAAACCACCTCAGCCATGATGCGTTGCAGCTCTCCTAGCTGTCTTGGTCAGTGCCAATACCAGAATATCCCAGGATATCCACCTACATGTTTTGTGTTGTGTGCTCCATCATCGATCGAGCTGCCTGGCGGTTTTAAAGAGTTGCTGGAGGCTCGGGGCCGCATCGAAAATCGCCGCGAACAGCGCTTCACCTGCTGGGCAACGGGAGCACGTTTGATGTCGCGTGGTCAGAGGTAGTGGCAACGATGATGACGACGATGATGATGATGGCAGATAGAGGCAGATGAGCGCCATGACCGCAACCAAATGTAGCTTCAGTATGCTCGGTGTCCTACACAGCGACAACTGTAGTCGTGTTCAACCTGGCCTTATATACCGGTTGTGATAAATCCTGTTCGTGTCTTCCCCAAAAATCGGGGCGGTTGTGGCATGTCCCGCTCTGGTCGTGCTGTGCCCCAGACCAGGGGGTTAGTCCACAGGAGGAGAGGAAAGTGAAAGATGCATTTTGTGCAAGTCCAGAAAATCATGGACTGCGATGCAGACCTCAACTATTGGACGCTTGGTACAAGGACCTGCAAATCAGGAACCTTCGTATTCAGCAACCCCTGTAATTTCCTCATCATACTACAAAAAATTTGCAACCCTTTGAAACCCTGGCAAACCGGCGAGACACATTTCAAGCCATTAAAAACGCTTAACCTCGTTGAAAACTCTCTTAAACTCCACAACAAACCTTAAATCCTAAATTCCATACACTAAACCCTGAACCCTAAATTCCACACCTCTCCAACAAAAACCCTAAACCCTAAACTCTAAATCTCATACCCTGGGGCCGTGAGAGAAACGGCCGTCGAAGATGTCGCGCCTGCCGCTTCTCTCGTCTCCGAGGCTGAGATGAAGGCAGACCAGGCCTACGAAACGCAAAGCTCTTTGGGATGAGGGTTTGGGGCTGTGGGCTTTGGGCTTAGGGTTTAGGGGTTCAGGGGTTTAGGGTTTAGAGGTTTTGTGGTTAGGGGTTTAGAGGTTTGGGTTTAGACCAGGCCTACGAAACGTAACACTCTTTGGGATGAGGGTTGGGGGTCGTGGGTGCCTTACTACCGGACTCCGGTTTTGAGTTTAGGTTGTCGGTTGAGGGTTTGGAGGTGCCTTATCTTATCGATTACGGTTTCGGGTTTGGGGTTCCTTCTTGTTTAGGGTTTAAGGCGTCTTAGAGTTTCGGGTTTGGGCTTCCTCACTGGGCAGGGTTTCGGGCTTGGGGTCCCGCATTGGGTAGAACTTGGGGCTTAGGGTTCAGACTTTTGGGGCTACTTATTGGGTAGGGCATTTTTCAGGGTTTGGGGTTCAGGACTCAGAGTTTATGGCTCACCCCAAGGATCGCTGCCACATGTAGGGCCCTCTTAGTAGGGTCCTGTATCGGAGATTCTCACCGCGAGGAGGCCCCAAGAGTAGCGGTTTAGGGCTCTGTATTTATTTGGGGACCTTCCCCCTTGGGGTCGACTCTCTAGTGTTGTCGCCATTTGGGCTTTTTGGTCGAGGGGTTTCCGAAAATTAAGGGTACCATATTTTGGGGTCCTTCTAATAAGGATCATACTACTTAGGGTACTATGTTAGGGTCCCCTATTTTCGGAAACTCCCATATGGATCCATGGTTCAGGCTTGGGGTTCAGGGCCCTTCGGCTCCTGCGCCAGGTCACGGAATCGGGAACTGGCTTTGGTGGTTTGGAGAGTCGGCGGCAGTCTTTGCAGCTTCCTAGACTGCACCTGAGACAGCAAACTCCTCGTCTGCAGAAACCTGAAACCTCAAAACTTGAAATCTCAGCAGTACGACTGCAACAACACTCCGCGTCTCTGAAACCATCTCTTGCATCGGGGTAAACGAACTGATAGACCTTCTGAATGAAAAATATGCCCACGGAGTCGAAATACTTTACACCACCTGCCTCCCAAAACGCTTGCGGGCTGCTTGCTGGCTTCCGCAGCTCCGCGAACCCGAGTCAAGCTCCAATGTAGGAGCCCAAGCGATCAAAAGCATCATACCTACATGATCCCTGCATGGCTATGGTGGAACTGCCCACCCAAGCAAATTACCACAAACCCAAAACCCTAAACCCAAAACCCTAAACCCAAAACCCTAAACCCAAAACCCTAAACCCTGAACCCAAAACCCTTCAATGTATGAAGATTTTGGCCGCTTTGGTACGTCAGCCTGCTGGGCTTCCTCCACGATGTCTACGGGTAGCCGTAGATCGTCCAGAGTCCGGTCGTAGACGACCTCCCGAGCTAGTTTTGATTTGGGAGTTTCCGAAAATAGGGGTACCTTATTTTGGGGTCCTTATAATAAGGATCCTACCATTTAGGGTACTATATTAGGGCCCCCTATTTTCGGAAACTCCCATTTCAGGGCGGGGTGCAGCGTCTGGGGTTGAGGGGGCTAGGGCTTATAGGGCTTCAGGGCCGAGGGGTGTGCCTTGAAATCTTCAGCCACAGCTACTGAACCTTGATGGATTTTGTGGTCCTGAAAGTCAAAGGGTTTAGGGTTTAGGGTTTAGGGCCAGAAGGAGCAGCCTGCAACTGAGATCGAACCAGCTCAGTTTGTATGTGAACAGTATACTTTACTCCCCCCCCCCTCGCTCCACGACTTGCACATGCAAGCAGTGGTGCCTGGTACTTCTCAACACCTAGGCTGGCAGGCGTGGGCACGCCATCAGACAGCTACTGCTCGATGTATGAAAACATCAGCTGGAACTTAATAGTGACTATAAGGATTATATTGGGGTCCTATTATATTCCTATTATATTCCTATTATACCACTTTGTCCAATCCGCAGTTGCTGTTGCAATAAGCGCACTACGAGTGAGACTGCTTGACCTGCTCGAATGAAAGCAGTGATCATGAAACCCGGTGCAACAGCACTCTCGCCTTGAACGCGATCTTGCACCCCGCTCTGGGCGGAGATAATAGCAGTAAATTGATAGCTTTTTTATGCTGATGAAGAAGGGTGCAAATGCGAAGCAGCTTCCCTACTGCAGCCAAGGCGACCGGCATCCAGGACGGCATCAGAAACCTGTCAGAACCCGAGGATTATTCTAGACGAATCCCACTGAACACCCTCTAGGACTGATACAAAGTTTGACCAGGGTAAAGGGAACTCCAGAAAGTTGGAATATGGATTAATGGTAGGATCCCCTATAATTTACCTTAAAGGGGTTACGATAATGATATTCCAACTTTCTGGCTTCTACTGTGAGTGTTCTTTTGTCCAATTAGTCAGAGACGATTTCACATGCGCTGAAATATCGAAGCGGCCTCGGAAGGGACCTCACTCCCTTCGTTCGACTGGGCATCCACATCCTCGGAGTGGCACCCACAAAGCATGGTCTAAAGCAGCTTTTTCGGGAAAACCAAACCAAACAAACGATGACGGACCGTACACCCCAAAAACGAAACACGGAACGTAGGAGAGGTTAGGCCAACTCCCGGGCTCGCTTAGCCGATTTCTGCTTCGAGTTTACGAGTCTAAGTTTAAGAGTCTTTTTTTTTTGAGCGCCTTTTTCCATCTGCCTATGAGGTAAAGAGTCTAGGGTTTAGGGCTTAGGGGTTTAAGCTTTGGGGTTTAGGGTCTAGGGTTTAGGCTTTAAGAGTGTAGGGTTTAGGGGTTTGGGGATTCTCGCTCCAAGTTGCAAAGACAAAAAAGCATGAAAACACAGTACGGCCCCGGAAAGAATGCATCCGAGTCTGGTCACACGTCTCTTTTGCGGATTTGGGTAAGTTGAAGATCTAGGGTTCGTGGTTTAGGGTTTAAGGGGTTTAGGCATTTCCTCAAAAGCCTGGAGCAGGCTTGTAAGATGAGCACCAGCACGAGTCTCTGAGCCACGGGCTTTCTCGCTGTCATTCGGCTCCTCCTGCGGTGTTCTTCCCTTTTTAGGTGCCCTGCCTAAGGGAAGAGTACCCTCGTGAGTGACCGTAGGTATGCATGTTGTGATCATATCCTTTATATTATCTCAGCGCGTCGTCGTACGGTTGTTCCGCGCGTTTGGGCTATGTTTCGTTTTGCTGTCCTAATTTGCAACATGCTGTGTTGCGTTATGTTTCGCTATGTGGGTCTCCGAAACATGATGACGGTGATGGCCATCATCACTGTCGAACCATGAACTTCCTCATCACCGCCATCATCGACATGACGTCATATCACGTCAAACCATATCCCACTGTATCGCATCACGCCGTAGCACATCCCCTGACATCACATCCTTCACATGACATCACCTGAAAATACATCACGTCACCATCATCACCACCACTACCTCATTGTCGTCAGCCGCATCATCTCCACCATCGTCGTCATCATCACCGTCATCATCATCATCATCATCATCATTCATCATCACCTTCAACATCATCATCTGCTTCTTATTCGATAACATTGTCATCGGGACATTCTCAGCATATGCTGGATTGCCGTTCATCACCGACACAGTGACTACCTTATTTCGTTGGTGCAACCTCAATGACCATCATCACTGAAATCAGCGGCATCCAAGAAACAACTCGGGCTGTGCAAACGGTCTCTTCAAGCTGGCGGTTTGCAGAGGACCCCTTCTTGCACTTCGGTTCCGAACACGGCCATGGGGTCCGAGGCACAACATCAACTCCCAGAGGCCCAGAGAGTGCGATTCGTGGCTTGCTATCTGCTTCTAATTTGGACGAGTGTTGCTAAAGGTGGCACACTTTGCTGCCCAGCCTGACAATATCCACCACTCACTCAACACGAAGCAGGTTTGCTTGCACAAACAACCGAAGACACACGTTTCTTACAAATTGATGGAGAGCTGCTGCTGGAGCCTCGCTTTCCTGCGACATGGTAAAAACCGGCGCTCCTGCAAGAGAAGCAGGGCTTGGTCTAGCACGGAGGGCCCCTCAGATCATTCCAGTTAATATAGGGGCCTCATCTTCAGAATAGGGTCTTGGGGCACATTATACTGTAGTTATAATATGGAACCCCCAAAACCCTGTTCAAATTATTAAGGCCTCCAGATTATGGTTCAGGGGCATGGTCTTCCGTGGCTGCCTATCTGAACAATGTGCCAAGCATTGCCAGCAATGAACAAACTACCTGCGGCCACAAGCCGAATATCACCACCTGGCGACCTGCATAAAATTTGTGCACGGTCACTCCGAAGATGGGCCGAGTGTGTCTTGGGTCAGCGGGCCAAGAATTGGGAACCTGTTCAAAACCTGGTTGGAAGGGCGTGCGCTTTGCTTTGCACGATCTTCACAAGCTACATCTCAAATCGCATGCGAACATCTCCACACCCACAACAAAATCCTGAGTCCCGGTCACATGTTTCTTGATTCAGCAAGCCCTTCAGCAATCCGCGCAAAACCCAGCCCCGCCTTAGCGGCGGCAGGACGGAGAGGAACCGGACACCATCAGCTCCGAGGTCGAGGTCGTGCAGGGTGTCTTTAGGCTCGTTGAAAACTCTGGCAGTTCAGGGCTTTGGGGGGAGGTGTTCGAGGCTGCCGAGGTTTGGATTTCCTGCTACGTAACTTTCGGGGTGTGAACCTCTGGGGACCGAGGTTCCGGTGCGTGACCGTTCGTCTTTTCTCTGTCGAAATATTTCAACCAAGACGGCCACAGAGCGGAAAAGAGGTGCAAGCAAAGCAAGGAAGCATCGGAAAGGTGCTCCGCTTCTAATGATAGGTATCTCATGCAAGGCGCCAGCACCGGCACAAGTGGCTTTGCGTCTAATTGTTCCAACAGTCGTCTCACCCGAATGCACCGACCACCTCTGAAGCAAGAGCTGTGCGATGAAGGTGCTGCACCAGCAGATCCTGCACCACTCCAAGATTTGCGGGAAACGGAATTCAGATGCCGCGCTGGGACTTTGTATGGCGTTTGGCCTTTGATGGCCTTTGGCTACAGAAGCAGGGGCTTCCCTTGCCTCAGCCAGAACCCACATCAGGCCTGGCGAATGCTCCACAGCTGCTCACGAACCTGGATTTCCGGGTGTCAGAAGTTCTTCCAATCTGCAGGAGTATGGGTTGACTTCAGAGACCTCTAAGTCTTGGCAAACCCGGAACCGACAGGGATTGGCCGCCGGTTCGGTTCTACACCACATCTCTGAAAGAATCTTGCGAACAGAACCCGAGAGCGCATCCCCTCAAAGCAA
The DNA here is from genome assembly GCA_905221615.1 of Symbiodinium sp. CCMP2592. Lineage (NCBI taxonomy): Eukaryota > Dinophyceae > Suessiales > Symbiodiniaceae > Symbiodinium > Symbiodinium sp. CCMP2592. Next base: position 625,303 of record CAJNDT010006091.1, on the reverse strand, counting down.
GCTCCAAGAAACTCCAAGCGGTATTCATCCGAAGATCAACCTCTCAGACGCCCATGCGTCGTCCGCGCTACCACAAAGACTTTGGGTACTGCCCCCACTCAGTAACAGTTGCATAATCTGTATGATATAGATATACTAGGCCCTTAATAGTAGCCCTATCATAGACTGTCAGTGTATGGGGCGCAGTACCCAAGGAAGACTCAAACCTCCAAATTCTTGGCCAAATCCGCACGGGACCGAGCCTGCTCAGACGACTGCCCCGAGCCGAAAAGCCTTCTCTGAAGTTGTCCCAGAATTTGACCCCTGAAGCTCGTGCAATATTTGTGCCAAGGGTAGTAGCACTGACAGAGTGATATGCATAAGTGCAATGACAATGCAAATCGTGATTGCAACTGTAGCAGTTATAGTAACAGTGCTAGTAATCCTCAGCACGTAACCAAAACACTGACAGCAACGACGTTTTCATAACAAACACGGCACGAAATAATCCTGATAAACGACTCAGTGGCAAAATGACTGGTGCCTGCGACCATCCGCCGGGTGGGCAGGTCTTCTCGCTCAGTAACGCACGCAGGGAGGCGTCTAACACCTGACCAGCTGAATCTGCTCTTTGGGCTTGGTATTTTAATCCCGACTAAACTTCCCTAAACCCCAGAACCCGAAATCCAAGGTCGTGTAGGGTAGGGGATTGAAAATCTCAGGCCAGTGGAAAGAATACTGGAAAGAATCGCTCTCTGCTAGGGTTCGGGCTTTGGTTGGTGGTTTCTTCAGGGTATACAGGCATAGGCAAGCGTTCCTGTCAAGCTACATGTCTGATGCCCACTCGAATACGCCGAGACCTCTTCACAAGTCCCTTTTGAAACAAGTTCTGGACAAAAAGCTTGGAGGGCTGAGGGCTGCGGCTGAAAGAGGACTTATTGGATTTATGGTCGGGGTCCCATAGCCCCCAAATAGCCAGGAGCGCACATCTAGGGTTCGGCAATCTTAGTAGAACGGGGACCAAAGCTCAAGATCCGAAACTCCACGGCTCCAATTCGACCTTGCATCATCTTGCATCCTCCAGCCTGAACATATCCCGCACCCCTCCCCCAAACCTCAGCACCTCAACCCTCAACCCTTCACCTCCGCGTTCACCCACCTTGAAAAAAAAACGAAGCCCGGAAGAAGCCAAACCCTCAGAGAAACCTTAGTAGTCGGGAACTCATAATTGCCCCGTACAGTAACCCTATGGTAACCCTCAAAATCCCTCCAAACCCTACTGTTTGCCTTGACCCCGGCTGGCCTTCTCTGGCCGAACCTTTGTAGGATCTGGAGCCGTGCGCAGGCGCAAAAAGGGCCTGAACAGGAAAGGGGGGGGGGGGTTAAGGGCTTTAGGGGTTTAGGGTTTCGAGGAAAGTGATCTAGGGTTTAGGGTTTAATGTGTGGGGCTTTTGGGGTTTGAAGGCTTTTCTAAGTTCAAGGGTCATTTTCCATGAAATGAGGCAGGCGCCATCGAGGGCTGAGGCACTAGGGGGTTTGAGCTTAGGGTTTCGGGTGTAGGGTTTAGCGTTGGTTGCCATCGAGGAACAGAGAACCTAACGACAAAGATTCTCAAAATGTGCTGCCTCCAACTTCCTATGAAAGCCGTGAACCCCCAACACTTTTAACACCCTTCACCCCAAAAGCCCTCACAACCCTAAACCCCGTAAAGAAACCCGGTACAGAAAGCTTGATAGAAACTCTAAAAAATAACCCTACACCGAGGATCCCTGCCGGAAGATAGCGCTGCTGGTGCCGACAACCGGCCGTCCTCAGCTTGACACCGCCAGTTTGGGCTTCGAAGGCCTGCTGACAATGAGTTGTACCAGTCAGAATGATTCCTCATAACCCCTATCCGAATGTACTATGCTCAATCAATACATTTCTCCATCTACATACGTATGTGTATATATATATATATAGATATGTATCTGTCTGCCTGTCTGTCTGTCCGTCCGTCTGTCTGTCTATCTGCTCATAGCTACATCTATGTGATTTTGGTGTATAGACAGATAGACACGTAGGTAGGTGGGCAGGCAGGTAGGCATACAGATAGATAGATAGATAAATAGATAGATAGACAGATAGACAGCTCAGCCAGATGGACAGATACATAGAGAGACAGACCGTTAGGTAGATGTACGTATATATATATATATATATTACCTAACTATATATTGTATACATATGTTTCATGCGAAAAGGTTTAGGGCTTGAGGGTGTTCAGTGGTCTAGTCGGAAGCCACAGGGAGATCCTGCTGCTCACTGGAAACTCTGGAAACCACAGCCAAAAGTTATCTTACGCATGGACAGGTATATCTATGAGTGTGGTCATTCTGCTTCGTCTTTCCGAAATGATTCCATATGATTCCTCTTGTGATCATGCTTCGGCATTTGTCATAACGAACACAATTGTCAATATTATATGGCTGACATCTATCATGGCTACGGCAGATGTTGGATCACGACAACGATGAGGAGGCTGATGTGGAACAGGATGACGACGACGATGGAGACTAAGGTCATCGTCACGATGAAAGTGACGATAATGCTGGTATCGTCTCCTCGCTGCTGCCATGTCCGTGAAGATCAAAAAAACATATATACATATATACACATCTATACATACATATATATATATGTATATGTATAAGTATATATACATATACATATATATATATATATATGTATATATATATATATGTAGCAGCAGCAGCAGCGAGAACCGCAGCAGCAACAGCAGCAACGTCGTCTTCGCCGTCGTGACAGATGCTCAACAGTCCGCAGAACGACAACCTCTGAACCGTAAACAACAAGAATGATAAAGCACCCAGGCAGCCCGGTTCGGCCAACCACTCCGGAGCCTGCTCCGGTGGCGCGCTAGCCCTGGCCTCGTTCATAGAGCTTCTTCAAACATCAAGTTACATCTTAGGGCTTGCCTTCTTGTAAGGTTGGTTTTTCAAGCCTGGACATTTAGAGGGCGGTACGTGTTAGAAGCATTTGGCAAAGTGTGGCTGGTTGTGCCTACGGGCCTAAAAGCAAACACCCTGAACCCTAAAACCTAAACCTAAATCCTTAATCTTTAGACCTAAACTTCGAACAGTGTACCCTGAACACTAAAGCCCTAAACAAAGTGCTACATTAGCCAAACCTCCAGCCCCTGCCAACCCCCAAATTTGGACGGCTCACAGCCTGCGCCGCGAAGCGCTCCTTGCGTGCATCGCGCTTGTTACACTCTTCCTGGTCAGAGGGCTAAGGGTTCCATTTAAAGGGGTCTATTAGGGCTTTAAAGGGTTCCTTTAAAGGGGTCTATAAGGGTTAACTACAAGGGTACTACAGTATGACATGGGGGCCTCCACAATTATCTATACTATTTTGGCGGGTTCCTTTTTATAGCCCTATTCTATTTGTTAAGGCCCATGTGTTAGCTGTGTTTGGGGATCAGGGTTTTAGGATTGTGGCTGGTTTGGATTTCGGGTCTAAGGCATGTTAGGCTTTCTTTGTCTGAGCTTATGCAGGGCTCAGGGAAGCCTTGCAGACTTGAACTTGGCAAAAGGAGTTGGAGCCTCCGTGCTGCAGAATGATCGCAAAGACAAATGGCAAGCCCAACCCCCTCGAATCCCGAAACTGCCACGGTCTACGGTTTAGGGCTTATGGTTTAGGGATCAGGGTTCAGGGTCCAGGGCTTTCCAGTTCAGCGGACGGGTTTGCGCCTTCATGGCAAAGGGATCGCCCTCAGCACCCAAGCGCATCACCGTTTGCAGCGCCATGAGGCTACGGTGGCGCTTTCTAACCAACAACAGTTCAAGGCGTCGGCGTCTGGTTTCAGGTCCGCTATTCCGTCGAGGTTGTAACTCGGGCCGCGGACAGGCCCAGCAAGTGTTCGTGAATGCTTTTTCTTTGGTACAGAAGAGGCCTTAATAATTAGAATAGCAGTTTGGGACGATGCGGACATGAGTCTGGTGCTAATGAAGCTGGAGATGACTTGTGCATCCGTTGAACTCTCAGCTATCTTTGAGCTGACTTCCTAACTGAGTTTAGGCACGATATCATCAATGCGTTTAAGCATCGAGTCATAGCAGTTTGGGACCCAGTATACTATAACTATAATTAGGAACCTCCCAAATAGTATTTTCGGGGCTCGGACCCCACAAGCTTGAACTGCCCACATGTTCTAAATCAGGGCCAGATTCACCTCCTACTAGAGTGACCTTACTCGTAGACTCATTTGCTAAGTCTGCTGATCCTTTAAGCAAGGCAATGCTGAAAAAAGGAAATTTAACAACTAGTTAGAGTAGGCGTTATGGGGTATTATTGGTATTACATTATAGTCTGTATACTGAATATGGGAACTACACAGGGATACTAGTAATACTAGGACTGGAAATGAATTATTCTGACTTCCCTAGCAGATCGATGAAGCCTAGAGAGCCGCAGCGGTCGAAGCCGAGGCGCGGCGCGGCTCGAGCACAGCCCGACCTCTATTCTCCTTCGACTGCCTCACACGCCGTCCTGGCCTGATCTCCTCGAACAACCTTTCAACCCCTAAGAGACCCAGAACCCCTAAACCATCAGAGAAAGTAGTAGCCTTTCTTCGCCTAGTCCCTTGTACCCAGAACCCCTAAAAACCCATCAGAGAAAGTAGTAGAGCAGAGCCCCTGTGCGCTCTGGGAGGCCGAGGTCGGGTATTTGGTAGCACCGAAGGTACTCCCGATCCGGCCCCCGGCCACCCCGGCCGCGTCACGGATTCCCAGAAAACCTCCATCCCCAAACTGGCTCAACCTAACAGCCCGCCCACTCCTGAGGTCCAAAACTTCGTCCCATCATTCGAGCCCTGACCTCAAGAAGGATACCAATAAGAGAAGGCCGACCTCATCCAGAACCCGCATCACCGGAAGACCAATAACCTCTGAGAAGAGGATTTGAGGTACATTATACGGCGTAAACATACTCGGGACCATAAGATCTACAGGGCACCGTTGCCAAGTCAACAGGTCTTGCCAACACCGAAACTTTTCCTCGAACCGGGGCTGGCCTGGCAGAACAACGCCTTTCAGTGAGGTTTGGGGCTTTTTAACAAGTGGTTTGGGGTTTAGGGTTTAAGATTTAGGGTTTGGTGTTTGTGGTTTAGGTTTTGCCATTGCTAGCTGCTCGGGTCGAGGCGTGGGTTGCTAGCTTTATAAGCCGAGGACCAGGTGCTTATTAGGGGAGGTAACTCTTGTTTCAAGCAGGCTTTTGGGTGCGGTGCACCACCATCAACCAAGGTCTGCAAAGGAAGTTCGAAGGTTTAGGACTCATAGCTGGCAACCTCACAAGCATCTCTTCTAGAGTCGCTGAGGCTCGGAGCACCAGGATGCTGTTCAGGAGGAGTTTAGGAATGCAGTATAGAAATTGGTGGCAGGCTTGGCAGGGCAAAGTCCCCTGCATGGGAAGGGACAAATACGGAAACAGTGTAGTACATGAGAAGCTGGCGGGAAGGGCTGAACAGAAGATGCCGCTCGGCACAAGAAGCCTCGAGACTTTGAACCCTCTGTTTCGCGGTTGCTTCCGCATGCCATCCATGCTGTCCCATTCAGACGCCTTGGACTGAACGATAGTCACTTGCCTGAATTCGGGATCTGCATGCGATCGCTGCGTCAATCCGGGAATCTTTCAAAACACTAATGGGTCCGCAAAACCTTACTAAGCCTGTATTTAAAATTTAGGTATGTGCGCACGTATGCATGTGAACATACTCCAGGTGTATGCGCACGTATATGTATGTATGTATATATGCATGCGTCTTTGACCTGCGGGGCACTCTCGAAAATGCATCCTTGTTTCGAAGAACTCCCATTTCCTGCACTCTGGTGGCGACAGGCAGTTGAAACGGACTCGTGGCAGCGAGTGTCTGAAGAAGCGTTTGCGGGGCCGAGAGGCCTCTGCAGTTCGCTGAGTTGGGTTTGCGGGTTTAGGGTTCAAGGTTTTTTCATGTAAGGCGATTTAGTTGTCTAGGCTTTAGGGCTAAGACGCCAAAGGAGGATGCACGGCAAAAGCTGCAGGATTACGTGCAGCTTGTTGGCTCTTGCCTACAGAAATAGAAATGTTGAAGCTCTCTGGCCTTCCGGGGTCGGATAATGTCGCTGATAAAATCATAATATCCTTCACGAGCTGCAACAGCTTCAGGGTGTTGTTGGGAGCTCCAGGCTATGCCCATCGGCACTGCTTCGCCTCGCTCACAGATTTCGGTCTTGAAAACCGCTGCGAGACGGCTGCGATCTTTCACAGCCAGCTGGAAGATATCTCTCTTGCAGCTTTGCCATGGCAGCCCTCCATGCAGAATGTGCTGGTCAGCGTAGTTTCTGTTGTGTTCGGCCCTGATGACACGCAGGGACGGCTGCTGGTGGCTGTGCGCCTGATATTTCTCATCACTGCAGCTCTTGATAACGAATAAACACGGGAAGAGGGTCATATGCCCTCGAGTGCACAAGCGAATTAGAGGAGGAGACCATGAGTTGTGCGATTTCGGATTCCTGATACCAATGCCTTTGGTGGGAATGTCTCGTAGCCAGCAGCACATCTGGAAAGCACGTTCCAATGGCAAAGGTCTATATGTCATTTTTATACTATGTACACACACACACATATATATATATATATATATATATATTAATATAGCGTGTGTAGAATGCTATATTGTTCTTTCTTCTTATATACGTTATACTGGACCGTTCATGATCAACTCAAACTGGAAGAGGTCATCTCAAAGGCAAGACCCAACCTTCGGGAGACCGTATTTCACGACAGCCTGTGCTTGATGTATCCTCGGCAGCCGCTACTGTAACATGCTTGCCTCATGATCATGCTTCCAGTAAAGCCCTCGCTGGGAACATCGCCCCAAACCCCATCATGCCACAGTAGACTAACCCGCATCCTCATGGTCCCCCTACCAGAAAGCTTCAGCATCCGCCTTCGCTGGCGACTTGGTTTGCATCTTGTCCAAGTCTGCTACAAGAGCTAAGTCATGCTTCGCACCGTCCAAACGAACCAAGACATGTTGCATGAGAAGTATCGGAAGCTCGGATTGGATGCTTGTTGGAATTAGGGCTCCTGGAAGGGTCATCGTTACAAAAAGTTGCTTTGTAGAGTTAGGAACCAGGACTCTGCTCAATGGTACCATCAATTGGAAAAGCCCCCCATTGAAGCATTACCCATGGTCTTGCGGTGCTTTGTGGAGACTGAGTGGCCCAGCCTGTCAATAGGACAAACCCTTGCAACCCAAGACTTCGACAGATAATTATACTAAACCTACAATTTTAAAGTCCTGGAGGACCCCCCTAAACCCGCACCCCAAAGGCACTCTTGCGGCAACCATAACTTAGAATCCAAGTCAAGCAAAGGGTGAGGCTGCTGTCATGAATGAAACCAATTCTGGTCCAGCGCCTCCCTGGTGAAAACGGTTCGAGAGTTGAGGGTTTAGGGTACAATGCCTGCTGCAGTCGCAAAATCGGAACCGTTTAACGATGAATGTAAAGGGTTATGCCCATAACAACATGTCCACTGCAGTAAACACAATAGTAGCACTCCACCAACCTGAACTATAACGGTCACGACCGAAAAACCTAAACGAATCATTACTATGAGCCAAGACTGGTGAAGTATTGCTCTTGCCAAATCGAAAATCCTACTTCAGCTCTTCTTACACCTCCCTGGTTGGGTAGAGGAGGAATGCGTGTTTGCATCATAATGAACAACTGTACCTGACTAGTGACCGAAATTACTAAGGTAAGGCTACCAGCATTATGCCGTTTCCTGTTGTGCCTGTTGATATTGCGGCAGCTGTGGTGTCTTATGGAACCTTGTAGCAACCTTTTTAGTGATTAGCACACCTCAAAGCAACCTGTCTGTTAACATTGGTAATCCAGGTTAGAGAAACCCTCACAAGTAGTGTTTCCTTTTGGTGGATCTTCCACTACCACTAAAATCACTAACATGAGGCTTATGAGGGACATCATTCTATCCGGACTCTGCATGTATTATACTAACTTAAATTTTCATCCGTTGCTTCACCAGCGGCCGACCAGAATGCTCGAGTGGAAACCACAGGGCTGCCTCCTCAGGCAAGAACCTGCCACCGATCTTTGGCACAAGTAGCAATTAAACACATCAAGAAGACTGTGTTCTGGTTTAGGGATGAGCCCTTTTTGTTGATTTGGGGTTACGGTGCTTGGGGTTGTGGCAGTGGTTTTCGGTCCTGAGTTTGTGGTGTGGGCTGGATAGGTGGAGTTCTTTCTACTGTTCCATAATACTCATGTGGCAACGATCGGGCCGCAACAGCAGCGGCAGCAGCCGCAGCCACCACCACCACCACCAGCAGTAGCAGCACACATAAGACTACAACGATGACAACCTAAATCAAATCAGGAAGATGATGCAACAACTCGCAAAGTCTCTTATGACCCAGCCACTCAGGGTTTATGATTCGTCTTCTGGATAAATCGGGCAACGCTCGGTCCCCGAGCGTTTGCGTCCTGTGAGTTCTCGGCTTGGCCGAGTATAGCCATCAGTCAAGAAGACTTAGTACAATTAGCATAGATATGTCACGAGTACCTACGTACAAGAACTGACAATGAAATGACAGGGACTTCCGTAAACGTACAAATGAAGAGAAGCAAACCCCTTGCAGAAGCCTCCTGGGAGTGCATAGACAACCCTGATAGAAGCCTCAAAGAGCCGTTTAAAGAGCCCTTACAGGATCCCCTAAACCCTAAACCCTAAACCCTAAAGACTCCGCGATGCCGCGCCTTTCTGATTCTAGGGCCCTTCATCAGTGAGATGGTCAGAGCTTGAGCTGGAGCCGCACGACTTGCCTTCGAACCGGCAGTGTGATGTTTTGGGGTTTACTTTATAGGATCCTTAAGGGAGAGTGGTTCAAGGGGGGAGGGTATAAGGAATCCTTAGGGGACTGTAAGGGAACCTTAGGGAGTACTAGGGAGGATTGGGGTTTACAGTTCGGGTTTCGGGCTTACTTTTACGCCCTCTTTTCCGTCAGCAGCTAGCATCCAGGCTTTCGGGCTTTGTGGTTTAGGGTATCTTCCATCCCTCAGACGCCCTTGGTAGCAGAAAGCCTCCAAGGGGCCTTCGAGCCCGACTGCTTTAAGTCCTATGGGCTTCAAAGAGGCAAGGTCCCGGCATCTATGCTTACCTTGCTCCTACAGTGTCTGCGGCAAGACGTCTGAACCAGGCACAAAGGACAAGTGAGAGTGAACGCATGACTCAGGCCTGTGCCGCTGCTGTTGGAAGCGCCGCCGCTACTAACAGCACTTAGGCGATTGCCCCTCTTCTTGGAGCCCTTCGTGGCTCTGATCATCCTCGGATCTCCCCAGCAATCTGGCTCAAAGCTAAAAAGCCATGGCCGACGAAGGGAAATAAGTCTTGGAGGGTCTGCCGCTTGCCTAACATGCACATCGTTGTGCGCTATGACCGCTGCAGGATGCGAGATAGCGCGAGAAAGAATGAAAACACTAAAGATCCCAAGACTCTGAAACGCAAACCTGGAGTGGTCATCTTAAGTCCGACATTTTCGGGTCGTTGTAGGTAGGGCACTTCCTAACCACACCAAGGGGCAGCTTCTCCAAGCGCTCAAAGCGGTCCTGCGACTGCCAGAGCTCAAGGGCAAACCCGGAACCATGAAGAAAAGTACAGCAAGGCCCGAACAGACTCGAGTGGGCGTTCGATATGCATTCCGCAACAACCCCAACAGTAAACGAATACCCTTCTAACTCCCTGCAACACCCTCAAACAACCCTTTCTCTTGCGGTCTTTGATATAGACTCTACACGACACTTACAAGATATTCAGTCAAGCCAGTAGAAGCAGATAAGATCATACGTAGACCCGGCAGATTACGTCTCAGCCACACCGAGAACTGGCTTGGGTGTATCTTGGCCTGGAGATCAGATTTGGGGGGTTGAGGCCTTTAGAACTTTAGGCCTCAGAGCTCTAGATAGGGACTACAGGGCAAGGTCCCCCAAGCGTAAACCCTGAACGCCGAACCCAAACCTCATACAGGGGCCGGAATAATTAGAATAGGCTTTTGGGGCCCATGATACTATACTTAGAATAAGGAACCCCCAAAAGAGTACAGGTAACTATTCAAGCCCATTAAGTAAGCCCAAAGCTGAGCCCTAAAACTCCCAAGACCGGGGACAAAGGCGAACCCCACAAACCCCAAAGCCTGAAGCGCGAAACTTCCCAAAGGCTTGAGGGGTCTAGGGTTTGGAGTTTAAGGGTTAGGGTTAAGGCGTGCTCTGTGTCATGAAGTATATGTCTCGGATTTTGCATTATAGGTTCGACTTTTTGGGCTCTAAATTTTAGATTACAGGGCAGGGTCTATATTGTCAGTTCTCTACTCAAGGTTCCGTCTTATAGGTTCTATAGCATTACATGTGTATATATATATATATATATATGCACATGCATATATACACATAAATACAAATCATACACATACACATATGCACACATACACACGCACATGCGCACATGCAAATGCCTATACGTATACATGTGGCTGTGTCTATGTCCATGTTTGTATCTATACCTATATCTCTGTCTGCCTGTGCATAAATATATATATATATATATATAGATGTATGTATACATATATATATATATACATAACAGGAATATGGCACATTCTGTCCTCTTCGCTGTACATCTTCTCATCCTCTGGCCAGGGCATGGTAGTCGACGTCGAGCCACCAAACCGACGGATGGAGTCTACCTGAGCGGCTCATATTGCAAAGGGGAAGAGGGGAGGCCGCCTCTGATTATAGCCATGTATAGCCTACCATCGTGGGTTCCAAGAGCTCGCTGGGCAAATCGGGTGCGAGATCAGATTGACTGCCGGCTTCGATTGGCGCATCTCAGAGACCCTCTGTGAGGCCCGAAATCTGTAGCACCCCAGAGGCAACGTGTTTGCTGCCCAGTGCCGAAGATGTGCTCTGTAGATTGAGGATCAAACTCAAACAAACAAAACCGTTAGACTCTAGACCCTAAGCCCTAACCCCAAAAGCCGTAAACACTAAAACGGAAAACTAAACCACTAAGCGCCACCCTGAAACCAAAGCCCAAGACCTCACCCGTCCGGCCCGGAAGACTAAGGCTGAGACCGTCGTTGGGTTCGCCTTGGCTCCAGTCGGGTGGAGCGGAGTTGAGAGTTAAGGGTCTGAGAGTCTCATGTTCAGAGCTGTCGCCTTCTGTTTGTCTGGGATTTTAGGGGCGCTTTGGGCGGGGTTTAGGGCTGGAGAGTGGGAAGCTTTGTGCGGGCGTTTCTTATGGGCTCGTGTGACCGGCATGTCGGGTTGGGGGGTTTAGGCTTGAGGGGTTTGGCCTTGAGAAAGAACCCAAATGGCTATGCTGGGTTCGTACTGTGGCTATACAGAAGAGCTGAGACTCTCCAGGGGCCTGTGCTTGGGCTTTCGGGTTGACGATTTTTGAAGCATAGGGGGCCGAAGCATTAGGGCATGGTTTTTGGAGGCAACTTCTGTGCCAAAGCTATGTTGGGAAACTTTGAGGAATCGTTTTACTACTGGTTTCGACCATATTTCGATCTCAGGAAAGACCTCTGTACACCCGGCAGGACCTGGAAACTTGTGACCAATTGCTACGTAAGTATTCAGGCCTCCCGTGCTCTTAGCCTAAGCATATTCCCAAAGGCTCCATGTACCCTTATAGTAGATACTTAAGCCTTAAAGGGGTGACCGACAGAGAAACGAACGCCTCCACGGTTCCCAGGCAGTTTAGGGCTGGGGGTTTAGAGGGCTTCAGAATTGCTTTCGCTAGGTTGCGAGCATCATGTCCATATTGCCGTGCTTGCTGACAGCATCGGGGAACGGAACAGCAAATCATTCAGCTGCTGCAGGCGGGGAGGACTGTGTAATGCCCTATACCCTAAACCATAAACTCAGTCAGAGAACGCCATGGTGGTAACAGTGCAGTTTCAATAGCAACTCTTTTGAATCCGAACCAGTGAATCAACGAAATAAGTCCCGTAAGCCTAATCAAAGGACTTTGAACATGAAAGTATGCTTTGGGGGTCTACTGTACTTACATATAGTTTCTACAACAACTATACAGCAATGTTAGTACTACAGATCATCCACTTGATCTCAATGCATCCGGTAGATTGATCCCTGAACCCTAAACCCTCCCAAACCCTGCCCACTGCCCTAACCTTGCCGAATGGCCCAAGAGGGCTCCATGACCTGGATGCCACCTGATAGCCAAGCACGGCCAGATGCGCTGATCGAAAGGCATTCTTGCAAACAGCAGAAAGTATACGTGACACATAGTGTCTTAGAACATATGTTACATAGGTGACATAGGTATGCCTCACGACTTCTGTTACATGTCATGTATCAGAGACAATTTGGCTCCAGCGCCACCGAGACAGCAGCACCGAAACTATCCTTTGCTACTGCCCGGTCGTAACTTGCAGCGAGCTGTAACCACAAGACACATGGGAGTTTCCGAAAATAGGGGACCCTAATATGGTACCCAAAATAGTAGGATCCATATTATATGGACCCCAAAACGAGGTACCCCCTAGTTTTCGGAAACTCCCACAGAAGCCTTCCTGACATCAGTGGCCTGCAAGCCCCACGTCGCCCTCGTTAAACTCCAGTCGCTCATCCAAGTTCAGGCTCTCCAAGAATCGGGACCATCCTCAGATTTCGAGCTCTGTCTCGGACCGGCCAAAGAGGCGGCTTGGGCTTCATGTAGGGGCCTCAATGACTAGAGCAGGGTTTTGGGACCAATTGTTCTATAGTCTATAGTTATAATAAGGAACCCCCAAAAATAGTGTGGGCAAGCATTCATCAAGGCCCCGTTCTTAGACTTCGGAGCCCGCGACGCTGCCACGAATGTGGGGACAGCTCGGGGCCCGGCTTCTCTGCGACACTTGATCCACGGTGGACCTCCGGAGGCGCAAGTCTGCGTGCAAGCAGATCATGGCTTGAGAATGAGCCAGCTGACGCAGGCCCCCTCTCTGCATAAACTGTTATTGTAAGAGGAAGACGATGAGGAGGAGGACAATGCTGACGAGGATGAGGAAGGTGATGATGATGATGATGATGATGATGATGTTGTTGTTGTTGTTGGTGGTGGTGGTGGTGGTGGTGGTGGTGATGGTAATGATGGTGATGGTGGCGATGGCTGTGATGGCGGGGTGATGATGATGATGATGATGATGATGAGGATGAAGATGGCGATGGCGGCGATGACGACGATTGTCATGATTACGACGATGATGATGATGATGATCATGGCCATGGTGGTGATGAAGATGAAGATGAACGTGAAGATGAAGATGCTCACTATGAATACTATGAGGTAGCCGATTGCGACGGTCTTGATGATGATGAGGGGGTAGACGACGATGAGAGCAGGAGGAGGAGGAGGAGGAGGAGGAGGAGGAGGAGAACCACAGCATCAGCCCATGATCCCGGAACCCACACCGAGGCCGCGGCACTATCACCGAAGCTCGGTTCAGGCCTTTGCATCGGAGAACCAAGTGACTATGCCTGCCGTGGTTCTGACTATTGCTACTACTAACACTGATGATGCCCAGTTGCCACTGCCAGTATTGCTGCCAGCATGTCATCACAATCGTTGCTGTCGCTCTGGGGATTATGCCCTGTGCTGCTCTCTTACGGAACTAGAGAGTGAGTTGCGGGCGTGCATAGCCCTGCATGTCCGGGAAGATGAGCTGGTAGGCCTGGTTCAGCTGGGCGACGAGGAGGTTCCTTGGCCAAAGCAATCCGGGAAGTCTGAGTCTGGACGTGCCTCTAATTCAGGAACTGGACTGCCTTCTAACACGTCTACAACTACGATATTGCGACTATTGCTGCAAGTTTCGCTACAGGGTCGGCTTGGGTCGTCGAGTCCAGCCCTCAAATGCACGTGAAACTCCAAATGACCCCTTGCGCTCAACTTAGGAGCGCCAACACACCCTTGACCTTCAAAGCCCTTCCATGCTCTCCAGGTCACAGCAAGAAGATCGCTATCAGGATGGTGAACACGGACACCGTGATCAGCACCCCTACAGTGTCCTCCCATGCCAGCAGCATACGTCTGCGAACACGAAGATTGCAAAGATGATATTGATGGTGAGAGTAATCGTGATAAGCATGATGTCACGTGAAGCAGCAACTGTCTGAGTCCAAAGACTAGTAGCACTAGCACTGCCAGCACTGCTAGCAGATGCTAGCAGCAGCAGGAGGAGAGGAGTAGGAGTAGTAGGCAGCAGCAGCAGCAGCAGCAGTCGCAGTGGTTGCCGCAGCAGCAGTAGCAGCACAGCGATAGTAGCAGTAGTCGTCCTCGCAGTAGTGGAGGTGGTACCAGCAGCAGCAGGAGTAGTAGGAGGAGTACTACTACTAGTACTGCTACTGCTACTGCTACTGCTACTGCTACTGCAACTGCAACTGCAACTGCAACTGCTACTGCTACTGCTACTGCTACTGCTACTGCTACTGCTACTGCTACTGCTACTGCTACTGCTACTGCTACTACTACTGCTACTGCTACTGCTACTGCTACTGCTACTGCTACTGCTACTGCTACTACTACTACTACTGCTACTACTACTACTACTACTACGAGTACGAACACGAGGAAAAGTACTAGAACTAGCAGTAGTAGCAGTAGCAGTAGCAGTAGCAGTAGCAGTAGCAGCAGCAGTAGCAGTAGCAGTAGCAGTAGCAGTAGCAGTAGCAGTAGCAGTAGCAGTAGCAGTAGCAGTAGCAGTAGCAGTAGCAGTAGGAGCAGGGGTAGGAGTAGGAGTAGGAGTAGGAGTAGGAGTAGGAGTAGGAGTAGGAGTAGGAGTAGGAGTAGGAGTAGGAGTAGTAGTAGTAGTAGTAGTAGTAGTAGTAGTAGTAGTAGTAGTAGTATAGTAGTAGTAGTAGTAGTAGTAGTAGTAGTAGTAGTAGTAGTAGTAGTGGTAGTGGTAGTAGTAGTAGTAGTAGTAGTGGTAGTAGTAGTAGTAGTAGTAGTAGTAGCAGCAGCAAGAGCTGCAGTAGTAGTGGCGCGGATAATCGTGCTTGTGGTACTGGCAGAAGCACCGGGGCTGGCGACTACGATGAGGACACTTCGACACTTCAAGCAGTAGTCGGCACGAAAATGTCTGCAAACCAGATTGCGCCCTGCAGAACTGAACTGAGGAGTGGATCTTTTCTCCGGGCTAAAGGGAAGATCCCCAGTCCTGAAATACCTTTAGGATTGAGGGTTGAGGGATTGGGGTACTCAAAGCCTGTAAAACACGTGCTGCAATACCTAGAAATGTACAACCTGCGAACTTGATCATGCGGTGTCTAGTTTCTGAAGGGGCGAGTTGCAAGAGTGGACCAAACATTGGTCGTATCGCGCAGATGCCAACTAGAGAAGTACCTGCGACCTCCTTCCCACACAAGCTTACACCCCCAAACCCTAAACTCTAAATTTCAGGTTGAAACCCTAAACCCTAAACCCTAAACCCTAAACCCCAAACCCTAAACCCTAAACCCCAAACCCTAAACCCTAAACCCTAAATTCGCAAATCATAACCGCAAGTCCAGAAACCCCAAAAGCCCTGAGGGGCCTTGAGCTCCCCTAGGTTTTCGCTGGGATAAAGCCCCAGCGTCATGGCGAAGAGGGAGAAGGCTGCATTCCCGATGCCTCCCGAAGTATATTCGTTAGTATGGTAGGTATGTTAGGGTACACTGGAGCATATTGACATATTTCGTTTTATATGACAGTATACTGGACTATATATTATAGTCGACAAGAGTATGTCTTACAGAGTCGCAGTCCCGTCCCAAAACTCTGGCACTCGAGGGGGTCCCCTCCGTTCAGAAGGCCTCTTCCAAAGAAGCGAGCCTTGTTTCAACTGCCTCTGCACTCTAAGGGACATTCGCCCGTCCGGAGTATAACAGTTCTAGTAGTACGTTGTACAGTATATTATGTAGTACATCATATTAGAGTACATTGTGTTGTATTGTAGCATATGATGGTATACTGCGAAGCATATGATGGTATACTGCAAGCTTTGGTCGATCCCACAAGTCAGCCTGGCTCAGACGAGAAACTAAATTGGACCTTGATCACATTATAGTTTGGCCATACTATGGGATCCTAAGGAATAATATAAATTATTCAGGTTTCTGCAATACTATCCCGAACCTGGAACGGTGTATCCAGAGGAGCAGGCAGCCCATGGATTTCAGACATTTTCCGTCAAAGTACAAATATTCTGGGTTCCCATACCATGACCACGCCACCCCCGAGAGACACCAAATTTGAGCCACGCCGAAGTCAATACAGATACCCAATATATTTAGATGAGGGCATTGGGCTATACTATACCATGAGCTTATACACAGATATTGTCAAATAAAAGGTATCAAAGTACTGCAGTATTGTTAGCTATACTAGTTCCTGGCTGGGATAGGATTAAAAATTCAAGCTTTTATTCCTTATTGGGTTTGAGTACCCATAAAAATGCAAAATGTTGCCCAACTACGACAAAGTATACCTTTCCTCGCATTACCTTCTCTTGCCCTTTCGCAGCTTCGCCCCGACGGGCCTCTGCGCTACCCAGAGACTCCAAAACCTCTTAATTAAGGAATATACCTTAAATCATAGTAGGGCTCCTATTTTAATTTAAGGTATATTCCTTAATTAAGGGGTTTTGGAGGCTCTGGGTACCTCACCTTACAAGAACTCGCTGTCAGGACCTTCGACCCCAGACCCTAAACCATTACTTGGAGGGTCGGGGGACTTAGTAAGTAGGTAGTAAGTAGGCTTACAAGTACCCTAGAAGGGACCCTAATTGGGGTTGTGGTACTTATAAGCCCCTAAATAACCAGTTGCTAAGTCCCCCGACCCTCCAAGTAGCCAAACCCACTGACCCTGCTTACCGGTCCCATTTGCTCACTGTTTTATGCCCTGACAGCAACCCTGCTACCGTAGAAAGCGTAGCCCGTAGTCAAGGCCCCAGTCTTCTCAGAGTTTCGCGCCTTCAAAGCTCGGGCTCTGCCTGTCGAGGGCGCCTGGCATCCGGCTCGGGCATTGAGGGTTTAGGGCTTCGGGGGTTTAGGGCTTAGGGCTTTAGGGGTTTAGGGGTTTCGGGTTTGGGGATTAGGGTTTAGGGGTTTAGGGGTTTAGGGTTTAGGGGTTTGGGGGGTTTAAGGGGGTGCAAGCGCCAGGGCTTCGGCGATTTGTAGGGCTCTAGGGCTTTGGAGTTTTAGGGCTTTAGGACTTCAGGGTTTCGAGCTTCGGGGTTGCCCGGCATCTCGGAGTTCTTCGGGTTTAGGGTTTTAGGGTTGCAGCTTCAAGTTTCAGGGGCTGTTGGGTTTTAACGGCCCGTTTCCTGACACGAAGCAGGAGGCGGTCACAAGTGCAGCCTCCGGACGATGCAGTGCATCGTTCCCTGCGAGTCTACTATTACATACGCTGCTGATGATGAAACGTGCTAGTATTAATCTACACCACACGACACCACCCTCTACTATAACATGCACCAATACCGTGCAAAGGTCTGCAGGCTGCATTCGTGACTCACACGTCGCCTGGAGGGCTCTTGTGACTAAAGTTTAGGGCCCGGGGTGTCCGGGTGGCGGTTCATTGGTTCTTCGGTTTGGGGCTTCGGGTCTATCGTTTAGCAGGGCTTTTGGCCGCTTGAGCCCAAGCCAAAAAAACGCTTGCAAAATATCCTCACTGTAGAGGCCTGGTGCCCCAACTGCCACTTGAGATGGGGCTGGCATCTTGCTTGCTGTCCGACGCTGAGTCGAAAAGATTTCAGCTTTGGTTTTCGGGTGCACGAAGTTGCCAGCTTCGCTGAAAGAACGGTGCCAAAGATGCAATAACCCAACACTTGACAAGTTGCTCAAGATACGGTCTCTGCGACCCTCAGCCACCACTTCCAGACCCACAATATCTGCAGCAAAAAAGGCTTGATGTTCCAACGTACGTAATTCCAAATCCCACCCTCACTTTGCAACTGCAAAAACAAGTAGAACTGCATGTCAAACTGTCCCGGAACCAAGGCTGCAATGGCAATAGCATCAAAACAATGAGCTGTCGTGAAGATACCGTAGTAGGAGGTACGATAATGAAGTATGGTATACTGCAAAATGCTATAGTATGCTGTGGCATGTTATGACATACTATGATATACTATAATATACCAAAAATGCTCGAAGATACTCTAGCATACTCTAATGTGCTCTAATAAACCCAAATATACTCAAACATAGTCGTATTAATATGCTAGCACATAGTATATGCTTTAGTATACTTAAACCAACCGTAATATACTATGATGTACTACAATATACTATGACAGAGTATAACATGCAAAGATATACGCCAACATACCATAATATGCTATGATAAACTATAACCGCAATATCGCTTTAATGAATCATACACTATAATATGCTATCTTGTAACTCGTACGATCATACACTATATACTACATACTGTAACAGATTCCAATATAATATGCTGCAAGTGCAAGACACTACAATATAGTTTGTTGACGTACATCATACTTAAAGTACCAGAGCGGTCGAGGTGCTAATGCCCAAAGCAAAAGCCAGGATGAGGAAAACGGCGGCCATCCTTAGGAGAGCCGGCTGGGCGGTGGACCTACGTTTAAAGGGTTTAGGGTTCAGGGATTTAGGGAATAGGGGTTTAGGGGTTTGGGGGTTTAGGGTTTTTGGAGTTTTGGGGTGTAGGGGTTTAGGCTTAAGGGTCCAGGGTTTAGGGTTCAGGGTTTAGGGTTTCGGGTTTAGGGGTGTGGGGATTTGAGGGGTAAGGGGTAAGGGAATTTTCTGGAGCTTGGGGATTTCGGGTTTAGGTTTTAGGGCACCCGGGCTGCTTGCATTTCGGCCCTGTGGCCTTTGCGGGCTTTCGGCCCGGTGGCCTGAAGCTTCTCATTGCGGGCTTGCTTCGCCTTTACGACTTACTTAGGATTTCGGGCTTATAAGGGCATGTAGTTATGTAGGCGTCGGGGTTCGGGGCGTGGGGCTTAGAGTTTGGCATTCCGAGTTGGGGAGTAAAGATCTTCAGCGCCGGGTGAAGTGTGGGCTTCTGGCTCCTTGGGCTTCGTAGCGGCCATCTACCCGGCAATAGTTGCACTATAATGCATACGATGATAGACTACCTCAACCCTAGGCCCTAGATATACCCAAAAAGACTTGACTAACAGAAATCCTGTCAAAATCCCATGGTGATTCTGAAAATGCAGTCTCAACTTATGGACCCTGCAACTCCTAATTAGCCCTAGCCTTGTGGGCCCAGGCACAAGAAAAGTCCCACCTCGGCGATGACCCGTCCACAAACCAGGACGAAAGCAGAAATCCGCATGGAGACGATACTGAGATCCAGGATCAGTAAACAATACAGCAGCATGGCTGCACCTGGGCAGATCAGTCTCGGGTTTCTGTCCGGGCATGGCAGAGTTTGGCGATTCGGACATTGGCTTGCGTTGACACGTTTGGGACGAAGCGTGGCTGCAGTGGTGTTTGTATGTGTTCGTCGAACTTCACCAGAGTCTTGCCCCTACTTACTCGAGTGACAAATCGCTCCAGCCCATCGGGTCCATGATGTCGCCAAGTGGCAAGAGAATGCTGCGTAAACCTCCTGAGAAGCGGGGCACTGCGACTCGCACTTGCGTGCATGCTTCTCAAGCTTTCATTGCATGCCCCCCTGTCGTCACTCTGGGCAACTATCGACTCTGATTGCGAGCAAGGCAGACTTCCCATGTCCGAGGATCTTTGTGTTGCTCGCCCGCAGCACAGGCTGTGTTGAAAAGCCCCGACCTCAGAAGCTGGCACAGGAACACCGTAGGGGGATTTAGCGCTTAGGCTTCAGGCTTTAGGGTCTCTAGGGCTGAGGATTTAGACTTTTGAAACTACCACAGACCGCAAAGACCGCAGAAGCATGTTCGTCGGGTCGATGCCCACAGCTGGGGTCGAAACCCGGGGTAGTCTCCATAGGTGTCAGGGATGCACCACCAGATAGGCTCCTGGATGCACATGAATATCCTTGGATCAGGCTGGCATTCGCTGAAGAAATGCTCTGTCGAAACACATCTTAGGAATACGGAATTTGACACTTGGACGTTCGACCATACTCGCTTGCCTCCCAAGGGACAACATCCAGAGCAGAAGCATGTTGCCGACTTCTTGGCCACCTTGGCGTGGAGATCAGATCAAAAGCTACACTGGCTAAGGCGAAATTGGTGGCTTCGTGCCTTTCTCTGACAACAACCACAACAACAAGAAGAACAAGAACAAGAACAATGACAAAGAGCAACACTAGCACTGGCAGTGGCACTGACACCAACACCAACGCTAGCAGCAGCAGAAGCAGCAGCAGCAGCAGCAGCAGCAAGCTCAACAGGGCAACTGCAGCTGCGCGTCCAGTAGCTGCTATCACGGTGTACATCATTCGTTGTTGTATGCTCAGCTTGATGCACAACTCCATTGTACATTGTACATACATACAATTGATTGAAAGTGCGACCTAGGGCTAGAGCGAGCAAGAAACAACTTCAAGATCCATGTGTCATCCCAGCTAACTAACAGCTCAGAGGGTGCTATCGTGCCCTCCGATGCCAAAAAGACAGTTTCACACAAGTCTGAGTGGACACTGTGGCGCTGGAGATACAAGCTACCAGAGAAGCAGGCAGATACCGCCGTCGTGTGAACTCGAAAATTTTAACAATGCTGCCAAGCCACTGCAAAGGAACTCTGGGATAGGGATCTTATTGAAGAGCCTGCGTGCACTTCAGAGCACGGGAGCTTCAAGTCCGAGCTCCCGCTTCAGCTGCGCACAGTGCATCCAAAGCGTGTATACCGAGACCGAAGTCCGAAGACCTGAAAGCATTACATAATATAGCACAATATAACCATAACAACAATAATAATATTAATAATAGTAATAATATATGTATACGTATATATATAAAGTGTCGGCGAGGCCTCTCCCAGGATCCATGTCGCCAGTCGTTCACGAAGAGGCGAGTCTCGCCTGAAGAGCTCGGTTAGCACCACTGGGTGCTTGAAAAAGTCATCACCCAAGTAACAGTAGTCGTTGCCATCGTCGTCGTCGTTGCAGCAGGAGTAGTAGTAGTAGTAGTAGTAGTAGTAGTAGTAGTAGTAGTAGTAGTAGTAGTAGCAGTAGCAGTAGCAGTAGTAGTAGTAGAGTAGTAGTAGTAGTAGTAGTAGTAGTAGTAGTAGTAGTAGTAGTAGTAGTAGTAGTAGTAGCAGTAGCAGAGGCAGTATCAAGCAGTTGCTTTACTACTTGCTGCATGCTCCTTGCTGCTTACTGTACTCATTACCGCCTACTTAATTCTTACCCCTGCCACTGCCGCTGCGACCACCTTCGCGACTGCTACTAGTGACATTCCAGCTGCCACTGAGGCCCACACGGATGAACATCTGACACCTGACATCGTGAGAAACTGCGGGCATCCGGCCGACACCACATCGAAGACCAAGCACATTTAATGCCGTCGGGCGGCATGCTGCCAACGTAGATAAAACAGCGGCATGCAAAGATGGCAATGTTCTCCTGGAGACTGGTCTGAAACATGATGGCAGCCCCAGCCCAATGACTCCGTAACCTCGCTAAAGAAGAGCCTGCAGCTTGGGTTGTCTTAAACTACTTAGCGACTCAGGTGAACTCCTTCGGTCCAACATCCTGATAAGCTCCAGGTTCTCAGAAACCCGGAAACCTGACTCTGAAACCTAGACCCGAGACCCGAAAGCCTACTCTCCCTAAGCTCAAAAAAGCCCAACATCCCTTAAATGCCAAATCCGAAACCAGGGCGACCCGAGGATTCCGTTTATGTTATTGCGTCCTCCTTGGTGTGGGTCGACGCATCGCTGCTGCCCAAGATGGCCTGGCCTCCCAGTCCGGTTTAGGGCTAAAACTGTAGGGGCTTGGGTTTTAGGATTAAGGGTTTAGGGATTGGGGGCCTTAAAATCAGCATGGCGTTTCTTTAATCGGTTCCTGGAAAGGGATATAAGGTTTGATATAGGGGGCCTTAACAATCACAATAGGTTTTGGACCCTTGGAGGCATGCTATGGTATGATAATTAGAACAAGGAAGAACAAGGAACCCGAAGGAACAACAAATGGTGATTGTTCAGCCTTCTATGAGGCGGTTTAGGGTATAGGCTCCCGGGTTTGGGATTTAGGGTTTAGGGGCTAGGAACAGCCATAGTGAAAACAAAAGCACCCAGCTCTGGAATCAAGTTTTCGAAAGCAATCTCGCTGCGACGACAGAACGGAGTGGCAGGTGATCTCGCATGGCTTACAAGAAGACTAATGATAAAGTTGATTGAAGTCGTATCCACCCTCGTCGTCACGCTGATAATGATGCATGAGCATTGGAGCAACGCAGGACGCAGGGTAAGGCGCTTCCGGGTTACAGGTAGTGGAACCAGCTTAGGGTTTAGGGTGATGGGTGTAGGAAGGGTTATCGCTGCAATCATGGTCAGCTGGCGAGGGGTTTTCCTAGGACTTCCCCCGATGCGTTTTCGTAACTTCGTTCACTGGGTAGCTTCTTAACTGCCAAGATGCTGGTGGCAAAGACAACGAGGGTCAGCAAGAAGTAGAGTCTCCTGGCGCGTGAAAATACGCTTGAGCCGCAGACACGCAGAGACATTTCGAGACAAAACTGAAAACATTCTCAGTCAAGTCTCGTGAGCAGGAAGTAATACATGGCCAGTCGGTTCCAGACAATGTCTGCGAAAAGCGCCTCAAAACTGCACACAGGCAAAACCTCGATGCTCCGAAAAGACAGGGTGACCGTAAGACAGGTCCGGATCTCACAACGAGAGCCGCGGACTTTGATCCGAGCAGCCACGACGGAGTGGCTGATGATCTTCGGGTCTTTGAAATCTGCGAGCCACTCGAGGGCCTCGGGCCACTCGCAACATCGAAGCACATCATCAGGGAAGCAGCCAAATCTTGTCCTGAAAAGAAGCTACTTCACAAACCGCGGGGTCCTGACCTCGAGCATCCAGCATGACTCCAATCTGCCAACCCTTGCAGCCCGGCCTGATTGAAGCGGCCGTCCTCATTCTGCACCAAGTGCCTCAAGATGCCCCCCAACCCAGCCCCACTCACTTCCTTGAAATCGCATAGCGACGTAAAAGATCCGAATCCACTCACTACTTCTACATGTTTGCAGTAGTGAATATCTCCCACAGGCTGACGGGCCTCTGTCTGATAAAGACTGCTCAAGGGTACTTGCTACAATGGGG
This sequence comes from Symbiodinium sp. CCMP2592, assembly GCA_905221615.1. Taxonomy (NCBI): domain Eukaryota; class Dinophyceae; order Suessiales; family Symbiodiniaceae; genus Symbiodinium; species Symbiodinium sp. CCMP2592. Next base: position 601,988 of record CAJNDT010006091.1, on the reverse strand, counting down.
GTTGGTTTCTAGGCATTTAGGGTGGTAGGTTTTGCAAGGTGTCCGGCTGTCAAAAAAAGTTGTAACTGGCGAGGTCCCCGTCCAGACAGGACACTTGAGGTAGTAGTTCACACGCCGCCTTCCTGCCAGGCTGCAGATTGAAGTGGTCACTGGGAAATGCGAAAGTGGAACTGTCGGCCGAAATGCTTGTGGCGGTGGTGTCAGTGGTGGTCTTGGTGGCGGTGGTGGTTTGTTTTCGACGGTGGTGCTTGCAACAACAGTGGTGGTACTGATGCTGCCGCTGTTGCCGCACTGCTTCTGCTGCTGTTGCTTCTGCTTCTTCTAATTCTACTCCTACTCCCCAGTTCTACTCCTCCTGGTGCAGCTCCTCCTACACCTCCTCCTGCTCCTACTCCTACTCCCAATCTGACGCCGACGACGACTACTTACTACTACTACTACTACTACTACTACTACTACTACTACTACTACTACTACTACTACTACTACTACTACTACTACTTCTACTGCTTCTACAGGTAGACCTCCACCCACAACTACACCTATCCCTGCACCCCTCCTCCTCTTCGTAGGAGGGAAAGGTGCAGGAGAAGGAGCCCGGACACAAGGGGGAGGTGGGACGATGAGCAAGAGCAGGCGAGAGAAGAAGCGGCTGTGGTCGTGGCATGTTGGGCTTCGTGGGGGGGGGGGGGAGGGGGGCTATTCCCATATGGACCTGCCTTGGAAAGTGATACGCGAGCGCCAAACGAGTCCATCCAGGAGGGGCTGAAGCATGGTTGGAGCCTCGGCACCTGTGCAGGACTTGTGGCACTGTGCGATATTGACATGTATCAGCATATACTTTATAACTCACCATAACCCGTATGCCATGATGTACTATCACATACCATCCTATACATACTATCCTATACTGTAGAACACTACAAAGTACTACAACATATGGTGAGACGCTGTAATACACGGCTATGTACTAGAATAGACAAGAAAATGATGTAATACACCATAACCAATTCTATTGTACCACATCCATTACCGGGAGTACTGAAAGGGAAAGGGTCTTGGTAACTTTTCTGGTATAAGCATCCAGCGCCAGGGTCCGCCTAAACAACCTGCACGTCATACCCCCGCACCCAAAGAGCTGTCTGTCAACAGCTTCGCACCGCCACTATCCAATTAATATGGGGACCTTAAAAAAACAAGAATACGGTTTTGGGGCCCATTACACTATAGTTTTAATGAGGAGCCCTGCAAAATAGTATAGGTAATTGTTAACGCCCCTGTATCAGACGGACTTTCCCTCATTGCCCAGCAAGGCTTGCAACTTGTCGAGGGTGAGTCTAAGCTTGGCGATCAGCCGACACCGTCCCCTTTGACATAACTCTCCGAATAATTAGATGTCAACCTTCCGCACTCGCGACTGAGGTCACTCGCTTCATCCATCAACGTGGGTCAAGCAAAGCGTTGTGCTTAGCAAACTGCACGGGCAGAACATGAAGTTCATTGAAACTTGATAGGACCCTGAAGATCTTGAAAGCACTCTCTCGGACCCCGTCTCAGAGCCGCACAAAGCTTCTGAATGATGTTTGGATGGCGGTTGAAGAGATCATCGCAGCCTTATTGCTCCCGGCAGGAACGGGGGAGGCAATAAATCTTTAGGAACATGTCGCCTCTTCACAAATCTGTTGGGCTTTTGTAGGCCATAGAGCTAAGGGAGATGCCATACTATCACATGTCATCATACACTATGATATATTGTCATATACTATGCTGGTCTATGCTATACTATCATATACTACGATATACTACGACATACTATTTTAGAAGAGACCAAAGGCTTAAAGGTCGACCAAGGGGCCATAGTAGTAGTTGTCGCGGTCCGCACGGATCGTTAGCAGGTCCTGGATCATGGCCTGTTCGGATGCCAATGTCAGAGCCGAAGTCCCTCACGATAGTTTGCTTGGAGGTTCATGCGGGGTTACAAGTCCCTTAATCTGGGATATAAGTATAGTTACCCCACTTATAACTACGCATGAACCTCCAAGTAGGGGCGCTGATAAGTAGAATGGGGTCTTGGGGGTGGCTATAAGTAGAAATCTATGAAAGGAGCTCTCAGAACTTGTAGTGGTAACCAATTCGGCCCCTGTAGTACTATCCCTGGGGCACCACTCGGCCAGCTGTAGCACGGGCCTCTTCTTCGAAACTGCAGTGATGGAAAGTTTGGGGGGAACTGAGGGCTTATCACGTCGTATATAATATAATCCAGTCTAGTACAATAATAGAACAGCATGTAATACAATATCATATAACACAGTACAAGCTGATATAGCATGGCATTGCACAATATAATACGTCATACTAATGTAGTATAAAAACACAATATGGATTGGTATATCGCGCAACGTAGCATAGTATCGGTTAAAAGCATTACACAATGGAATAGATTTTAAGCTAACCATGATGTGAGATTATACAATAAGAACAGAGTACTACAAAGTGTAGTAACAAGCATGGCATGATGTAACACAGCATTCTGAAACTAAACACAAACTATAATGTAGCGGAATATGATGTACAGCGATTTATTGGTAAAAGAGTATAACATAAGTAAGCGAATCGAATATGTTGTAACAGATGCCGAGAAGATAATACAGGGGAACAGCATGCGAAATATGACAATGTGATATGGCATAACGAACAACGAGACACAGAATAACACAATGTGAAATATGACCATGTGCAATACAATGTGTAGTATACTCTAGTTGCTATGGTAGAATATGCAGTAGTATATTATGATATAACCTATACTATAACCATATACACGAAAATGTATAACACGATGCATGATGCATATGTAATGTAAAGTGAGGTCTAACCTAACAGAATATGATGTAATATAGTACAGCAAGATGAAATGATACAATATGACAAATTCTCAATCCTGTTCTTGGCTACTCCAGGACTGCGGTTGCCTCCTGCTACAGCTAGAGATCTGGGTCGTCCCAGCGCTATAATCTCCATTGCTACCGCATCGTCGCCGTCGTTGGGTGACAAGAGTTGCAAGAATATTGACGCCGCCCTGCAGTCTCTGCGTCATCGGTGAAGGTCGAGGCAGCCGGCGCTACGCTTGTCACATGCTTAAACCAGTGAAGAGGGCGCCTCTGTTTGAGTGCTAGGGATACATGCCCGTATGAACAAGCACAACCAATAGTTAACCAATGGAACCGAAAGCAGTGGTTTTAAAGGATATCTGTTGGATATTTGTTAGAAACGATGCACACCTATGTCGGCCACTTCTTTTATTTGCAGGCGCACACAGACACAACCTGGTAAAACTCGAAAACCTTAAACCCTGTAAGCCACCACTGACGGAGCCTTTCCACAGTTCAGGCTCCCACTCTCGATGGCCCAGAAGAGAGGAGAGATGGACTGGGTGCCCACCTCGGGGAAAGCATATGTCATAAAAATAAAAATCACAACAATAAAAATAGCAATAAGAATCACAATAGTCATAAGATTAAGAATAATAGCAATAGAAATATCAAGAATTAGTAACCATGATGATGATGATGATGATGACAGTACTGACCGGTCGCAGTCCAAGACACCCGGATCTCCAGCAGCTCAGTGGCCCTCCGCCCGCGCGGCGCCACGGCGATCGCCTTGCGCAGCGCCTGCTGTGCCGTGAACTTTGGGATGGGCTCAGGGTTCGCGCAGCTGTGCCGGGCCTAAATGGCTTCGGATCAATCGTCTCCAACTCTAATGCTTCGGGTTCGCAGGCATCGTGTTTGAAGCGTTTTTGGCCCGTGGTTCAGGGCCGTGTACCAATCTGACCTGTTGCCGGCCAGCACTGTCAAATTCATACCGATTTGGGGTTGCAGGGACCGGTTTTGTGGGCCTGGCGAAACAAACACAACCTGTTTTTGGATCAGAGTGCACTGCCACATGATCCAAGGAGCCCCAATGGCTTTGTTATAGCGACTCCATCGAGAGGGAGGCTCATGTTGCCCTACATGCCCAGAGGCACCGACTTAAAAAGACTAAGAAAACTACAAGTAACAGAACCAAGACTGGCAGTCAGCATGAAGATTCATATAGGCAGCCATAGCGAGCAATCCAGCTTATCCGCGCGAGCCTTCTCCTGGTTGGTGTTGATGGCCCTCATTACAATCGTGGAGCCTGCAGACAGCAACGTTGTCCAGCCTAGCTCTGCCATTGAACTCGGAACTTCGGGGGAGTACTGCTGTATTTGCAGGATAACCATGTCTAATACCTCCTAAACCCCAAACCCTCAACCATAAACCCTAACCTGGGACCCAGGGCCTTCCAAGACCGTTCGGACCAAGATCTTCGAGACCAGCGTGAGTGACCAGCGGAAGGCTGCTTCGGCCACATCGTCCTGAACCGTTAACCACACTACAGACATGGGAAGATGTAATATACTACTATCTAGGCACCTATATTGCAAACAAGGGGGGGGGGGTTCCGAACAAAGGGGACCCTAATAAAGTACCCTAAACAATAGGAGCCTTATTGTAAGGACCCCAAAATAAGGTAGCCCGTATTCCTCAACCACAGACATGCGGAGATGTAATATACAGGGGACTAAATAAGCAAAACAAGGTTTTGGGATATCTTATACTATAAATAAAGTATAAGGAACCCCAGAACAGTATTGGTAAGTATTTAGGCCCCTATATTACTTCATAAGGGTTCTCATGTGTTCCGGATTCTGTTGGGGAATTCTGTCCCTGTTCGCCTGGCATGTAACGCCTTACCTGATCTTGACTGCTTCGAAGCTGTCAAAAGAAGCAAGGCTCCGTTGTCATCCCCCGCACGACATCAACTGCTGCAGAGACCTCGGTGTCAACGGCATAAGGGTTCTCCCTCATCATGCTTCGCATGTACGCTTGGTGACAGAGATCTACACTCCATCCAGAGAGCGCTCGCCGGTAGGCTCTTAGCATCACTGAACATGTAACTATACCATACCATCAAAGAAAATGGGGCTTAGACTTTGACCAAGCTCGGATGACAGGACAGGACATGATGCCTTCATGTTAATCAGATTTCCACTACGCCAAGCCACGAAGGGTGCAAACAGCTCTGTGGGCACTTCGTAGCCGACGTGGCCTCGGCCCATGCAAAAAAACGGGAAGGCCGTGGAAGAGACATATGGAGAATGTCAACCGCGATTATGGTTGTTGCAGTCGTTGTTGTCGTTGCGGTAGTTGTAGTAGTTGTAGTTGTAGTAGTAGTAGTAGTAGTAGTAGTAGTAGTAGTAGTAGTAGTAGGAGTAGTAGTAGTAGGAGTAGTAGTAGTAGTAGTAGTAGTAGCAGTAGTGGTAGTAGTAGTAGTAGTAGTAGTAGTAGTAGTAGTAGTAGTAGTAGTAGTAGTAGTAGTAGTAGTAGTAGTAAGTAGTCGTGGTGGTAGTAGTAGTAGCAGCAGCAGTTTTAGTTTGCATCCTTTTTTGCACCGGCTAATACGTATCCGGATATCGAGTGGATGGGGAAAATGAGATCTCGACTATGAGATAAGAAGGCTCGCGACTGTCTAGTCTAGGTAGGAACCCAGGAGCACATCCTGGACTGTGTGAGACAAAAATTAGCTCAGAAGTTGAGCCACTGCGGCACCGTGATCCCCTTCTAACTCTAGCACCTTACATGTACCATCTAGCCAAGCAGCGGAGACCAAGGGCGGAGATGTCGACGACCTGGCCGGTACTGTCTGAAGAATGGCGAGATTTGCGCGATAGTCTGATGCGGCATGCTAGAAAGGTAGACATGTCTGCGTCTACATGCCATCAGCAACAGCCGAAGAGTAATCTTGGCAGTGGGCCATCTGCCGCGGAGTTCGGAAGATTTCCACGGTCATCTCGATGATCCTTATTGCCATTGCTTTCGCGGGACATGGGTGGAGCCGTGAACAGCGCGCACTTATCTCGTCCGCACCAAAACAGCACCAAAGGCTAAGGGCACTTTCAACAGACGTCCCCTTTCTGACGTGGCTCTTGTCGGCAATGAAATATAGCCTTGTGGTGGACTGTTTGAAATGGTCCTGCCCGGCCGGGGCAACAGCGAAGAACCTGGGCTTTTCCGAGAAAAGTAAGGCTTACAGTGCTTTAGCGTGGTTTAGTGCTTCGGGCTTCGGGCTTAGTGAGTTTAGTGTTTAGGGTTCAAACCCATGCGCGAGGACAATCAAAGCACAACCCAGTGAGTGTTGAAGGTTTTGCGTTTATGGTTCAAACCCAGACGCGAGGACGATCGAGACCCAGGTGGAAATCGGATTTGAGACGTATCTTGTTCTACTGCCGACACTACAAAGGCCGACGATGAGTACTTAGTTGTATAAGCTCCGATATACTTCGTGGGTGGCCCCGAACAGCCTACCTCTCTGTCTACGAGGCTCTGTCAACTTCTCCATCAACCAGAAACCAGATCCAAATCCTAGAGAGAAGTGTAGCTGTACTCGTTACCAACACACCTTCCCAAACTGAGATTCGAAATGTCCCTGCTAAGCCTGGAGCCTGAAGCGCTAACCCATGAATCCTACACCTCAAACCCCGACAATTCGACAATATGGACCGGCCATAATCTGAAAACCAGAATGAGAAACACAAAAAAAACTTAAGGAAATCCTGAATCTTATAGAATTGTGAAGCCTGCAGATGTCTTGGCAGCCCTCGCAGAACCTGCGGTTTTTAAGCCCTCATTGAACCCTGACAAACCCTAAGAAGCAGATGAGCCCTTATCAAAACCCGATAATGCCCGAATGGAAGATTCGTAATGTTGGAATCATAGTACCCCCGCCCGCAACCCCCCCAAAAAAAACCGAAAACCACCAGTCCCCCTCAAAAAAGCGAACCCAAAGCTTCAGCCAGGCCCTACATGGGAGTTCCCCAAAATTAGGGGGGCCTTGTATTTTTGGGGGGTCTCATCATAAGGATCCTACTATTTCGGGTACTATACTAGGGTCCCCTATTTTCGGACACTCCCACATCCTAAACCCAAGAAAAGCTAATCTGAAGCCTGAACCTCCCCTAAACTCTAGACCCAAAAACGTCAGAAGGGCAGCCTTCGGTTTAGGGTTTTGGGGTTTAGGGCTTTGGGGATGAGGGCTTCGGGTTTTGGGCTTTTGGGTTTTGGGGTATGGGGTTTAGGGTTTAAGTTTTTTTTGAGGGCCTTTTTCCAGTTTAGGGCTTAGGGTTTAGGGCGTAGGGTTTGAGGTTTAGGGCCTAGGGTTTAGGGGTTTAGGGCTTGGGGTTTAGGCAGGGAAGCCTTCGGTAGAGCTCCTGGCGCAAGAAGAGAATCGAAGTCTCCGAGAGGCTCAGGATGAAACGGCCCAGCGCCTCCTCGTGAGCCTGCTGTTATCTTTTAGGGTTTGCGTAGGGTTTAAGGATTTAGGGTTTTGGGGGTTTTGGGTTTAGGGCTTTGGAGAGTTTAGGGCTTTAGGGTTTTGGGTTGAGGGTTTAAGGCTATTTTGCCACACCTTTTTCCGACTGCAGGACTCCAAAAGCGTCAGACGCTAGAACTACTATACAAGTATATACGATTTTTGTAGCTTACAATCACACCGAAACCATCCGATCACATGGGGTTTAAGATCTAGGGTTGTAGGATGTAGGGCTTAGGGCTTTAGGGGTTTTAGGATTTGGGGCTCAGGGCTTTGGGGTTTTAGGGTCTAGGGTTTGGGGTTCAGGGCTTTAGGGAGTGTTTGTGTTTTCGGGTTTAAGGAGGGTGTGGTGTCTGCTTTATCCCGCGCTGATTTGCTCTTTGGAAGTGTTGAGAGGTTTGGCTTGAAATTACAGGGTCTAGGGATTGGGGTTTTGAGTACTCTGGATTTGGGGCGTGAGGTTCAGGGTGTGAAGTTCAGAGTTCGTCCTGTCATGCCTCCGTTTGCAGTATTCAAGTATTGGTCCTCTGGCTTCATGTTTTCAGAACTGTTGGGACTGTGCACTGGGCTCGAGGCCCTACCTGGCCCCGACACCCTTGGCACCGAACCTTCAGCCCAAGCTCAGAGTTAGGACAAACACCGCAAGGCAAACTTACGCCCCGGACTCCTCAAGCCAAGGCTTCCTTTCGTGGAATGTTGGTGAAAAGCGATGCGGTAGAAGCGAACCAGGGGAAGTGCTAGTTACGGGAGGGACAAATCAGTTTGAGAATTCCGGAGACGTTTTCTTTTGCCCTTCTCGAGTTAGTGCATGTCTCTCCTTCAATTCTCAAGCCCGATAGGGGGTGTTTAACGGAACCGGGGCAAAACAAGTAACACCTACTTCACGTCCCCACCTCCTAAACCTCAAAAAGTAAACCCTGAACCCGAACCCTTAACAGTTAACTACATGGCCCTAAATCCAATAACTCAAGAACCCTGAACCGTAAACCTTCAATAGTCCCACCTGAGGCTTGCCGATGTGAGATCGAAGCATTCGCTCCACGTTCTCCCAGAGCCAGTTCCACGCGACCTGGTGCTTTCCGTTGGCAACTCCGGGGCTTTGACAAGCAAGTGCTGTGGCCTTAACCATTGGAATAGATTTCTGTTGAAGGGTCCCGTGAAGGGTTATTAAATTATTACCAGGGCTACTATAAGGGCTTCGTTGTAGGGTTTTCGGCACATCATAGAAAGCTGAAACTGCGGAGCTTTCAAAAATAACAATGATATAAGTCTTCAGGTCCACCACGGGCTTTGGGAAATGTCAAACTCAAGGTAATTAGTATTCCAGTACATCATGTAGTAACCGTTATAGTAGATGTTGTAGTCAATCTTTTAAGGTTCGGTTTAGGGTGTTTTAGGACTTGAATGCTATAAGAACTGCAGTACTAGAAAGATTGTACAAGGGTTGAGGGCCTGCAGGTTCAGGGAGGGCCTGCAGGTTGGGTGACAGACTACAGTGCTCTAGCATAACAATGTAGGAACCTAGGGGGCCGGAAGCAGCATGCGGTAGACCCTAGCCCTTGACCCTAAACTCTGAACCCTGTGTTTCTGTGTTTGGGACGTTTCGGGCTGCGAGTGAGAGGTCGAGGGCAGACTGGATGGATGGCCTTCTTTGCAGAGGGGCCTGTTAACGGTTCGGGTTTAGGGTTCAGGGGTTTAGAGTTCAGGGCGGCGTCAGTAGGGTTGGGATTTTGGTGACAATTAGATAAAATGAGGTCTTCCTATGCTGGACTGCATCTTTTGCAGATGCATCCAGCGCTGTCGTTGTCGATGAAGTAGAATTCTACTACAGGGGCCTTAGTAATTAGAATAGGGTTTTGGGGATATTATACAATCATGTAAAACAAAGGAGCCCCAAAAATGGACAGGAAATCTCAAACCCATCGCTGCAGGCAGCTGGCCTCGTGGTTGGAGTCCCACTCCTGAGGTTGGCTGTTGTCCGAGGTTTGCCGGGCTGCCGTGAATTACTGCAACGGTTACTACATGGTTTGTAGTTTTGTATACGGGTTCCTCGGTGCAAGAACGGGTTCTTCTTCACTGCAAGGACTTGAAAGAACATTCCATCACAGATTGAGAAGACTAGCTAACGGTTGGCATCGCTGGCGCTGTCGTCAATTCAGCTCGCAGGCATGATACTGCTGCACACCCTAAGCCGCTACCCTGAGCTCCCCTCCGCACCCTCAGTCCTTGGGCACAAGGGACCTCAAAGATGCCAGCATGACGGCTTTGAACCTTGACAGGTGCGGAGCGATGCCGGGAAGGCAAGGTTAAGATCTTTGTCCCGCGCGAGAAAGAGAATAGGTTCATAGCGGTTTAGGGCTTCGGGTCCTTACCTATGACCTGGCACCGTGTGAGAAGAAGCCTTTGCAGAAATATCCTCGTCCTCCATGGATTCGAAGCTCAGAAGTGCCTCCCTAAACCGTATTCCAGGGGTTTACATGAGCCAGATCCTTTCCGCCATATGATATACTACATCATACCGCACACAGAAAATACGACATACTAAGTATATCATGTATCTACATATGTATGTATGTATGCATAAAATTTTCTATGTATACCATCTATATATATATATGTATATATATATATATATGTATATATATATATATATTGCGCCCTTGCCGCCATAAGCCAGAGGGCTCGGAGAGGCGAATGGAGCCCGGATGCCTCGCAGGGAGCGAAAGCGAGGACAGGCCCAAAAGCTCGAAGGCTCACAGAGTTCCGACTCGAAGGCGCCTGTCCGATTAAGGTGTCGCTTTTTGTTTAAGTTGAGTGTGCCCTTACGGTCTAGGGTTCGGGGATTTGGGGCTGGGGAGTTCAGTGTGCAGTGTGGCATGGATTTTGTGATTTCGTTTGATCATCATGTCGAGGACTGGGTGAAGTCGGGTGACACATAATAGGGTAGATCACATAAGTTGCGCCGGCAGCCTCTCCATGAAAGCTCTAATACTTGACAAACAACAAATGAACAAAAGCTTCGAGTCTCCTGGACGTCAGCACAACTCACACGAAACAATTGATCCAAGAGGCTGTGCTAAAACGAGAGACAGCACGTCGCACTCCTCCTGCAGGCGGTATGAATTCGCCTGGGCGCACATGCGCAGTCCCTGCGAAATAGGACATAACACGAGCACTCATAAGATCAGGAAGCGTGCTGAAGCTTTCCATGTTTCCACACATGCTGCAACAATCCCTAAGGAAGAAAACCAGGGCAGTGCTCTAACATTTGCCAGGCAAATCTTGCGAAACCAGAAGGGGTGCATCGGCTGAGCTTGCAGATGCCTTGTCACGCGACTTCTGCACCCGACGCTCAGCGACTTCCACGTTTCCAGAAGCTGCTGCAGAAGACCAAGAGACAAAAAAGGCAGGGACAACATGAGCGCGGAGTGCTGTGCTCTGCATCCTGGTGGCCACATTGCTCACAATGTCGTCAAACCTTGGCATTCCATGTACAGTGAAAGGCGAATTACTAGTAGTGGCGGTGGTGGGCAGTGGTGGGTAGTCGTCGTCGTCGTCCTCGTCGTCCGATAGTTGCTGTTGCTGGAGCAGTAGTCGCAGCAGTAGCAGTAGCGACATCATGAGCAGTAGGACAGTACGAGGAGGAGGAGGAGGAGCGTGGAGGAGGGGGAGAAGGAGGAGGAGGGGCAGTGGCAGTAGAAGCTGCAGTAGCAGTAGCCTGAGTTTTGCTGAGCATTCCGGGCTCCAAGCTGGTCTAGCACGAGGTGCATCCAGGTGCCTCAGTGAAGAGGCGCTGCGATTCGAGCAAAGAGGCGGTGCTTTGAAGCATTGATGTTTACGTTGACACAAGCGAGCGGGGGACCGCGGAGAAACTACTGCAGATTCTCCGTCGTCCTGCCTCCGGGGCATATCATAGCCGCTGGAGCCTTCTTGAGTTTCATCTGTCTTAGACATAAGCTTCGCAGATCGGCGAGGAGACAAAAGCGCCCAGTTTAATTTCATTCGAAGGTACTTTGGCCGAAACCCATCACGGCAGCATTGAACAGGAACATCTCGTTAAAAGTTGTGGGAACCTGCACGCAAACAAGTGCTTCTAAAATCTGCATGTCCAGACTTAGTGTCATCAGCTACTGGCAATGTCATCAAGTGCTCTCTGTCTGTAATCTTTCCTTTTTATCAGCATCCGTCCATGCCACGTCTTGGATCACCGGCGATCTTCCGCAAGGCGCCTGCGGGGCGCATGAGCAAAGTGTTGGCCAGTCTCAAGAACGAGTGCGGAGACATGAAACTGTAGGAAGAAAGTGCCATCTGCTGCGTTGATCTCAAGGCTGCTGAGCATGTCGGGATCCAGGTTTGTAGCAGCCAGAGTGTGCTGGAAAGCATACTCTCCCTCGGGTGCCAACTCCACCTCGCGTTGCATCAAGGTCTCACGCCCCTCCAGAGGCAGCTGCATCGCATACTTCTTGCGCCGGGTCTCCATGTGGACGACAGGTCGCCCACGGTAGTCGCAGCCAGTGGCGGAGATCAGAAACCGGATCGTCCGCCTCTGACTCCCAGCATTCCGGAAAGAGATCTTCAACGGTAGATCCTTTTCCATCACGATACTGCCGACTGGAAGGAAGCTGCTGAAGTCCACTGCCACGTCCTTGGGGGAATCTCAGGCTGCTGCGCAGCTTCATGAATGAACACATACATATACATTTACATACACATATACATATGCATATGCAGAAACATGTACATCGTATATATATTAATATATATTAATATATATTAATATATATATATATATATATATATATATATATATTAATGTGTATATATATATATATATATATATATATATATATATATACATATGTATATATACACACACATTATAGATTAAACGACGGCGGGTCCTGGACATCTGCTAGCTCCTGGAGTTGCGCCCCCACGGCCCGGCCCGAAGCCTCCTCTTGGATCGCGCCACCACTCTCCTTGGGACCATGAAAGCCAGGAGGGTTTAGCGTTTAGTGTGACATTTAGGGTTCAGGGTGTAGGGTTTGGGGGATAGGGCCGATAGGGCTCACGAGCCACGTGATTTCTCGTCGCAAGCAGGACGCTGGTGGAATGGTTCAAGCCGAAGCCCTCAAAGAAAGCACAGGAAATCCTTTCGAACAAGATCTTTTTCATGCACAAAAGAAATCTCTGTACAGAACCCTCCTCGATCCCCTTCTAGCACCCCTCCAAACAAAGGCAAAGCTCCAAGAGAGAGCTCGAGTTCGAGCTCTTCCCCGGCTCTTGGCACTGGGCCCTCGAACGAGCCGGCCCGGCTTGGCACGACGCGCCGCGGTGGAGAGGGTCCGGGCACTTCTTGTAGAAGGGGGTCAGATCTAGCTCCTCTGCTCGGAGGTTCATGGGTAGCTATAATTGGCGTTTAATCCCCTGATATGGTTTATGAGTATTGTTACCATACTTCCCCACTATATAACTACCACCAAGTCTGCTTTATTCGTCTGGTTTGAGCATGCCGGGGGGAGGGCGTGGGGTTTGGTGTTTGAGGACGAGTGTTTATTTGACATGTTCCTTTTGATTAAGCGGATGATTCGTGACGCAATGCCACTACTCACTACTGGACAGAGAATCATCCAAAGCATGCAGGGCATGTGGTTGCAAGGCCTCTCTTGTGACTCAGAAACCTGATTCACCAGGACTGTCCTCCTCTTCGCACTGCATGGGGTCCGCCAGACACGCGGCCGAGATCGTCCCAGGCTTCTTGGTGATTGCCTTGAAGCCGATGGTGTTGAAGATATCCCCAAACGGATCGTTGTACCAACGGATTCCTGAATAAAGGGGGTCCCCCCTGTGCAGGACGAAACGTCCATTGGCAGCAGCCTCCTCCTTGGCGGTATCACTGAAATCAGGAACGCTGTACACAAAGAGCTTGGTATCGCCATTCACTTCTCCGATAACAAAGTCGGTGTCGAAGCAGTCGCTGGTTCCTTGCTTCACCTGCTTGACGGCCGCAGGCCCCATTTGAAAGCGGCCGCCGGACTCTTCCTGAGGCGTGGCGTCCACTGCTTGCCAGCCGTCTGCACCCGCCTCGCTCCGGGCGAAGTACATCTCATTCCAGACGTGGAAGGACCAGACACTGTCGGAGTTGCTGCTGCAGGGCACGCAGGGCATGCAGGAGGCGCACGTCCCGGTGAAGCCCCGGCCGGTAGAGAGCTGCTGCTTGCAGCTGGAGAGCTGGCAGCCCTTCTCTTCGGCCCTTGCTGCGGAGCGGCACCATGAAGGGCACAAGTCCTCCGGGTACTCCGCCGGGCTCCAGGCTCCGTCCGAGGCGGCGAAGAAGAACTTGGAGATCCCCCGGTCGGCGTTGGTGTCGTGAGCTGACTGGAAGTTCGTCACGGACCTCGTCGCGATCCCAAGAGCTCTACCAATGGTAGTCATCACACCGGAGAAGACGAAGCACTGGCAGTATTGCACGGAAGTCGCCTTGGATCCAGATTGCACGAGACCCCAGTGTTGCTCCAGAATTGGGGAGGAGGACGTCCAGGTGGAAGGATCTGAACAGATCTTTGCCCACTCAGTCGCTTTGCCTTAGCTGCTCGCAGCTTCTATGTTCTGATTCTGACCATCCTTTTTTCACTACCTGACAAGGCCTCAAAGCTCAGCCCGGCACCCTTCCTTTGCAGGTATTTCTTCGTTCGACAGCGGTAGCCACGGGAGGGCCGGCCCGTGGCGTAATTGCCCTCCCCCCACTTCCTGGCCAACATGTCAAGGAGCAATGCAAGGCACGTAGGACAGCTCCTAACCGCTCAGCATCATGCACAATACTTGCGACAAAAAACGCGATTGCCAAAGAGATGCCACGGCTCCCGTAGCAGACCCTTTCACCTATGGCGTAGGTCAGGTGCCTAGCGATGGCCGCGGAGTCAGAGCGGAGGTCTAGCGGAAGATCAGCCAGCAGAGAGATTCCGATCAAAAGGTTAGCAGCCCGAAACGGATCATGCTGCCATACGTTGGCACCGTGGTCGTCAGAAAGCCCCTGCCACAACAAGCCCTGCTCTCCCCCAACATATTCAGCCATGAACTCTGCTTTCAGCTTGCGGCGGCGTCCTGCAGACTCCGGACACTGCTGGCAGGTGAACGGGTTGAAGATCACTATGAACCCCAAAGCAGTTGCTTGACGATCGCCAACAACGAGTCGGAGTTCGTACTCGCCCACAGGGGCATCAGTGGGCACTTCCAGCCGAATGCTATCATCTTCGATGATACCAGGCCTGCCAATGACAGACTCGCTCTCCACTCCTTGTTTGGAGGCCAAGAAAACCATAGCTACCTGGTCGGCAAGGACATTGCTTCGGGCTCGCACCAGAAATGTCTGCCCACGACGAACAACGCCTCGTCCGGCCAGTCGAGGTGGTGTGGCTTTGGGATTTACTGGAGCCTGGTCCCTGTAGCGATCACAGAGAGGGTGTCTTTGCCAATGCTCCGTATCCTGTATGATCTCGAAGTCACCCGAAGGAGGCTCCTTTTCGAGCTCCTTTGGGGAGGAGCTCAGCTCCTCCTCCTCCAAGGCCTCGATCTGCCCAAAGGAGTACCACCAAGCCCTGCTAGTCTCAGCGCTTCCTTTGCAGGACCGGAGGACCTTGGCTTTCTCCTTCTCCGCCTTTACCTCCAGCACCTCTCCGGAGCAGGACTTGTACTTGCCACTGGTGATCAGGACCCTGTCGCCGACCTCAAAGGTCTCATCGGCCTCTTCGCCCGTCCGGCGGATCGCCCAGGGCAGCTGAACGCAGACAGATAGGCAAAGCGCGAGGATGCCACGACAACCGGGCATCTAAGGACAGTAGGTGGGTTTGAAAAGCAACAAATGCAGCATAGACTTGAAAGCTGCACGGCTGCCGGGCATGCAGTCCCATCGCTTGATCGGCGGACATTCCAAAGCAGCCTCACATGCCAAGAACCACATCCTGAATCCTGACTCAGGCCATCACCCGTCCAATGCAAACAATACGGGCAAAAGCAGACTGACTGTCAGAACTAGACCAGCGATAAGACTGCACAGTTCAAGCTGTTGCATGAATGTGACGGACATCACACAATGCTATAAAACTACAATACGATACTATGCTAACTATACTTACTGCTTACTATACCTACTATACTTTACTGTACCGTACGGTACTATCGTGTTCTATGGTATGCTGTGCTAAACTATACTTTACTGTACTTGAAGGCTACCACAGGAGAAATTCACGTTCACCATCGTTCACCACAGGATCCCTAACTTAGCATTCCTGGTGCTGAGACCCTCATCCCTAACAGACTCCTCATACGCCGTCCAGACAGGCCCTTTAACCGGAAACGTGTGTAGTGGTATATATAACCTTTTTACTCTGTTAACTACTCCGCATACACGCTGCTGAGAAGGTTCTTCGTATGTGGAAGCCTTTCGCCCCGGGGATGTAGCATGCATTCTATTTCACGATGCTAGCCACTATACTACTCCGTGCCCTTACCCTCGGAACTGAGTCTGCAGGAACAGAGGCTCGCCTTGAGTTCGGTGGCCGTGGTTTTCACTGTGCTCATGGCCTCGTTCTTAGAGTCCCGGCGCGACGGAGCACCTCGCAGGTTGAGAAAAGCTGCTCAAACGGGTAGGGTAAGGTTGCAAAAGCGTATGCACAAACTGCAAAAACTGAGGCAGTGAAATTGCCTAAAGCTTGTGCAGAGTCTTTGCGGGCGGAATCCGGGGAAAGTTGCTCTGAGGTTGTGATTGCTGCTGCCGCTGCTGCTGCTGTTGGTGCCGCTGTTGTTTTCATCGCTGCTTGGCGTGACGACGCCGACAGCCTCGGAGACGATGATGATGATGATGATCATCATCATCATCATCGTCATCATCGTCATCATCATCATCATCATGAACATGAACGTGAATGTGAACACGATCAAGATCATGATGGTGATAATGCGGGCGATGATGGTGACGTTGGGCGTGATGATTACCACGACGGACAATTGTGTGCATGACGGTGATAGTGGTGACGATGGTGGTGGTGATGACGACGATGATGATGATGATTAGGGTAACGGCGATGCTTTTGCCGCTTTTAAGGCACGGCGAAGGTGGGTAGAGGGATGATGAAGGCGATCATGCCTATCAACATAACCACGGCCACGACCGTGACTACAACAACATCATCGGTTCTTGATTGCCATGACAATCGTCGCCATCGCTGCCATCGTCTATCGTCCGCCTCCATCGATACTGCTCCCCTTGTCTAGGACACGGAAGCCCTGACAGCCTTCGCTGTCTTTGGTGGAATCCTTTGAAGCAGCACGCTGAGTCTTCTCCTCGGCCGACTTCTGCAGCAGATCTGGCCGGATCGGGACAGAGTGTGGGCGGGCGGAAAGGGTGCCGGAGGGCTTGGGATGTCGGTTCAGGCCATAAGTCTCGGCATAAATCGTCTTAGGTACGATGCTCTGTGAGTAAAGAATGATGGCGAAGAGAAGGAGCAACAAGGGAGCCGTAATGGCTGTTCGTGTGGGCTTGGTCGTGCACTTGGGGAACGCAGGGCGTAAGCTTAAGCAAGGGCTTCCTACTGCAAAAGACGCCTACGAAAAGCAGATCAGCCTCGCCATAACTCGTACCGGACTACATCAAGTACAGTACCTGGCTACCGCACAAGCTATCAACCCGCTATGGGGACCGACAACTTCCAGATGACAGCTCTGTCTCGGAATCTTGCAGCTGATATGATACGCTCTGGCAAGGCTAGCGACTGGCTGTCGCGTAAACGGACTAGTAATATGCAAACCCCTCGTCCACCTTCGTTGTCCGCCACTACGGCAGTGGCTGCGCCGGCTTCCTCTGCCTGCTCCTCTTCGGAGGCCTGGCAGAGGCATTGGCCTCTTCTTGTTTTTGTGCATTGGCGGTTTAGGGTTTCGGGTTTGGGATATAGAGTATATAGTCTGACATGGATGAAGTCTCGAGCTCCTTCACTCACGACTTTCTCATGCACCCAAACTGGGAGGGGAAGCCACTCGCTGCGGAGCTCCACAAACCAAAACAAACAAACACATCAACACACGCACACACACCTAAACCCTAAAACCCTCATCACTAAACCCTGATCCCTAAACCTAAACCCTAAACCCCTAACCAACCCCCGCTCAAGAATGTAATGACAATAATTCAATGAATAGAAAGCACGAGTAAGGCGCCTTGTTGTTTGCGACCCTCCAGCTGCGCTGGATGATTTTGATGCGAGCGGAGTACTCGCGGCCTGAAGCAGCATAGAGGGGCTGACACCGATCTTGTGGGTACTGTAGGGGCCTCAATGATTAGAACAGGGTTTGAGGATATGATATACTAGAACTATAATCCTTAATAATTAGAATAGGGTTTCAGGATATGATATACTAGAACTATAACCCTTAACAATTAGAATAGGTTTGAGGATATGATATACTAGAACTGTACATGTTCATATTCAGAATATTATTCAACTGTTACTGAGTCGGGGCCAAAACCTTCTTCTAACGATCAAAGCCTCTATTAGCAGAAGATCTTAGATCAGTTTTCAGCGAGACTCGTGAGAAAGACCGATCCCAGGGATACGCAAAAATTCGGAATTCGGAGAGTGATATCCCATATAAACCCCCTTATAATGAAGCCCAATAAGGTAGGGATGCCCCCATAAAGTGCTTCTGCTTATGTCCTTTTGGGTCCCTAAGATCCTTAGGCCAACTAAGCCCGTGGAATGCCGAGGCCCGGACGAATGTAAATGTACGCGCCCCCTGAGTAGTTCAGGAGCGCCTGCAGGGTTTCGGGTTTAGGGCTTTCGGTTTTAGGGTTGAGGGTTTCAGGGTTTCAGGGTTTAGGGCTTTAGGGCTTTTAGGGCTTTAGGGCTTTAGGGTTTAGGGCTTTAACTTTTTGGGTTTTGAGGTTTGGGGTTTCGGTCGAACCCCCCCCGTTCCAAGCACAGCTCCAACGACTCCAGCTACACTTTGACACTTTGGACAGAATAACAAGCGGCGTCTGCATCAAGGTGTCACTTGCGTGGTCCAAGTGATCACGTCTCAGTGGGCCAAAACAACAACTGCGCCACCCTAAGCCCGCCACCCTAAGCCCTAAACCCAAGCCCTGAAGCTTCTAAGTCGCCCAAAACCCAGAGTTGCCCGCGCCAAACCCTCCAAATCCTGAGCACAGTCTTTGTCTCAATGTCGCAGGATCCGAAACCACTCAACCAAGCGCTAAGCCCATGAACAACCCGACCCCAATAAATCTGTAAACCTAATTACCCACGGCCCACGTTGTCCCCAAGCGCCTGTAAGCCAACCCGTGCTTTAGAGGGGAGTCCATTCGGCAGCTCCTGGCAAAGAGAATTCTACTTGTAGGTCTACGGATTTGGATCTCTTCAGGGTTTGGTTACGGGGCTTAGGGTTCAGGGTTCGGGGCATTGGGGTCGATGGCGCTAGACCCTGAAAACCCTAACACCATACAACCAGGAAGCCTGGAACCCTGAACCCCAGAAGCCGGCTACAGCCTTCAGACCTGAAGCCCCAACCCTGGAACCGGGTTCTATCCCGAGGCGCTGAGCTCTGATGTAGTTCTTGCTAGTCCTGTTCTGGTTGCTCTTACAATGTTGCTGCTACTCTGGTTGCTTCACTTGCTACAACTACTTCTGCTGTCGCTATCATGCTGCTGATTACGATCCGCATCATCAGCATCCAACTTATCTCAATTCTTGTTGTTGGCATTTGTCATGATCGTCGCCGCCAAGGACTGCCCAGCAAAGCCCAGACCTCACACCCTGAACATTGGGACCTTCCTCGCGTACCTCGAACCCGAAACAATCCCAAAGCCAACAAAAGACCTAAACCAAGCCCGAAGGCTAAACACTGAACCCGATCTGCCCGCGAACACTATGGAACCCTTATCGAACCCTGAAAACACCCTTCTAGATCTATGCCTCAAACCCCATGGAACCATTTAGAACCCTCTAAAAGCGCTTCCAGATCCCTGCCCTCAACCCTGCGCCGTCCATCTCAAGGAGATCGACGATGGCTTCCCGGAAAATTGCGACCCGAGGGGCCGTCACCTCCTGGGAGTTTTGGGCAGAGTCTGTCGCGGTTCTCACAATTTGTATACGGGAGTTTCCGAAAACTAGGGGTACCTTATTTTGGGGTCCTTATAAGAAGGATCCCTACTTTTTAGGGTACTATATGAGGGTCCCCTGTTTTCGCAAACCCCCATAAGGATTTCAATAAGGGTATTGAAAAGGTTCCATCAGGGTTGTGGGTTGGGCCTTCGTGCTCAGGATTGAAGTCTCCACTTGTGAGTTTCAGTTGGAGCTTAGGCAAATGCTGAGAGCCACGGCAATCTACCCTAAAACCTAAACCCTAAGCCCTGAACCCTAAACCCGAAACCCTGAGCCCTAAACCCTAAACCCTGAACCCTAAACCCTAAACCCTAAACCCAGCCATGATGGTGGGCGGGTTCGAGGTTTCAGGCCGAAGGGTTTGAGGTTGCGAGGTTCATGGCGCAGGACAGCCGAGCTTCGAATCTGAATGGCTCTTGCGAGGTGCTCTAAACCCTACTTGGAGGGTCGGGGGACTTAATAATTGGTTATTTTAAGTACTTATGATTACCATAACCCCAATTAGGGTCCCTTTTTGAGTTCTGACCCTCCAAGTACACCCCAAACCCACAGAAACCCCCCTGCTTGGAGGTTCGTGGGTAGTTAGCAGCGGGGTTATAGGTAGGGAAACTCTGATTCTAACCCATGTTAGCGGACTTCTAACCCACACTCATAACTACCCCTGAACCTCCAAGTGGTTCCGCAATATAAGGGCCATCATAAGTAGAACAGGGTTTTGGGGCCCATTATACCCTATGTTAATGTTAGCTCTGAACATCCCTTTGCCCCCCCAAGACGAGCTGGGCTCGGCACAAGGTCGAGATGCTGAAAACCCAGGGCTTCAACCTGCTCCGGTTCAGCAAACCCTCATGCCCAATCCCGAACCCCTTAACCCTAAACCTGAAACCATCATCCCTAAACCTCAAACCCTAATCCCTAAACCCTAACCTAAACCCTAGCCCTAGACTGAGGGCTTCAAGCTGCTTCGGTTGAGGGCGGGCCGAGATCAGCTTGGGGCTCAGTTTGGGATTGAGGAGAAGTTCGGAGTCAGGGGCGCGGATAACGTCCTGAAGCCCCGAAGCTCTTGGTCAGGCTCTTCTAGCAGTTACTGGATGGGTACGGTCTTTCCTCGCCAGAGTGTGCACTGCAGTTGTTGCTGCAGATGGAAGTTCCGAAGATGGTAATGGTATGATGATGGAACGTAGTTTTTCACACCATATCCGCGCTGACGACAGCAACACCGATGACAGGTGGCCAGGGTAATGGTGGTGATTTGATGATGCGGAGGAGCAGGAGGAGGAGGAGCAAGAGGAGGAGACCAAGGAAGAACAGGAGGGGGTGGAGGAGGAGCAGGACAAAGATTACGACAGGGACGACCACAAAAAACACGCCGACCGCCACCACGACCACGGCACGGCGACTACAAGCTTCAAGCTCAAAGGCCCACAACTGATGTTCTGCGGATCTTTCTTGCTATGCGCATAGACGATTTCCGAATGAGAGCAGTGATAACCACAGCGGGCCCTCACGCCTGCGCCCTCAGCCCAGATGGATTGTGGCAGATATTGATGATGCTGGTCAAGCCTCGGTTTGCAACAATAACCGAGAGATACTCCCAGAAGAATACAAGCCACGGAAGACGTTGCTTGGGCCGAATATAGAGGCCTATACTTTGTTACAGTATTCCCCTGACGTCCCGATACAACTATAAAGTAATACTCCTCCAGAACCCCCCCCATTCTACTTGTCGAGGCCCCTCCATCACTTTGAGTGCATCGTTACTATCGTTGATAACAGCCCCCGGCTGGCCTTCGGGCAGGACTTCTGGCCAGCAAAGGCCATTAATTTCGAAGTCCACAGCCCAAAACTCGGACAAAACACAGGGGCCTTCATAGTCCGAATACGGTTCTATACAGGCCTTGTAGGGTTCACTGTTTTCGGGCCCCAATACCCTAAAAATAGGGTCTTGGGCGTGGGCTACAGTAGATGGAAAGTGGTGAACCCTGAACGATTCTATTGCCCACTCTTCGGGCCTCTATCTGCGCTCTAGAAGGGCTTCTGGAAACATGTGGTATTGGCGCTGCTTGAAGAAGACCCAATAGGTCCCAGGCCATTCATAAATCGCATAGCCATCACAGACCTGCACTGCGCATCGGACAAGAACAATAAGGTCAATAAGGATTAAGGAAGTACCTGGATGTGGCCCGACCAATGAAAAATCTGATAAACCACGTGTTTTCTAAAACCAAGCCCAAAAGGGATCCATCCAACAGGCAACTTCATGAAAACATTCGCCCTGAACGCCCCGCGATTTCCAATCCAGTTCCTTCTTCCGGGTCCGGTGGGCACACAGGCGGGGGCATCTACCAATCAACCCGGCTCTCGCGAACGGCTGGGAAACCCCAGATTTCTGCCCGGTTCGATGATGCCACCTAAATCCTGAGATCCAAAACGCCCAAAACCATAAACTCTGAACCCCAAAGCTCTAGACCTCTAAACCCCAACACCCCTCAAACCCCCCAAAACTCCAAAACCCATTTAAAAAAACAAACAACGCAAAACTGCAAAACCCCTAAGCCCTAAACGGGCCTTGGCGTCTTGAAGAGCCCCTGAAGGCTGGGAGCAGCATCAAACACGGCGGAGTAGATGGCTTCCCCTGGGCGGCGGCGGCTCAGGGTTCAGGGCTTAGGGCTTGGGGTTTAGAGCTTAGGATTTCGGGTCTAAGGCCTAGGGTTTAGGGCTTAGGGTTTAGGGGCTTAGGGTTTCGGGCTTGGGGGACTTTGAAACTCAACAGCCTGAACCTGAGACCCAAATTCCATTGAAAGAAAACTGCATGGTGCAGCCGAAGTTGCCCGCTGCGTCGCGGCTTGACTGAGATGCAATGAACCGGTTCCAAATCTGCAGGCAGGCGGACGATTTAATGCCTACACTTCGGGCTGCAAAGCTGGCCAATTCCGGACACAGATATGATAATCGGGCCCTATCTTAAGGTTTCATAGAAGGAAATCATATTAAACCTTATAGTTACATCTTCTAGTCTTTAAACCCTACCCATACCCTCTAAACCCTATAGTATACCTTCTAACGGTTACAGTATGTTATAGAAGAATAGAATATTGCAGTATAGTATAATCAGGTAACACACATTATACTCAAGCCACAGATGGAACATTTCTTGCTTATCGAGGTCGGCATGATTGCGGAAAAGCAACTCACTCCGGCTTTGCTCGGAAGCGTCGTAACAGCAAGAGCCGTTCTGGTTTCAGTACTACCAAAGCCAGTATTGCTCATGATGGCGATCATGACGATGATTCTGGTGATGGTGGTGGAGGTGGCGGTGCGGGTGGCGGTGGTGGTGACGATGACGACGACAAGGATTGTGATGATACTGATGATGCTGATGATCATGATAACGATGGTGACTATGACGACAAGGGTGATGATGATGATGATGATGATGATGATGATGATGGTAATGGCGACAGTGATGGGGGATGATGGCGATGAAGGATGCGAGGACCTCAGGAGATGCAAGCACCCCTCTGGAAACGGGAACAGAAAGGCCGCGTACAGTTCAGCGACGTTGACTGTTTGGGACTCTGGGACTAGGGTGTAGGGTACCTGAAAGCAACACAATGAAGACCACCCCTAATTGTAAGAGGTACAACAAGCTTTCTTGCTTAGGCGGTCTCCCAGCTCCTGAGAACCACGAATGCCTGACACCGAACAGCTGCAAGCCCTTCAGAAAGCTTTCGTGATGCGTCGTGTTCGCATGTGTATGGGGTCTTGTGGCGTGAGGCCTCTTTGCAAGCATCAGCCACATCCTCCTGGATGCGAATGTCTTCGAGGACGAGCTCTTGCACAGTCTGCCAACGGCGCGCGATTTGACTGGGGCAGCACGAGGTCAGGCCATGAAGATTGCAACACTACAGCATCAAAAGCCCGTGCGTCCGGTGTGCTATGGACTTTTGGCCTGCCAATAAAAAGGCTGCCTTGCAATTCAAGCCTTGCCTAACTTTATGACCCCAGCTTCGTTAATGCTTGGTGCCGAACATGACGCAAGAACCCACACTTTGCTGTAAATTGGCTCGCAACCCGCATATGCCAGTTTCCATCGCAAGAGCAGCGACAGGTCGGCACGTCAAACAATTTTCGGTCTTTCTGTTCGACGACTCCCCCTCAAGCTTGTTCCTAGACTCGGGCCTCTCTTACGTATCGCAACATTCGCAACCAGCAGAGAAATTCACTCTTAAGGCCATCAGTCTGCAAGATCTGCATGAGGAACTCGGTCGGGCCTTTCTATCGACCTAAGATCTAGTGGACGGGGGGTTAGGCTTCAAGTGTGGATCATACCTCCAGGAACTCTGGGTGCAGTGCGCCTGATATTTTTCCAAGCCTCAGTGGCTCCGCTCATGCTGGTCAGTCGCAGACGAAAATGCCACACTGCGATCACAAATTGGTTCAAGCAGACTCCGATAAACCAAGGGGCACTCATCGAAGCACTCCTCTTCCTGCAATGTCACTATCGGCCATGACACAGCAGAGCCCCGTGCGAATCTAAATTCAGTTCTAAGAAAGGGCCTGTGCAAACCAGCAAACATCTCATTGCTTCGGTTCTTCGAGGCATGGACATATTTCGACCTAGGACAGTGAGGGGAGAAGGCGCTGGGCTCCGTTTATCCGTAAATGAAACCTCACCCCCTTCAACTCGAAATCTTTTTCGGAGCAAAGCCTCAACAAGTTGAACAAGGACCCTTGAAACCCATCTGAAAATCCTCAAACCCCCAGCTGCCAAGCAATGGCAAAAAGCAGCCAACACGGACGGGGCTTCCAAAGCTTTATCAACGCAGCAAAGCACGGACCTCCTGGGTGCCTTCGCCCTCACCGATAGGGCTACGTCCCTCCGAGTCCTGTCGCGAATCGATTTCGAGCGCCGGTGCGACTGACGGCTTGAGATTCAGGAGTTCGGCAAGTCTCTGTCACTCTACCGTTTCTCATGATGCTTTGGGTTTTGAGACTTGCCGTCCAAGAAGAAGCACCGCTCCTCTTCCTGGTGCACTTCAACCTCTTCGACAACGTAGTCGGTTTCACCCTGGCGTTGGGCTGAGGATGCCGGTCGTCAGGCGAACTGGCCGAAGGCTTCAATCAGAAGTTTAACTGAGAAGGGCTGCCGAGCCCAAAATCACCAACTTACGCTGGAAAACTCCGAGCCTCAAGCACAACACATGGTGCAGAGACGTCGTTTGAACCCGAAACCCTCCCCTGCCAACATCATGAATAGCATCCCGAGCTTTCGCAGTAGCACTGGCACCAGCTCCGGCCACTACATTGATATAGGGGCCTAATAGTTAGAACAGGGTTTTTGGTGTCCATTGTGCTCTTTATCATAAGGAACCACCAAAACGAGTATTGGTAATTCTTAAGGCCCCTATATTAGTCTTCGAGTTTAATCGTAATGGGATTTTGGAGCCCGCTATACCGTAAATGCCATAAGGAACCCCCAAAACAGCATAAGTAATTATTCAGGCCCCTATAGTGCTGCTGTCGATGGCGTGGCCCCATCTTTTAAGAAAAAGTCTGTCTCGACTCGGAAGGAACTCTCCTCAACCCTTAATATAAAGGTCTTAAGAATTAAAATAGAGTTTCGGAGCCCATTATACTTATAATAGGGAACCCCTAAAGCAGTATTAGTAATTGTTTAGGGCCCCTGAAGTACATGACCTTTGGCAAGCACGTCCAACACCCCATGCCCCATAGCAAGACAGGCAAAATAAAAAGCTGAGCCGGGCCGATGCCCACCTCTGCCCTGACTCCTTCACCCCAACCCGACACGAGACCCTGAAACCCGAAACTCCACACTCCGTACCTTTGGTTAGTAGGAAATGGAGGAATGGGGTACAATTATAACTACTATTGCTACCATTCTTCCATTCCCTACTAACCAAAGGTAAGACTCTGACAGGAAACCTCTCTGGATGAGGTATCGGACACCGAAGAGTCGTGGCTCGACATCTCTTGGACGAGGCCTCTGCTGCCTCGCGGCTTTGGGCTTCATGAGCCCCAGAGCCTAAAACCTAAACCCGAAAACCCTAAAACCCTGAAGCCCTAGCCCTAAATCCTAAAACCTAAAGCCCATTATCTGAAATTTGTTTAGACCACTGTACGGAAGCAGGCTTTGCACGGTACGGAGATTAAGGTTTCTCGCAAACCCCACCGTAAAGGATCTCCCAAAATGCTGGAACCGTAAATCCCGACTCTCAAACCCCAACCTCTCAAGCACCCAAACCCGAAATACCCCCCCCCCCCCCACAGCACACTCCGGCCCCTAGAAACCCGGGTTAGGATTTAGGACTAGTTGCTCGTATTACGGCTGCGGGGTGTTGGTGCCTTCCAAACCCTGAGCCCTATATAGTATATTATACATTATATTATATATATATATATAGTATAACATATAAAAATAGTTCAAAAGCTGGAGGCCAACTGAGCCGTGGCACTTCGGAGAGCGCCACTGGGCGGAGGTTTTGCTCGAGCCCAAAAACTGAAGAGACATGACTCCAAGAATTCCTTGAAGGGTCGTTGGGCTTAGGGTTTTTTGAGATTTAGGTCTTTAGCTTTTTAGGCTTCAGGGCTTCACAGGGCTTCGGGCTTGGGGTTTTACGGTTTAAGCGTTTTTGGGGTCTCCGGCTTCGGCTGCAAGGCTTTAGGATTGGGGGTTTAGGGATGTAGGGGTTCAGGAGTCCTTGAAGGGTGTAGCCTCTTTCCGTCATGGGTTTCATGGTGTGTAGGCTCTTCAAGATGCACTGTAAGGCTCAAAACAAGGCTGAAGGGCTGTTATGGAGCTCCATGATGCTGCTGGGGCTGTATGATGGTGACGATGATGATGATGATGATGATGATGATGATTGGTATTGCTATTGTTACTCTTACTATTAAATTATGACTGTGATTGTGGCTCTGCCCACGATGATGACTACAACTATGATTGCGATTACGATCCTGATTATGATTGCTACTGATGCGCTTATTCTTCTTCATAAACTAATAACTATAAATATGGTTAGGGAGCTTCTTGGTGGTTCAAGATGTTACGATGATTTCCAGGGTTCGTGTCGGATAGAGTGTGGCGCGTTGGGCTCAGGCCCCGCGACCGGAACGACCCTGACGTCTTTACCGCTGAGAGACAAAAGGTAGTTAGTTAGACTTTCAAGTGTGGAAGTACCGGATGAGGCGACTAGGGCTGAGGGCCTCATGCGAGTTCAATGAAGCCACAACCCACGCATCAAAAAAGCAGGCGGCTTCCATAGCCGATACTGTTCATGCTGTCCAGCTATCCCCACCCACCTGAACCCCGGCCACATTCTCCCCACCTGGCAGACTGGAGATCCGCCGAGCCTTCTGAATTTCAAGGTCCCTACCAACCACGGGACCTCAAGGCTCAAAGCAGCCGCAGCCGCCCCGGCCCAGCAGCATCACATGGGAGAGGCCTCCAGGACTGCATCCTACTGCAGGGGCCTTATAATTAGAATAGGGTTTTGGAGGGTATCTTATACTATGATTATAGTAAGGAACCCCCAAAATGGTATTGCTCATTATTCAGGCTCCTACATTACCTGTCCTACCTTTTCGTCGATGGTGCATCGGGTTTTGGAGTTTGGGGTTCAAGCGGCTTCCTGACGGAACTTCGGCCATTGGGTGTTGGGAGACACTTGGGCGTTGACGTTTCAGGCTTGAGCGCTTCGGCACGAAATGACTGTCATGCTACAACACTGCCAAGAGCGGATGGTAGGAAACACGCGCGTGGTGGACTGCAAAGCCTGATTGTTCTTCCTCCGAAGTGATGGCATCACCAACGTCTTCATACACAAAAAGTATCATCAGGATCAAGCAGCAAGCATACGGCATACAACATCATACAACAATGAGCAGCCTCGATTGAGGTTTCAGGAAAGATGTCCACTTGCATCTCAACTCTCACATAGCCATAAGCACTCAGATTCAGATCTATTCAGGTCGTGTCGTACTTACAACAACGAGCTGTCAACAGCACGCGTGCGCCACGGCTTCTTAGTTGAAGCACTGCAACTCGGCAAGGTCTGGAGCCAAGTGTTTCGACCATGCCGGTTATTCCCAGTGTCGCTGACTAGTTGTTGTCAAAATTATGGTCCCTTTTTGGGTCCCTGTTACAGTGCGGCACCTCATATTTTGGGTACCCGTCAATGGACCCTAATTTTGACAACTACCCATATAGATCCTCAAGCTCGTGAGTCAGCCTGCTCTCTGCCTCAAGCTCAGCCTGTTGACCCGCCCTTGGGGGGGTGCCTCAAGGGAGGTTTATATATAACACTAATATTGGTATTAAGAGCAATAGTAGACTAATACGAATATTGATACTAATTACTAATACTTTAAGTATTTCCTGCAACCGGAATGCTACGTCCCATGGCTGCGCACTCCTTTGGTTTATCACGCGAGATCCCGGCAGCATCTCACTCCGAAGATAGCTTGAAATATGCTGCAGAGCCCTATTTGAGCCTGCAGTTTGCTGAGATCCTCTTCGAGACCGGGATTTTGGCTTCAGCCTGCCCATGACCGTCTCAGCCTGGTGTAAAAATCTTGGCAAACCTCTCGCAGTGGCAATACAGGAGGTAAACAAAAGTGACGTCGAGTCGGGGTGCTGCAGAAATACCTCACTGCAACATATCTGCAACATCGAATCTCAAAGTCGAGGACTGTCTGACTATGAGGCACGAAGCAAGCCGGGGATGATGACTATCAAGACATGGTCCTAGGTGGGCGAACAAGCATGACAGCAACATGGGCAGGGCGAAAATTTAGCCAATACAGGCTCAACTTCTACAGACGAAGTTAAAGCTGCAACCCCCTTCCTCTGCTCTCCAGAAACAGAAGCCAAGAGCGGTTACAGCAACATTTCTAGCCTTAGCAGCCTTAGCAATGACAGCTCGCTCTGGCGCTATTTCGGAGTGCAGGGCCGAAGCTTTGTACATGCTGTGCTCATGTGTCTTTGCTTTCGTCTGCTCCACGAATTACAGATTGGACGCCATCACCTGCATCGTTCGCCCCTGTGTCCGGAGCTGGTCCCTATCTCGCATAGATTCTGTCAACTTTGACATGAGGCTGAGGTTGAGGCAACACCAACTGTCACATCACAACCCTTGATCTCACTTGGCAACTCGACTGGTTGGTTGCTCCCTCACCTTGCGAAAAGTCATCTTTCCTCTATCGGGAAACACCAGGATGATAGGAAGCCGTTAAGCACGCCTTGTGTGCTTTAGGAGCACAGGAAAGACCTGACTCATCAAAAAAACTCAGGTGTTCTGCTGCCGTGCATCTTTGGGCACCTCTTGACACAGCATTCCGGCGGCCACACACGGAAATGGGATGGGCGGTCGTGATGCTGGCCCGACGGGTAGCTCCTGCACAAGCGGAGGAAATGGTTCAACTATGCGGTGTGACCCAAAACCTGTGACCTGAAACTGCACAACGAGCATCCTTTTACTAGTGCTTAGTGACTGGCTCGCGTTCGCACAGCGAGATCCCAGTACCCTCAACACCATGCCTAATGCGAAACGTGGCTCATGGCGTCACCTTGGAGCTCCCAGCCTCAAGCCCTCATCCTGGAACACCAACCCTGAACCGAAAGCCCCGAAACCCTAAACCCCCAAACTCTAACCCCTGAGACCCAAAAAAGCCAAAAACAACCCTGATGCCTATCGGGCTAGAGCCTGGCTCAAAGCGTTTGGCTTGGCCGCGGGTTGATGCCTTCAGCAAGTTGGACAAATTCCGAGTGGCTTCGTCCAAGGTTCAAGTTGGAACATAGACGCGCAAGATGATCTGTGTGTGAGTGTGTGTACTTGTACCTGTGTGTATACACACACACATAAATCCATCATCATATGGAGCAGATCCATACTAGCATATACCATACCATGTGCCACTATGTATCGTGATATTATATCGGAATCTGCAAGAACTGATGCTTGCTAAAGAGGGCTTGGGGGTTGTGCGACCTGCCTCAGAAAGACTTTCAAGGTGAAGCTGCAAGCAGCCTGTTAAGGAATGAAGCCTTCTGCGCATCGACAAAATTGGATCCCGCAATCTGTCGATCGCCCCGGACGAAGACTCCAGATCATCATGGAGTATCCTACCATCGCTTTCCGTCAGGATTCCGAGTTGGCCTAAGATAACCTTCAAAGCAATGCCTTCACTTTGCACCCGGTTCCAACCAGAGATGTCTTGCAATTTAGACCCTGAATGCCTCGATGCAACTTGAAAAACGAAACTCATGTACCAGCGACCCCGGAGACCGACGCAGACGCAGATTCAACTGCCCTGCTGATGGGTGCACAGAGGGTGGCCAGCAGGGAGTTCAAGATGAAGATATGACTAGCTCACCCTGCTGGGATCCGGAGTTGACTTACACTGGCTTGTCGGGATGCTGGGCCGCTTCTTCCAGAAAACAAGGAACTCACCGGCAAAAGACAACAAAAGCATTAATCGCATGTCTAGTGAAGTTTGTTGCATCATCTGGTCTGCGGGAGATGAAGTGACTCGCAAGAATTCATAGTTTCTGCATGGTGCACTGCACCAGACAAACCACGATTCGAGCAACCGGCATCTTGGCTGTCGGGTTCAAGGCTTCAGCCAGAGCGAAATCTGAGACATGCCACTACGTAAAAACCTGGGTAGTCCCAGATCGAACCGCTCAGCCACCCAGTTTGAGGGATTTGTAGTTCGAGGGTTTACGGCTCAGGCGGGCTTAGTTAGCGTTTGAGGGGAAGAAGAAGTTTGAGGGATTCTTGGGAGTGTACATAAACATATATACACATATATATATATATATATATATTTGTATATTTTAATGTGTAGCGATACTGATACTAGTATTTATCATCTCTATACCTGTATATAGATAGATAGATAGATACATGTATATGTATATTGGTTTAGGGAATTTTGGCTTGGGCATGGCCTGTTGGCAGAGGCTGCTGGGACAGCGGATCTGGCTGACCTGGCAAGCGCTTGCAGCTTCTGCCGCCGGAGTTCTGAGGGCACTGCTTAGGGCTTAGAGTATTTTGCTTCAGGCTCGCTGATCAGAGTGAAACGATCTCAGGGCTTAGGGTATTATCTTGTTTGAGGCTCCCTTATCATAGTTATACAGTTCTACATCCCGCCAAAGCCCCTTTGGGGTCTTGTGGAATGAGCCGATGTGTGGGTTATGGTCGTGCTCCGTATGTCGGCTGTAAACCTTTGCTAGCTCTTGAAAGCTCGCTTTGCAACAGGATGGTTGCATAGCCAATAACACCCAACCTCTCTCTTCTAGTCTTTGGGTTAGTGTTATGAACCAAAATCATAGGTTGTCTACCGGCAAAACCAAACGAAAGTGCCTCTTGCGAGCTCATCTAGCTGAATTTATCAAGAAGCCACTGCTCAAGGAGGCACTGAATGCCTAAACCCCAGACCCTTACAGTCGAAACCCTTCAACTGTAAACCCATCAACCCTATGCCCTTGAATCCGAGGGCCGGGAACTCTCATGGCTTCAGGGTTCGGATATGGCCTGGGTGAGGGTGATATTAGATTTTAACCATATGGGAGTTTCCGAAAATTAGGGGTACCGCGTTGTGGGGTACTTATAATAAGGATCCTACTATTTAGGGTACTATTTCGGGGTCCCCTATTTTCGGAAACTCCCATATAGAGATCACGAAGAACTACGATTGGGAGTTCTTCAGACCGCATCGTGCATAGGGCCGCAATGGAGAGTTTGGATCGTACTACAACCGCTTCCCTTTTTTGCACCAAAGACATTAAGCCCCGAACCCCTCCCTGAACCCTCAACGGTAAACGGCCCTGAACCCCAAACCTTACTATGTTTCTGAACTGCGAAGAGATCCTAGAAAAGCAAATAAGCCTTAATAGAGAGAACAGGGTTTGTTGTACAGTTTACTCTGTTCGTCTTACGGACCTTTAAGGCTCTAAGCATCATTAGTAGTAATTATTCAGGCTCCTGATTTTAACAAAACCCGACCATGCTTCAGCCTACACAGAGCCCCATACATCCCAGGAAAACCCGAAGTAATCTCTGTGTCAACCCCATCATACAAGCTCTGCAGACGCCCAAATACAGGGGCGTGAAAAAGCAGAACGGGTGCTGGTTCAAGGCCCCAGTCCTTCTATAAGTATACTTTATAACATAATGCCACGTAGCATATTCTAAATATTCAGGCCCCCATACCGTGGAAACCCTGTAGCGGCCGAAACCCTAAACCCCAAAACCCTGATATAGGGGCCATAATAATTAGAATAAAGTTTCGGGGCCCATTATACTACAGTATCATTAGAATAAGGAACCCCAAAATAGTATAAGTATTTATTCAGGCCCCTATATGGGTAGTGGCCCCTTTTTCCGTACCCTAAAATATTAGGCGCCGTATCATAATAAGGACCCACAAAGGGACCATAATTTTGACAACCACCCATATTGAATCGTGCAGCCTTCGTTGGCCGAAGAATCTGCCTCGGGCGAGGGCGCCTCCGCCTGCGTCTCTGCAGCACCAGCGCTTTGTGTTGATGGCTTCCGGGTTTGGGGGTTTAGGGGTTTCGGGTTAGGGTTTAGGGTTCAGGGTTCAGGGTTCAGGTGTTTCGGGGTTGAGAGTTTGGGGGTTTAGGGTTCAGGGTGTCGGGGTTTCGGGTTTGAGAGTTTGGGGTTTAGCACCTTGGGGCTTGAGAGGTCTAGGCCATTTTCCTTTGGCACGTTGCAAGGCTTGAGGTATATATCGGCAGGCGCATACTTCAGCCAAGGGCTTAATTAGTCGCGTGGCTCCTTCTGGGTGTGTCAAACACTCCCTAGAAAGGAAATAGGTATCCCTTCGCGGGTTCGGGCAGGAGGGGAAAGATTGCCTTGTAATTCTTAGCGACGTCGAAGTAATCACCCCCTATCACTACGAATCGTCTTTCCCTACAGCCATCAGTTTGCCAAAACCCTCTTCTAATCATCCAGACCCCTACATTCAACCCACATAATTAAGCCCGTGAAAGACCCATGCAGTCCCTTTCTAATTGTTGAGCCGCCCACATTACGTTAAACCGCTTGCTTTCCACTCAGAGGCCGCTGACCTTCTCAGCCACCACTTCTTCAGGAGTGACAACCTCGGCCAAAGTGTCTGGAAGGCGAACCCGAAATTTAGTCTCAGGGACGAGCATTTCGGCGTTTAGTGTTTAAGGCCTCGGGCCTCAGTTTTAAGGGGATGCCTCAAATCCCAAGTCCATATGACCTGGGCAAGTCTCAAGATGGCGTCTGCAGAAGCTCCATTCAGGTGAATTGAGAGGCATCGCATCAAGCAAAAACCGCACACAATCGGGATGGCTTCGCGAGCCTCCTAATCTGCTCCCATCAAGACCCTCGTGAATCTTTAGCTAGATGCTCGTTGGCGGTGCTGAGCATGTGCCCAATCCAATCACAGTCAGTCTGTTGGCTCCCATTTCAAACACTCAGGACATCCGAACCCCGCAAACTCCACATAACCCTTGTAGTGTATTACATATTGATATACGTACAGCAGATCAAACTCTGGTAAACGACCTTCTATCACGGTAAGTACAGTTCAGCATAGCTTAGTATAGTGTAGTATAGTATAGTGTAGTGTATTTTCAAGTATAGCCATATAAGCCTTAGATTAGTAGAGTATAGTGCAGGACAGTATAGTACAGTAGACTAGCATAGTATATATATATATATATATATATATATATATTCTAGTTTTGTATAGTATGGCATAGCAAAGTTTCCGAAGGAACAGAGACCTCAAGTGCTTCGCGAAGCGAAATCAACCCGAAGGTCCCGTACCGTGATCACGGGCAGGCCCCTCGAAGGTGCCGACAAAGGGGGCACCTGGCAGGGGTTCTCTGAACATAGCAGCTCGTCAGACTGTCAAACTGATTTGCTGTACTTTTCTGGGGGGGGGGGGGGGGGGCTTTGCAGGCTATGTCGAAGAAAGCTTCAATACCCCGACGCCTAAACAAAACCCTGGAAGCTGAGAGTTGCGAAGCTTCCGAGTCGCCAGGCAAAAGGCAAGGAATTAACATTCTCTCGACCATACATACATACCACAAGGTCAGCAATGTGCGAGGTGTTTGTTTTGAAATGACGAAGAGAAGGAGCCAGCAAACGGAAACATGCTGAATTGTTCGGCCGGGGCCTAATCGGCTTTTAGCATCCTAGTGTGAGCGTCATGGCAGAATGAGTATCTTATCCCTGCCGTATACCCTAAACCCCAAAACCTCCCAAACCCTGCAACCCCCCCCCCCCACCCCCCCACCCCCCTAAAACCTCACAACCCCCACCCCGCCCCCTCAAAGATAAAAATAATCATATTAATAATAATTGTAATAAAAGTAGTAATAATGATAGTCACAAACAATAGCCCCAAAAAAGCAAACGATAGCCTCCAGACACTCTTAGAAGCTTTGAGTTGATGCCAGCCTTGGTCTGGTCGAAAGCCAGCTTGTACACGTCCTTCGGTTGATGCTATGCACCCAGCATTACCCATAATAAGGAATAGGCGTATATCTATATATATATATATATCATCATCATCATCATCATCATCATCATCATCATCATCATTACCCATAATAAGGAATAGGCATATATATATATATATATATATCATCAACAGTTGCTCACTTGGAGCTCTTGGAGTGGGATGGATTGGCACTTGGAGGTGCATGGGTGGTTGCACGTCGGGTTATAATTAGGATAGCTATAAGGCTATAATTACACCCCATAGCAGCGCACTCATAACAAAGATGAACCTCCAAGTAGGCCAGTTTGCAGGCTTCGCGTCTAAGGCCTAGGGGGGTTCGTAGTTAGCAGTATTCGGGATTCGCTTCCGGACCGAGCGTTCACCGGTTTCCCGCAATACTACAGCTCGCTCCCACGCTGCGGCAGTGAGAATTATTCTACTCCCGAGCCCCGGTGGTAATGTGCACACTATACTTTCACGCTGGGCATCAGAATCAGCCCACATCCGTACTTCTGTCCAGGCAGTGCCCCGAAGATAAACAACTCTCAACTCCGCTCTTCCAGCGAGCTGGTTTCTGGGCCAGAGATCCTGAACTGCAACGTGCCCCATGTGATCTGAAATTGAAACTTTGGAAAGCAACAGCTGCAGACCGGATCATATGAAGAGGCGGATAACCAAGACTATTCGAGGATTAGTTAGCTCCCCTATTCCGGCTGAGACACGTCGTAGTGGTCGACGAAATGGGCTGTCATGCCAGCACCTCGGCACTGTCTGACTTACCTTGCGCCGGACCTTCCGGTGATGTCGACTGTCTCTTGCGTTTGGGCCGTCCGCACCAAGGGGTATGGGAGTTTGACCGATTTCGGGATGCGCTGAGGTTGCGACGGAGGTATTCTTTGAGCTCCATGAAGTCAGCCTATGCACGGCTTCATGGCGAGACAACAGACAGTCACTTGTTCCAGGAGGGGCCTCGTTCTGCCGTGGAAGGAGGAGAGTCTTCACCCCTTCACGACGTGCTGCGATCACCTGGTGGCAAACTGTCCAGCTGCAGGCTAAGGTGCTGGAACCCGAGGCAACAGCATGCAAAAGTGCGAGTCGCATTCAGATGCAGTACTTGCCGACGCATCTGCTGTAAGACAACAAGATACACCCGGATCGAGGCCTTCTCCTTGATGCCACCGACTTTGAGAACCTCCGTTTACGCAAACTACTGCCAGGGGAGCAGACCAAAACAATCGCAACTAGCAGCACAGTTGAGAACGTTCGCATCTGCCTTGCCCATCAACGTCAACTCGCCTGTCATGGCGATGTCATCCTCAGACGAGGCCAGGGCCCAGGCTTCGCAGAATCCCTGCCACCCGCACTACACAGCGGTTGAGGCTGTAAAGGGAGCAAGCCCTGTTGCAACTTCCCCAGGACCATCGAAACATCCCAGAACACGTTCGCCAAGGCTTTGGCCAACAGTGGGACATCGAAGGCGGTGCTGACGAGGGCACTAGTCCTCGGCTTCAGGGATAGATTGGTGTAGTCACGGGTCGAAGTAGATGAAGATCAACCATGTCGGTCACTCTGACATCCCAAGAACTGCCGGATCCAATATACGCACACGCCCAGGCGGTAGTTCAGCATTCAAGGCCGTCAGAGATTCGGAAAAGCAAGCGAACCAAAAAGTATCCATGGTTGCCGAATGGATGTCACGGGTGGGGTGGGCAACTGCAGCCTCTCAGAAGGCTGGGCACACCTCTGAACCCTAAGCCTCCAAACCCAAATGCTTGAACCGCAAACCCCCTTCAACCCAAAGACGCGACTGGACGGCAAACTTTATACCCTGAACCCCAAACGAATAAGTCGTGACCCCACACAGTGGCCTGAATACTTACCGTGCCTATATTAAACCCCCAAAACCGTAGCACGTACATGGTGACCCTTAGAGTAACCAAGAAACGCTCACCCGTACAGTATCCCTTACAGTAACCCTTTAAGTAACTCTTATAGCAACCGTTAAATTAACCCTTCTAGCACCCCTTATACGATCCCATATCAGGTCCCTTACATGAAGCCCTAAGTTGCACGTCCGAGGGGCATCGTCACCCCTGCCGAGGGGCCATCCTGGTGAATGCTGGCTTCGGAGCTTAGGTTTTTTGTGTTCAGGGTTTAGGGTACAGGGCTCAGCGCTTAGAGGTTCAGAAGCTGACTTTTAGATATTTAGAGGCTTTGAGGTTACGGTGCAGAGTTACGGATTGGGGTGCGGGTTCAAGTTTTGGGTGCCAGGGCTTGGGTCTAGGGGTTTAGGGTTCGGATGTTTTTTAGAGCCAGGATTTCAAGTCTAAGTCGCAACAGGATAGGAATCGTTGCTCTCAGGCCCCCCAGAGTTGAACCCGAAACTCTCAAGCTTGACTATGGTTTAGGGTTTAGGGTTTGAGGATATCTTACGAAACTGCAGTCCTCGGTCCTAGTCCACCTACCAGAATCTTCAACAGAAGACTGGCATCCAACCCTAAACACTAAACCCCTAAACCCCCAAACCCTACATCCTAAACCCTAGCTTGACGCGAAACCCTCCGACTGCACGTCCGGCTCAGCCTGAAAACCGCCAACCTGCGAAAGCCCAAATCAGAAATCTTCAATCAAAGGGGAACAGATGGGACCCTTAATAAGGACCCCGAGGTACATACCCTCAAAAAAATATACCCCTAATATGGAACATTATAGGGTAGGGGTCCCCGTTAAGGGTCCCTCCTTGTCCCCTTTGATTCAAATCCTGAACACTCAGAAGGCCAGAGATGGGACGTTTAATACATTATACATTATAGTATGATATACTACAAGATACTACAACATAATAATCAATCAACTGTAATATACGAGAGTAAACTAGACTATACTAAAAGTGTATAGTATCATACAGTAACGTACAAAAGCATAAATATGTTATAATGCACTATAATATACTATCATACCCTGTAGTCTCGACCGGAGCCTTCGGCGTGGCGCCCTCAGGGACATGAAGGTGAATGCTGGCAGTGTCCAAGAATTTGTTGTTGGAGTCCAACCTGGAGGAGACATTTCGGGTTTGGGGTGTTAGGGGACAGCCCATGCCTCCTGTCGCACAGCAGCAGCAGCAGTAGCAGGAGTCGTGGCAGTGAAAGGAGGAGCAGGAGAAGAAGTAGCACAGTAGTCAGTAGTTGCTGTCGTCATCGTTGCTGTCGTCGTTGTTGTCGTGGAAGAAGAAGAAGAAGCAGGCACTACTGGAGCTATCGTTCTTGTTACTGCCTGAACTCAGCTGATATCCTAACCCCATACCACACGTTCGGCCAACTGCGACTGAAGCTCCACGAGACACGATCCCCCTTAGAGAGAAGACGCGAGTGCCAGAGCAGCAAAGCTGAGATGATGGCTCCCGCATGAAGAGCCGGGCGTACGTCAAGGAGATTGAGCTGGACCTCGGGTTTTCGGAGTCCGGTCCGACTCGTTCCACCCGTTAAATCCACAGAGTAAGCCCCCCGGCTCGCTCATCACAGTGCCCAGCTGTCCGGTGACCTGCCAGACTTACTTTGCCCAGCTCAGTTTTTGAAGACGATGTAATAGAATTGTACAGTTTGGTTTATTAGAATATGATATGACGAAGTATAAGATAATATATCATAACATAACATAACATAACATCATATAGCATCATATAACTTCATATAAGATATTATAAGACCATATCATGTCATATCATAATGATCATATACGCGCTATAAAATAGCCTAAAACCGTACGAGAACAAAATACAAACGTAATCCATTTAATAAAACATAGCACGAATCCAGATCTAAATGTGCGAAAAAACACATGCGCGATGAGCCTGTCCTTTGGTAGAGTATGCTAACCGTCGAGATGCTGAACAGTGGTACGCCGGACCAAACCGTCAGCAGTATATGTAAGCTCTACATATATATATATATATATATATATATACACATGTATATAACTCTATATATATATATGCATACATACACATGTATACTCGACTTCTCTGCGAAATGCGCGTGTACAACACAACACATAAATACTTTGTATGCATACATGGATAATACCTCCATGCATGACACAGATATAGTCCACATGCCCACACATTGAAGGAAGAAAGATGCATTGATAAATGGGCAGATAGATAGTACACGCATATGTTGTGTAGATGGGTAGGCACACGGAAAGACAAACGTACACAGTAGGATAAAGTGAAGATGCACAATGCTGCGAGATGTAGTTAGATTTTAGACTTAAACTGCAGCCAGACACACTGCTATACAGAAGCGCAAAGTGCGAGGTGAAAGGAGTCATCGTGACGCGGTGTGAACGTTGGCGTAAAAATATGTGAATGAAAAACATACTATGCCACTGTGCGAGGATGTCAAAGAGAGCTGCTCGGTCCGTGTATACAACACCTATTCACACAGAGAGAGAGAGAGCGAGAGAGAAAGTGAAAGAGTGAGAGCGACAGAGAGTAATTACAGACATGCGTGTATGCGTGTGCGTGTGCGTGCAACAGCCCGTACCATGCTGGCAGTCGATCTGATTTGGGCTAGGTTCGAGGACTCCGCAGGTCACACAACCAAGCGCGCAGTCGCTCACTTCTGGTAGATTCTCTTCACTGCAATGTTAATGAGCAGAGTCTTGTCCATAAGGCCCCCCTTGTTGTCCATCACGAAGTCAAGGGCTCGATTACCACCGTCTGTCGTCGGCCTCGGTGCGAGCTTATGCTCCTCGTCATAGCTCATCTCTACGGGAACAATCAGCTGCCGAATTCCGCCTTCGTGCATGCCCCGGACGCCCTCATCGATCGCCTTGATGACAGTGCCGTCACCCACACGGAAACGAAAAGGATCAGGGTCTACGCCAGACATCTTTTGTAAGGTCCGTGTTTCAAATGGTCGTCCGAAGTAATTGATAGTGTAGCCCTCCCATGTGAAAACCACATAGTCGCCCTCTTTGGCCTCTGACGTCCCAACTCGTCCCGGATCTGCATCTTTGATCTGCAAGCCGCTGGGGAGCGGAGTGAAGTCCGGCATCTTCACCCGCTTCTTGGCCAGGGAGCCTTTTAGCCGATCCATCTTCTCATATCCCAGATCGACATTCTCGCCCTCCGCAGCGGCAGGTAGCTCTCCCGCAGCAAAAGCCATGGCAAAATCCATTGCGAACCATCGCAGTGCCATCTTTCGCCGCCCATTCGCGGCAGCCGAGACTTCAGTAAACGTCGAA
Source organism: Symbiodinium sp. CCMP2592 (assembly GCA_905221615.1). Taxonomy (NCBI): domain Eukaryota; class Dinophyceae; order Suessiales; family Symbiodiniaceae; genus Symbiodinium; species Symbiodinium sp. CCMP2592. Next base: position 562,671 of record CAJNDT010006091.1, on the reverse strand, counting down.
GCTGAGCTAGCCAGGAAGCCGAAGAGAATCGCCAGACCTAGCCATGCAAGTCTCAGTGGCCTGCATCCCAGTTTTGCGCCACTTTGGGCGTCTCGCGTCGCCATTCCCGCGCCCGAAGCACAACTTTTGCAGTAGCGCTTGACCCGAGATGCGCACAGAGTTGCTAGCTTCATCGTTGTTAGTACTGCGTGCCGCACTGCATGCGTTCAGCACCACCACCGTTATCTTTCTCATCATGGCCACTGTCATGACCATCGCTCCCACCATCATGATGCTGGTCACACTCCTCAGCAACATATTTACTAGATATGGGCAGAATACAGACTCTATGCAGCAACAATGGAAGCGGCAACAATTACGGGGTCGTTGTTACTTTCAAGGTTCTCATCGAAATCGTCATCATCAACATAATTGTCACCGTCGGCATCACATCTGACATGCTTGAATCTAGCTGGAAAAGCACGCCAAACGAACAAACACTCAATCCCACAGTCTGCAGCTGATTTTGCTGAAGCATCTACCAGTTTTCTGAAGTGAACATCTGACGGCGTTCGGAAGAGAAAGGAAGAGGCCTTGCTCTGTTGAAGTAGTCACAACCTTCAAGAGCAACCATCGAAGTCTCGAACCACGGCCGAGTGCCTGCATGTGGCCCTTTCCCGCACCGTTCTGTGGCTGCTCCGTGCTGGCTCGGCTCTCCTGGAGGTGGACATGCTAATCGCCTTTCTTGGGGTGAGCGCCAGCAGCGATTGTCAGGATTCCAGGTTTCGGATGAAGGTTTTTGTCTTTTTGTTAAGGCCTCTTTCTACGTCCGCGAAGACATGGGGATGGAGGTTTAGGACTTGGATTGTAGTGTGTGGTCCAACTCGCTCAAGCCTGTGGTAGGGAACAGTCGCATCGGTCCCGCAGCTGTGGCCGTACACCCAAAGTCCAGAACTCTGTAGCATGATCCTTCAACACTATACCTTCTCTTAGATTGTGCGTGACATTGGCCATTCATGTATGGTACCTGCAAATGCACACACGCACCCACAAGTTGTGTGCATTGCGTGTGTGTGTGTGTGTATATATATATATATATGTATACATGTATATGTATATATACATATATACATATATATATATATATATATATATACATATGCGCATATATATATATATATATATATGTATGTATGTGCACATACGCACATATACATACACCTGCACATATGTGCAAGTATATGTACATGCAGTACATATGCATATGTGTTCATAGATGACCATGTATATGCACATGTACAAGTACACACATACGAAAACATAGTGTGTGTATGATATACAGGCATACAGACACACAGACGTACATACATACAGACTTACGTAATTACATAATTACATACATACATAGAATTTGCATACATACATACATACATATATATATATATGTGATATAGGTAATACACACATACATATATACACATGTGCACATAGGCATGTGTGTATGATACTCAGCTTTATTCATATTCATGTCCATGGATAGGCACACAGGTCGATTGATTGATTGCTAGCTTGAACCAAAACGCGATTGCAGTTCCGCAGGCACCTCCTCCTGTCGTTGCGTCAGGGAAGCCATACCCCCTTGCACCCTGGCAAGCTTTCGAGACCAAGTCACTATACAACCCTTCTAGATAGTACCTCTTATGGATCCCTTTAAAGGAACCCTGTTCTAATTATTAAGGCCCCCAACTGGACTAAGGATAGTTTGGGGCGTGGGGTTAGCTGCGGTTAGCTTTGCGGCTACGGTACAGCACATCAACCAACACTAGCCTGTGTGGAATCGTTATCCTGTGCCTAGAGAGGTGCAGTTTTTGCTTTGCTTTCTTTGTGGACTGAGCTGCTGCTCCTCTTCTGTTGCCCGTCTGTCTGCCCCGCCCAGCTTTGCAAACTCAAAGCTTACTGGAAGCCTTGCCCCTCCCCGGATTTCGAGGCTGCTGCTGGAGGTCTTGGCCTCTCGAGCGGAATTGGAGTATTCTGCGGCTTCCTCCAAAAATCCACAAAGTGCGGACACATGGCCGCAAAAAAACACAGGCCAACAAGGCCTAAAACAATACAGTTGGGAGTCTGAAGCCAAAACCACTAAACTCCAAACTCGCGAGAACACTTCCATGCTGCTGGACTTCCCGCCTCCCGTCGGGCAAACGACCTCGGCTGCGGCGGTGGGGCTTGTCGCCAGAGCATAGCAACAGAGAGCGGGAATACTATTATAGCACTAGTACAAGTACGAGTACTAGTCCTAGTAACAGTAGCAGTAGTTATAGCAGTAGTAATAGTCGTAGTAGTAGTAGTAGTAGTAGTAGTAGTAGGAGTACTAGTAGTAGTAGTAGCAGCAGTAGTAGTAGTAGTGGTAGTAGTATCATGTAGTATCAGCAGCAGCAGTTCCGGTGGAGGGGTAGTGGTAGTAGTGCCAGTAGGAGTAGCAGCAGCACAACCAGCGCCAGCATAACCACTGCTGCTACTACCACTACTGCCACCGCCAAAACCACCGCTTGCAGCAGCACTGCAACTCCCAGCGCCACCACCCTGATCACGCAGTGTTTGGGGGCCAAGGCCCCAGCCCCGGGCTTCTACGTACAACGTGGCACCCCCATTGGCTGTCCACGCCAGGCCTGAGAAGAGGGAGCTCACTCATGTGGGGCATTGATGATACGTACCGGCTTCCTGCAAGGTAGTTCTGAGCAGTATCCACAACTCTTAACTTGCGTCCTGCCAGAGTTGAAGTTCAGTTCATCGGTGCAAAATGAGGCTCAACTCCAACATGGCATAGACTGAAGAGCATAGCTATGAATGCCGAAATGTTCAAACATCTCAAAATGTCACCAGGGGGTCGGCCCATAACCACCCCAGGCGGTGTGCCCGACGAGTAGAGCTTGTCCGACATGTGTAGCCTCGGCCGCTGGTTGCGCTGGGACCTTCAGACTTTCAGATTGCATACAGCCAAGTCCACGGAGATTACGGCTTTTGCGCTGTATCGGACCTTTTCTTCGGCTGTTTCGGGTGTAGGGTTAAGCCGAGCCCGATGGCTTCCTGAGCTTGGTGTTTGCACAAGCTGCTGAGACATGTAAGAAAACACCAGACATTTTCAGGCTTCTGACGTCCGCCCCTCTATGAAAGACCCCCCTACATCCCTTGTCACACGGGAGTGTTTTTTGCCGGACGAAATCGATCCGCTGTTCAAGCGCTCCACCTGTACACAGAGGGCTTGGCTGAACAGAAACATTCCCACAGGATTTGCGAAGTGCAACTTGGAGTCTTGTCTACAGACCGTAGCAGAGCGCACGAATCCACACATTCGGGACCGTACGCCCATCCTAGTTTGAAGAATAGCTTGAAGATTTGTTTGAAGATTTGGTAGATCTAAGGACCAACGAGCCATGACTGTCGGACTCGCGGCTCCGTCAAACCCTGTCCTCTCCACAATTTGAGGGGAGACGTGGGCCGAAGGACGAGTGCTAATTCTCAGACATGTACACGGCTGACGTCGAGGGGCAAACCACATGCTATTCCTAGCCTCGGCTATAGCATTGCCAATTCTACGGTGGTTATTATCCTTACTCCTATTGATGATATCTGCCGTTTTCGTAGCCTAGACCTGTTTCCAGGATTCAAAATCCCCCATCACATGATTACTACTTACAGGTATAAGTAGGGTGACTATACTTATAACCCATATTCGTGGACTTAGAACCCTACTTGTAACCACCCAGGATTATCCAAGTACAAGGGGGCACTTCGCGCATCCTGGGCAAAGCTGGGACGCCGGGGCGCACCGCACGCGCTCGGATGGAAGCCGCAGCCGGAAGCCGCAGCCAGCTTGGACCCAGCGCTGTGGGTTCAGGGTTGCGAATGGCATCTTTTCTCAAGATAGAAGCCTGAAACAGTGCTAGAAAAATCTTGAGACTCCTGTTATGATTCTGCAATAGTCTACTCCAAAACCTTCTCCCTCTTCTAATTTACTAATCATCACAAGATCAAGGAGCTCGTTTTGTTCTGAAAGGTGGAAAGTTTGGGGTTTCCATGGCTAAGGATTTTGGACTTGAGCCTTATGCTTGAGAGTTTTAGGGTTTACTTTGAGGTTGAAGAGTTTTGCATTTAGGGTCTGAATTGCGGGCCAGACTTCAAAGAACACAGCTGCATCACGGAAGTAAACCAAGTCCATGGTCATAGCCGTCCTAAAGACAATACTAGCGCTGCCTGCAAGGATGTCCGCAACAATCACTAAATCCTTCACTTTGCACACCGAAGCCCTAATAATCCTAATAATGATGTAGAGTACTTTCGGCTTTTGCGACCCGGTAGGGGAATACGCAGTCTGGCGGGCTGGACCATCACAACATGCTCTAACCTGGGTCTTGAACTTCCGAGCACAGTAGGGTCGAATCCATGAACCCGCAGCCGTTGCTTGAAGGCAAAGGCCCAAAGATCCCAAAGCGGAGTTCCCGCATCGGAAAAGGTGAAACAGGATCAGGCTCAGCGCACTGTGATTTTGCCGCTGGAACCGAGTGCTCTCGTCCCAGGCAGGCCGGTCCACCCAGACTTCACAGGATGGACGGCCTCCTTACGAGAAGGCCTACGCCATCAAGCATGATCGAGCACAGGCATTTAGCAGGGCTGGCGCATGCGGCCGATGGCTTTGGCGCGTCCCAACCATATGCGTGCAAAACCTAAGGAACCATGTGAAGATGCGGGTAGGTCTTTTTGCTGCTGCTAAATGGCCAAAACTAGAAATGCTGTCAGGCTTTGCCTTTGCCAGCACCCTTCGCCTTCTTCATGATTCCCATCATGACATCTTTGCGCTGGTCCTCCTTCACTAGTTCAAGGATGGCCATGATCTCAGCAACCGCGTCCTCCACCTAAGTTGGGCTGGGCTGGGTATAGGGTCCCGCTATGGTCCACAAAGAAAGAAATGATTCTGTACAACGAAGCCGTATTCTAATCATTCCATGGACCGTGAACCTAGTCCCATCCATGGAGCAGTTACTTTGCGAGATTCCACTCGGTCTGGGGTTTTCGGGTTTAGGGGTTTCAAGCTTCAGGCTCAGGGCTTTAACCCAGGGGATGCACCTTCTTCTCACTCCCTCTGCCCTCCTCCTCGCCGTCTGCTGACCCACCTCTGCACGGCCAGGGTGAAGGGCTTAGCTTAGGCGACTTAAAGGCTTGTGCAAAAGGGCTTCAATGTATAATACTTTTGTAGCGACCAACACGGGATATGATTAGCAACTGTGTAAGAAGGGTTCAATGTATAGTACTTTTATAGCGAGCAGCATGGGAATCATGGGATATGGCTAGTAATGATCAAGGCCTCTGTATTGAGATGCAGGTCTTGCAAACCCGAAGCTGGAGCTGGAGCAGGAAGCCTAAAGCTTGTGCGTACTGTCTAGGCCCCAAAGGGTAAGAAGGATAAGATACCGTCAACCCTAAACCCTAAGCCCTCGTCTTCTGTACTGTGCTTCAACAGCTCTGCATCTTCGCTTGGCAATTGGCACCTCCTGGCTATCTTACATAATGCCGTTCCGTTCGGCATCTGACCGCCCGTTAGTAAGCATGACAGTAGAAAATGTTAAGTAACATAGTACCGTTTGATATAACTATAACACAACATCATACAACATGATACAACGTAACATAAGATAACATACTATAACATAAATATGATACGATATGCTAGAATAGGCTAGAATGGACTGGAACACAACACAGCCAGAATAGAACAGAATAGAATGGAACGTCATATATCGTAGTATGACGTTTTGTAATGTGGCGTAATACCCATTTAGTATAAGTTGACATATTACATCGCCGTAGTATAACATGATAAAGTACATTGTAATACAACATAATAGATAAGAACACTGATTCATATGTAATGTAGTATAGTAACATGTAAGATCATCTAGCACAATACAACCTCATGTGCTAGAATATCACCGTTTACTACATAAACATGTATGATAAAGCATATCTTGTCTTGTCTTATAGCACCTCATGTATTATGTTATACTTTTTCTAACGATGTAGTATGATGTAGTATAACCTAATGCAATGTAACAACGCGTCATGTCTCTGATGGCTGCAACATGGTCGGCCTCCAACCCTGCACACGGAAGTTTCTTAGGATAGGGAAGCACCGAAAAGTGTAGGCGTATGGAAAAGAACTCCTTACACTCGCATCCGCTCTGAAAGTCGAAGGACCACTCAAGTAGCCCCGGTAGATGCAGAAAATACCCGCGTGAGAGCCCCAATGGCCTTGAAGCTGTCTGGCGATCATGGTGGCATATCGACCCTCCTCTGCAAACAAGGGCTCAGAAAGGTTGGGCTCGTCCCTTGAGCCCTCGCCATCTGGGCTTGGTTTTTCGGTTCTGTTGACAAACAGAACCAGGGATCGTAGAAGTTGTCTTTCAGAAAGCTCGCTGTGTGAAGCTCCTGATAGTGTGAGTGGGATATTCAAGCAACTCCGTTTCCGATGTGGGCGTGTCGAAGGGCTGGAGGGAAGATGTACAGCAATTTTGATTCGTATGGAGTGCTTCGACCCAGACCAGAGCAAACTGCTTTGGCGACAGAGGTGGCTGTCGCGATCCTTGATCTGCAGCAGTTCGTCATGCGTGCCCTGCTCGACGACTTCGCCTTGCGCCATGGCGGCTTTGCAACGCACAACTCTCATGCAAGCTGTGCCCTGTCACACGCAGTGTGTGCGCTGGGGCTGGGCACCTTCATGCAGGACGATGATGCGGTCGGCATCCTTGATGGTAGAGAGGCGGTGAGCAATGACCATGATGGTACCTTGCAGTATCTTGCAATGCTGCTTCCGACACAAACCCATGCCCTTTCTCTCTGGATATGAACACTCGGACTGATGTCATCACATGCCAACGTTGCTCGGGCTTGGGGCTTGCGACGCTTGGCAGGTTGAGGACTCCGAGTTCACAGCGAAGTCTGTAACAAGGTACTCGCAGCAAGGCTCCCCGGTTCATGACGCAGTAAGTTGAATGGTATATTATGCCTAGGCTGCCTCCAAAGCAGCCCTTAGAGAACCCTTATAGCAGCCCTTAGAGTAATTCCCATAGCAACTTCTCCGTAACCCTTACGGAACCCAAATCCCGAAGGAAAGTCGCCATCATGATAGCAACCCTAAACCCTAAACCCCTAACACCTAAACCCCTAAACCCCTAAACCCTAAACCCCTAAACCCTAAACCCTTACAGACCCTCCCTCCGTCGAGGTGCAGCTTCCCTGCATCTGCTGCATCAGAGAGTCCAAGGCTGCCTCCCCGATGTGCAAACGAATGCTACTTGGAGGTTCATGGGTGGCTATAAGGGCTCCTTTAAAGGGCCCCTTTAAAGGAATCTATAGAAATTTTTCTATAAGGGTATATGGAGGGTTTAGAACTCACTTGGAGGTTCATGGGTAGTTATAAGTGGGGTTTCAGGGGTCCTTTGAATATAAGGTATCTATACGGGTTCGATAAGGGGAGGTTCATGGGCGGTTATAAGTGGGGTTAAAAATAGGGTAACTATACTTATAACCCATATTAGGGGACTTGCAACCCCACTTAAAACTACCCAGGAACCTCCAAGTATTTAGGGTCGCCAGACGGGCTTCCGACGAGGGGCGCAAGGGTTGCTAGAAGTCAAGAAGGGATACTTGAAGCCATAGTGCCGCAGGACAGCATTGACCAGTGCCTAGCTGGGTGCTCCGAGCTGTACACGGAAGGATCGTCTCGATTTAGTGGATCGAGCCTGCACCATGGCCTCGTTTTCGGCATCTAGCCTGGCTGGCGGCTGGAAGCACCGGCAACACTCCCAGACTCGCAGGTCATACAGTAGTGTCCTAGATGAGCTCTGGATTCTTTTTACATTGCATCTTGCTTGTGGAACGTGCTGCGCAGAGAGAGTGTGTGTGTGTGTGTCTGGGTATACACACACATACGCACAGACAGACAGGCAGCCAAACGACAGCCAGACAGACAAACATACATATATATATATATATATATATGTATATCGCAAGTTCAATCATTCATTCATTCATGTATTTATGTATGCATGCATGCATGCATGGGATGCATGGATGCATGGATGCATGTAGGCATGCATGCATGCATGGATGGATGCATGCATGGATGGATGGACAGATGGATGCAGAATATACTGTGCGTCTACATACTGTCTGCAATTTGTTCTCTGTACATGCCGGTACGAACTTGCTTGTTTTAGCCTTCTCCGTACATCTCTCTTGCTGCTTTCCAGCGCACTGCGGTCTCCGATCCGGCTCCTTGATGAGGCGGGGGGGTTTGGTTTAGGGCGCTGCTGAGACCGCGGCGCGGAGGTAGCCTCGTCTAGGAGGAGGATGCGCGGCCTGGCGGTTCGCGTCACAAGGCTGTTGGAATTGGGGCTGGGGGATGTTATGTTGAATGGGGCCTTGGGGTTTGGGGACTTAACGTATGCTTTTGGGTTTAAATTGAAAGGTCTAGAGCCCAGAGTTGAAGCTGAAATATGCATGAACACAACCACGAACGTGCGTGTAGAGACCTTTGTGTGTATGAGAGTATGCATGTGCATAAAAATGCAGTGATGTATCTATTTTGATATTTCGTATATATATGTGTAGACGTACATGTGTATATATATATATATGTTGCGTAAAGATACTTATACAGGTACATGTACATATACGTACGTGTGATTATACATGCATGATCATGCATGCATACATGCATACATACATATATGTGCATACATACATGCACACGAACACATCTGCACACACGCTTACACATATACATATAGATACACAGCACATGTAGATGTACATGTAAAAACAGACACAGATATACATATACATACACATACACATGTATACACATGCACATACATATACCTTTGCATGTACATGCACATGCACACATGCACGCATGCGTATATACGTATATATATATATATATATACATACATACATATATATATATATATACACATGCACATGCACATAAACATACGCTTACACACATATGTATATATATATATACACATATATAAGTATGAGGACATACATGAACCAGTCATGTGCCCACAACATTTGTGCAAGATGCGGCGTCAGACGGCAAGGCTCGAGGACTTTCCCGGCCTGCGAACCAGAGCCCGGGCGATGCTTAACCGCTGCTTCTGGCCGCCGCTCAAGTCGTGGCCGCTCTCACCAACCATCGTGCTGTACCTGAACCGTAGTGTAGACCCCAGTTCGTGAGCCCCTAAACCCTAAAACCTATACCCTGAATTTCAATGTCATGTAGTTTTCGAAATCATCAACCTCTTTATTTGAAGGCCATGATATTGGGATCCCCACTGTGTTTGTTTATGAGGAAAGGGGTGGTGTCTGAATAAGCACCTACATTACAATTGAGGCAGCTGAGACGACAAAGACCTCCAGATCACTGTGCTTTGTCACGAACCCGCGTACACCTAGTAGGAGACAGCGAGAGGGAGAGAGATAGATAGAGATATACATACATACATACATACATACATACATACATATATATACACATACATACATACATACATATGTATATACACACATATATGAATATGTATATACATATAACTATATATATATACATATAGTTACATACATGTGTATATGTACATATATACATACACACGTGTTATGTGCATTTATTTGCGTTCACATGTTAATATACATGTGGGCCCATCAACCCCTGGGTGGCAAGTCGCCCTTCCGGCAGTGCCCGGATGAACTCGTCAGCGTTTGCAAGCTTGGCTGCCCGCTCCACATCCTCCAACAGGGCTCAAGCATCGGCAATCGTGTCAACCGAAATCGAAACAAAGGCATTAAGACTGCAGAAGTTGTACTTGCCACCCTATATGTATGTTCTTTTTTCAAAACCCTCTTTTCCTTCTGCCCAAAGGTATGTGGGTGGTTGTCAACATTATGGTCCCTTTTTGGGTCCCTATTATAATACGGCACCTATTATTTGGGGTACCCAAAAAAGGGACACCCATGTATGTATGTTCATGGTCTGGTGCTTCCGTGATCCTGCGGCTCTCGGTGTCTGTCGGTAAGTTTTTTTTGGCGTGCTAGACAGGCTCGCTGTTGCATTGGCTGTGCCGCTGTATGTACCAGCACATGGTGCGGACTGGACAAGAGCCCTGCTGGCAACTTGCCCCTTCCTGCTGCTGCAACAGCAAACCGGGATCATGTTCCTTTACCTACCCACGAGAACTAGAGATGCAATGGCGAGAAGGGGCGGGAGTCCTCCATGGTGTACTCCGTCGCTCGGAGACCATAGGTGATGTTCCTTGAAAATGACCGAGACAAGCCATAAACTCCATTGATCACATCTATGGGCTCACTAGCTTTTAAGGTAAGATGCAGCATGAAACAATCACCTGAACCGTAACCACGACGGTCCGGAAAGACGTGCATCGCTGCGAAGCAAACTTGCAGAGAGGGGATATGGGTAACAAGGAACGGCTTCTCCCACACACACACACACACACACACACAGACTTTCTAACCCTCCCACACTTCGAAATGGGGTTTGACTCTGCGATCACCCGATGCAACACACCTCAATAGCAAGCGAATCTGCATTCAAGGCTCTCTGTCACCGTCATCCGGAAGAGCTGCGTGTCCTCTAGATTCTTCTGTGCGTGATTGGCAGACACATGAGCTCAGGAAGCAGGAGGCTCGAACAGCGGCTTTATACTGTGTCTCGCACTCTCAAGCTTCACTTGGACAGTCCTGCGACACCACACCAACTTTATTGCGGTACTGCAGGAGGTGCATGCGCTGCAGTTCCGTGGCATTCAGGAAAACCCTTAGCTCAAGCGATGGACATAGGCTGCATAGTTCTCTTGGCTGTGCTGCGGAGGCTAGCTACTACCTACCAAACAGGGAACAGCAGAACTTCTGCCAACATGACTCTGGTCCGTTTTGTGCATCTTCCCACTTGCTCTTGCCCGAATCATGGCGCATCAGCCGAATTCCGAAATCTGGTGTTGTCCGGCCTCCACCCAAACTACCGGAACTGAAGTCCAACAGAGTTGCGGTCCCATATGGCTCGTTGGAATGAAGCACCCGCTAAATCCCAACCCTTGAACCCGAGCTGCCGAGCGCTAAACTCCGAGCCCTAATATTACTCTCATTACTACTACTACTGTTATTACTACTAGTGCTATGATTGTTACTACTATTGCTGTTATTGCCATTATGACCACTATAGTAAAAAGCCAAGCCCCTGAGTCCCTGAGTCTCTCCGTCCAAAGCTGGTTGGCAAGACAGGAAGCGCGCCACCCTGTGGATCATAGAAGCGCAACACCAGCTTGCCTGGACCGGAGGATTTTTTGCATGCTAAACCCTGGAAACCGGCTTAGAATGCTTCTCCATGTTGGCGAGCTGAACGGAAAGTGGAGACGCTAGTCTCGAAGTTAGTCACATCGAACAGGCGGCGGTGGCAACACTTGTCCCGATGCTGACGGCGATGTGAGCCGCGCAAGTATTGTCTTCCGCTGGACCACTGCATGATTATGCAATAATGTCAGCAACCTTCGGACTCATAGCTACAGTGGCCACGAAGATTGCAAGACGATGATAAGCTTCAGAACTCAACAATACCCCTTACGCCACTTCACGACCAGTTTCTTCTCAGCCGGGCCACTCAGTGTGGACTTTCCACACCCACTCTTGCCGACGACTGCTGTTGTCTTTCCAGCTCGTATATCCAGGGTCACACCAGCCAGGACCTGACAGCAGCAACAACATTGCTAGTATGACCAAGCTTGTCACTGTGTTGCTGTTTCCTGCGCCGACCCACCACAAGATGCCCTCCGTCTTCACCTACAACTACGAGTATTGCTCACACCTTGGTACTATTCTGGTGACGGCACGCAGGGATGATGATGATGATGATGATGATGGTGATGATGATGGTGACGGTGACGATGACGATGATGATGTTGGTCCGCAGAGGAGAGGCCTTCTTGTCCGGTCTTGACAGGTATGAGTACTCCACATTCTCGAAGCGAATTCCCACCTCACAGCATTGTGATGTGCAGGAGCAATGCTCATGCGAGTGGGTGATGGGGCAGTCGACTGAACTGCGTCGATTGCAAAATGTGCGAGTTCAGCTCCATGCCTGCTTCGACTCCTCGGGGAAAGCCTCGCCTTCCTCCTCACATGCCCCACAGGCTCGCACAGGGCCCCAAAAATCTGTATTCAGTCGGGCATTGCAGCACCTGCGGTAGAGGCGAAGCAAAAGCTTGAAAACGGCTCGGCGAAAGCCCTACACCTGACTGGAACCTTCGTGTCTCAAGGTGGTGAAGAGGTCCTCCGGGATGTCTGGCTCCAGGTCCAGGATCTCAAAGACTCGCTGCCCGGCACCTCAACCAACCACCTACTAATGGGGCCTTAATAATTAGAATAGGGTTTTGCGCCTCAGTATACTATATTCATAATACGGAACCCCCAAAATAGTGTTGGTCATCGTTTAGGCCGTTTTAGGCCCCTACATTACCTGCTCTGCCTTCCACAAAGTCTTCAGGGTTTGGGGACCAAGCGTTGCGGCACGAGCTGGCGTGAAGCGCCCTGAGCTTGCATGTCGGAGATCTCACATAGCTCTCCTAAACCACAGCAGTAACTCAAAGGCGATGATCGTGAGCATTATGAGTACTATTGTACTTAGTATTATCATTAGTAGTGTTGTAGTTGTAGTTGTTTTTCTCAAAACTGAAAGTGCAAGAAAGCTACGCCAGGCCCAGGCCCCTGTCTTTCAAGGCCAAGGCACTCACGGCCTTCACCGGCTGGTTGATATTCTCATTCAAAGATGTGAAAGCGGAACTGAGCCTCGGGTCGATTTTTCTGGAGGGGGGTTGTGATTGTGATTGTCGTCTTGTCGAATTCCAGGTTCGGAGGGGTTTGGACACTAGGTTTCTGTCTAAACCCTACACCGTCACCCTCGTTGCGCTGGCACCTTCAACCCTAGAACCAAAACACCCTAACGTCCCGAAAGCCCTCAAAACCTAAAGCTTTGAATTCGGGGTTCTAGACTTATGTCAACCCTAGACTTGTCATACTTAACCGAAGTGTGTCCCTGAACTCCCGTGGCCCTGAAACCCTGAAGCCCGTCAAGACTTCAAGACCTGCCAAAGGGCCGATTCCAGAGGACGGTGAAGGTGATGATGGAGCCGACCTCAGTTTTGGAGTCTTGTGTCTTTGCGGTTTCAAACTCGTGTTTTGGGTTTTCTGGTTTCCACGCTTTGGCCCTGGCTTTTGGTAGTCTCTTGGAGTCGCCCCAACAGTAAAGGTTGCAGGGCTTCGGATGTAAGCCCATGAGTTTTTCATTTTGAGCATGGGCTTAAGGTTTAGGCTTTAGGGCTTAGGTTGGGACATGTCTCCGACTCCAACAAGCTACGGAAATATGCGTCAGTCACAGTTGATCGTGCAGCCTGGGTCTGGGTTAAAGTCGGAGTCGCCCTTGCACGGTCCCAGATCCTAAGTTATGTCTGGAGCCGAAACCCTGAACATAAACCCTAAACCCCAAACCCTAAACCCCAAACCCTAAACCTGAAACCCTAACCCGAAAGAGATTCGGCCTTCCGGCCTCAAACTCGTGCTTCAGGGCCAAGTGCCCGCCGTAGAACCTTCGTGGTTGGGAGCTCCCTCGTTGAAATGGGCGAGGTCTGGGGTTTAAGGCTTTTTAAGTGGACTGTGCTCTTCTTGAGGTCTACGGTTTAGGGTGCGAGGTAGGCGGTTTAGGATACCTGGGAGGTTTAAGAGTTTCGGGTTTGGGATCTAGGGTCTGCGGTTGAAATGTTTTGTGGTCTAAAGCTCGTGAAGAGGCAGGTCCCCGCACAGAGCGGGACCTCTCCCCGCATAAGAAACCGCCGCTTACCATCTAATGTAACATGTTTCAATAGGTAACAATAGTAACAACAATACGATAGTATGACAGATTACCCTGACTCGGGGTGCTAGGACCTTCAGCTGTTGGCCCCCCTCCTAGGGATTGCAGGGCAAATGCTCTAGCCTCTTGGTTTAGGATTCTGCGCCGGACTTCTGACCGATTTGCAGTGAAGTGAAGAAGTGTTCAGGCTTGTTCAGCGACAGTCTGGAATTGCATTGGTACGCAGCTGGCACAGCCCACATAAAAGAGTAGCATGATGCACCATACCTACCTGTTGTAGTGGTTTGGATATTTAGTGTGACACAGATTAGACAGCGCTTCGCCGCAACTTCGGCGATACAACGTTGGGTGATGCGTGGGGGTGCCCAGATCGGCAGGCATCCGGTGGGCCATGTTACATTCGAGTCGCTTCCCCCAGGCTGGGACCCGAAAGTCAGAAACCAACTTCAGTTTTGGACTTGTTCGTGCTCGCTGTCGGGGTCTCTCCGAGCTCCGCACACCATCTTAACCAACATTTTTCGACAAATGGTGATGACAACAAAAGCTGCCATTCTTAGACGGGGAGCAGGATGATGAAAGAGGCCCCCTGCTGGACCAGCGCGGAAATCAGCCCGGCTGCGCCCTGTCCCCATGCTGATCGGAGGCCTCGGGACAATCACATCTCACAAAGCAGGTGCAGCATCATGAATCCCACAAGTCAAAGGCCCACATGAAAAGATAACGAAGGCTTGCACAAGGCACACCCTTCCGTCAACAGCTGGCATTATCTGTCACAGTGTGGTAATGACTGGGTGACCAGCCTACATCCTTCGACTTGTTGATATGCCCTGCCTTGGCTGCTGGCACAGCAGACTTTCGAGAGGGCAGAGGAGCGCATCCGAACTGCCCAAACCCCCGTAGCCACAGCTGAGTGGGAAACATGCGCATGACTCCCCAGCACAATCTTGTCAGAGACTTATGATCCCCATGATTCCACCGTTAAATTGCATCGTGTGATGGGAACTTCAAGTGCCACAAGCCAAGGAACATATTTCTCCATCTCGATGTCCCGAGCTCCAAACCTGAAGCTGTAGCCCAAGCAACATCTGAATATGCTCCACGGAGTGCTCCAACAATCGAGGTAGGAAGTTTATGCAACTTTCTCATTCTCGCCACGACCGACCTTTGTTTAGTTATCCGTCAGCTCGATGCTGCCCAATATTCTCAAGCCTCCAGTGATCCAGCCACCAACTGTTTAGCCGGTACGTGGAGAAGTAAGCCCTAAACCCTAAACCCGATAAATCGCAAAATAGTAGGTAATTTCGTGGCCAAACCATCAGGCAAGAGAAGCCGCAATGCTCGCGAAGCTACCATGCAACTGGCCTTCTACCCACGATCAGCAAGGACGACAATAACTGTCATCATCATAAGCATTCTCATATAGTCGTAGTCAGAAGCACAATCACGATTACCATCCAAGCCACAATCAGACGCATGACTGTTAACAACAGGACTAACACTAACAACAAAACTAGTAGCAATTAAGTATAGCGATAGTAGTAGTAGTAGTAGTAGTAGTAGTAGCAGCAGTAGTAGCAGTAGTAGCAGTAGTAGCAGTAGTAGCAGTAGTAGCAGTAGTAGCAGTAGTAGTAGCAGCAGCAGCAGTAGCAGCAGTAGCAGCAGTAGCAGCAGTAGCCGCTGTAGCAGTAGTAGCAGTAGCAGTAGCAGTAGCAGTAGCAGTAGCAGTAGCAGTAGCAGTAGCAGTAGCAGTAGCAGTGGGAGTAGTAGTAGTAGTAGTAGTAGTAGTAGTAGTAGTAGTAGTAGTAGTAGTAGTAGTAGTAGTAGTAGTAGTAGTAGTAGTAGTAGTTATGATAGTAGTGATAGCTTTCCTCAATAACAATAACACAGACAATGATCGTAACAATAACAGGCGACATTAAAACAACCTGAACAATAACAACAATCGGAATCATCGTCATGACAGAACAGTAGCAATAAAGCAACACTAGCCATAAGCCTATACAAACAGCATAAAAATGATCCTTTGGTCATGAACGGATGCGCAGTCCTCAAATGTGGACCCCGCAAAGGCTAGACCAAGCTTAGCCGCATTCGGACCGTGCGGATGTTTGTGAGAGCCTGTGTCGCACTACCTGACGCGTCGGCCAAGTAGGTCCACCTTCCGCACCAGGTTCAGTCAGTGGTTTAGGCGCCGTGAGGTGCTAGCCTTGGTTGAGCTTAAGTTTGCGGCCTGGTGCTTACATCGCTGCGCCTCTGGGAAGTTGAATCTGCAAACTGCTGTAAACGGTACAAGGCAGATTCTCCCGCGGTACACCAGGTTTCAAATGCAGAGTATCACAGAAAAAAGTCTTCAACCATGTGGCCACGCAGCGCAGCCTACAGCAGAAGACTGGCTGACTCGCATGGAGCAGCCTATGCCATGCAGTCTGCTGTGGTGCTTAATTAAGCATGATGTCCTAGTTTGGTCTCCAATGGTCCATGACGGCCTGAGTATCTACGGAGGTAAGAAAAGCGTCGCTGATGGAAGACGAGAAATCACGAGAACAACGCGGACAGGTCGACATGAAACATAACATCCTAACGCACGTGATCGTTTGCAACGATACTGCGGATTCTACTGCACAAGTTTTTGGGGTTGGCGATTTACTGATCTGTGGTAGTGGTAGTTTGTAAAACGAGTTCATGTAGACTCTGATCATCCGAATTGCTCGTGGGGCATGTGAGTATGCATGTATCTCCGCATGTAGAAATCTGCCCGTACGCATACAGCCTTACATGCCTGCATACCTACGCACACACGAACACACCCAAAACTCAAACTCTAAACCCCTAAGACCCTCAACCCCAACTCTTGCAAAGACAATTCGAATTCTGAATAACAAAGCTAAATCAAAAAATGGAAAAGCATAGGTGCAGCCGGATGACTGGGACATCATCAGCTTCGAGGCCCACGTGCTAAACTCAGCGGAGATGTGAACCTAAAAACAGGCAAGACTCCAAACGGTCAGGGTCTCTGTTTCAAGGTTTGCGGTCTTCTTCTTGTGCGGGCCCTTTTCCCTCTGCTTGGTTCGCGTTAAGAGTTCTCATAGGGAGCACCTCTGGGCGCTTTGGGAAAAGCTGGGGAGCGGACCACCGGCGTAAGCACGGTGAAGGCGAGTATTGTGAGCCTCCAGGAGGATTGAAGGCAGATGCCAAAGCCCACGGCAAGCATGACCTCTGGGGTCTTAAGGACTTTATAGATCAGGGGTCGAGGGTTTGAAGGTTTAGGGTTGGGGGCTTGAGGAAATTGATGTGTTGATGGGAGATCGATTTTGACTAGGGAGCTTCACTGTTCTTGGGCTTCTGTGTAGCTCACCGACTCATGCCGTACGGCTGCTGCCACACGGGCCCCTTTCAGTGTTCTCAGCCTCCTTGCCCTTTAGTCTATTTGCACCTGCGATCCAAGTGGCGATGTTGGCCACAAAAGAGTTCATGATGATGCTTACCTTGCAGGCTTGGGAAGTGGCAGTTTCGTCTTGGGCAGCTCAGAACCCACAGGGCGACGGCTCTAGCTCCAGCTGCCGGAGAGTTGCGGGTGACAAGGCCTGCCGCATGTCATTGTTCAGGCGCGAACTCAGTTGGCCAGTCATCGCCTGGAGGCTGCAGCACAAACGACACCTGACCCTGCGGAGTCCGGAGAAATACTACAAGCAGCAAAGTGTAAGCGTTGCTTCTTGCAACACAGCTGCATTGTCGTAGAAGGCAACGTCCTGTTCAGGCATCGTGCAGATGAGCAAGAAGTCTCAAATCACTCCCGACTCTGCCAACAGAGCCCCAATCTGGTGCTCGCTGCTGTGGCTTGCGGTCCTGTCGGAGTAGTGCTCCAAAGAGCTTCACGGACATGTTGGCTGACATTCTGGTCTGCAGGCTCCTTGCTGTCTGAAGGTTTGCGGGGAAGGATTTGAAGGCATCAGCATTATCAGCATCATCACAACCAATAGCAACACCATCTGCGTCATGTATCATCAACCGGAAGTCGGAAGAAGACCACCGGGCCTTTCGATGCCACAGGCCTCTGGCATGCTCTCAGCCCAACCTCATGATTTTCGCACACCACCAGACCTCAGCCTGTCTAAAAGTCGGACAGTGAAAGTCGGTGTTCGAAGGTCTTCAGGGCTGAGGGTCTTGGGAAGCCGATCGGAATACGCGATCTGCGGACATCTCTCCAGATAGAGCGACCCTGTGGAAGATTTGACAAGTAGCCTGGGGCCTGGGACCTTCAGAAGCTGAAAGGCCCTAACCCAGACTCCAAACTGCAAAAGCAATCTTACGCAAACATTGGCCCAGGCATCCAGGATCCCAAATCTTGAGACTCTAAACCCTGAATTCTGAACCCCGACATACTTTGAGAGCATCGTTGAGGCGGGCATCTGAATGGCTATGCTCATCGCGCAGGACGAGATGGCGTTGGCCACAACAAGCAAAGCGAACTCCAGGATGCGCTGATCGAATTCTTCCTGAGAGTGCCAGAACAATGTAGTCTGTTGCAAATCTGCTTGTCCCTCTATCTCTCCACCCGTTTGTCTGTATACATACATATCATGTGTCTTCGCGCTTCCATGTGCGCGCTACATTACTTGATCCCATCTTGCATGCACTGGCTGCATGTTCAGGAGAGACCGATGGGACCCAAAACTTTGATGCAAACGGCTGGTATAGTATAGTATAGTATAGTATAGTAAAACTATAGTATATTATAAGTTCAAACCCTTAACGCTGCAAAGATACCGCAGCACTTCTGACTGGCACAGATCGAAGCCAAAGAGGTTCTCTCTTTCTAACTCAATCAAACGAAGGGAGTGGAACAGGCTGCTCTTTGTGTTGGATTGTGCTATGGTTACCTTTCGGTGCTTAGGATTGGGTATGGGTTTGGGGTTGGGGTTAGGGTCTTGGGTTTTTGGTTTCGCTACATTTCGCTTCATGGTTTTAGGTCACCCACTGGCCGTCCTGAGCCCGGATGGAGGAAACATTCATGCATTTGCGGCTTCAGGGTTCCGTGCCAAGCTGCATCCGAAAACCTGGTCATCGCACTGATGGTGTCACCCTGAGCCTCACGCGCGTGAGGAACCGAACCGCTCCATGTCCGGAGCTCAAGGACGCAGACGCACAGTATGGAACGCTGACCTCTGCGGTGCTAAGAGCCTCCAGACAGCCGATGCCTTCAACCCTGAAGCCTCTCCTTAAGCTCCTGAGCGCCCTCGAAGCCTGAAGCAGCAGGCCTTGGGAATGTAGGCACCGAAAAACTGGCTGCCGCATACACAGAGCAGCACCACAGCGAGAGTGCTCCCCTCAGCAGCTTCGGAATGCTTCTGGAGTGGCGGATGGGAATGTTGCTGCAGCACAGACACAGGATGATATGTAACGCAGAGAAAAAAGCACATGTTCCCATGCAAATTATGCAAAATTATCGAACATGTGTGTGCGTGTGCGCATGTATATGTATGTGTATGTGTATGTGTATGTGTATGTGTGTATAGATAGATATATATATATATATATATATATACATCGACGTGTCTGTACAGAAGGGGTCCAAGTCTTGTGATGTTGGCCAGTTGTACTACTGCGCTCGGCAGCTTCCGTCTGAAGGGACCTCGCCTGAGAGCCTTGGGGCCACGATCTTCATCTTCGTCCAGGCTTCCCAGAGCAACAATAATAATGATAATGATGATGACCGTAATATTAAGCATAGTCATACTCATCACTGTAGTAGTATATATAGTCACAATACCAATACTAATCCTAGGCTCTCCACCACCAGAACTGCGGGCAGAGGCACTCGGACCAGCCCGGAGAGTCGGCGCATGTACTGCATCCTCCGCTTCCGTCTTTAGAGGTTTAGGGCTTTAGGGCTTAGGGCTTATAGCCTTTGTTTTTGTTAACCCTCTTTTCCGACTGCTCGGTGCGAGTTGGGGCTTTAGGGTTTAGGGTGCTGGGCTTATGGCTTCGGCTTAGACTTCAAAATTTGGGTTTGGGTTTTGGAGGCTTGCCTGGCTCGCTCGGGACATATCCTCTACTACAGCAGCAAGCTTGTCGTACCTTCACATAAGGCACGAGCTTCCGGCTTTTGAAGTTCGAGAATACCGGTCTAAGTTCGACAGCATCTGAGACAAGTCAAACCCTAAACCCAAAGAGCCATGGCACACAGTCATCGGCTGGGCATACTTTGGCCCCTTGTCTCCACGAAGGATACCGGCTCCTCACGCAGCAGAGGCTCTCATAACGAACGAAATGCAAAGTTCGTGCCGGCCGAAAGAACAAACCCCATGCCAAGGTTAAATAATCTTGTTTCGCTTGGTATACTACAATATCCCCTTCTGGCCCCTGGATACATAGAGTGTGCATAATCTCAAAACTATGCAATGTGGGAGTTTCCGAAAATAGGGGACCCTAATATTAGTACCCTAAATAGTAGGATCCTTATTATAAGGACCCCCAAAATAAGGTACCCCTAATTTTCGGAAACTCACATGTTTGAAACCGAAGTATCCCCGGGGGAGCTCGGGTCTGCTCGGGCAGTCTGACCTATGCAATCGATCGAAAGCGTCCGATGAATGTACATCCTATGTGCGTACACATATATACAAATATATATATATATATATATATTCATGTTTACAACATATATGCATATAAATATACAGAGAGTGTGTGTATACATACATATATATACACATATTCATGTATGCGTACATGTGTATATCTGTATATAAGTATGCCCATACGCATTTACACACATATATATATATATATATATATTTATATACAGATATCATACATATATATATATATACATATATATATATATATATATACATATATATATATATATATATATAAATGCAAGAAAATGAAGAAACAAACCGTAAGCATGGCAAGAGAACCAAAGATACATGCGGCCGACGGAATGGAGACATGGAGGAAGATGGAGACATGGAGGAAGATGGAGACATGGAGGTGGGCCGCATAAACATGTACATCTCGAGCATAAAAAATGACACCCAGTCCTGTATATACATATATGTATGTATGTATATGTATATATATATATGTGCATGTATGTATGTACGCATGTATACATGTGAATGTATACTTATACATATACATGTGTATACAACTATTTGTATGTATGGATCAACCGAGACAAATATTTCTGAGTGGATCTTCAGCTCAAAATCTGACCTCTCATCTTCTAGATGATCATACATGTAGATATATGTGTGTATATATATATATATACATATACATATATATATATATACATATATACATATATACATATATACATATATACATATATACATATATACATATATACATATATACATATATACATATATACATATATACATATATACATATATACATATATACATATATACATATATTTATGTATATACATACATATATATATATGGTCAACAGTAAGGCCGCATGAAAATGGCGACAGCAGCAATCACAAGCCTGGTGGCAATTCTGGAAACTTCCGAATAAGGCTCCTGAAGCCTCACCAGCTGCACCGGCCTTCACGGCATTTTTCCTGGAGGGCTGACGACAGAGGCTTGAAAATTGGCCGCAGCAACGATTCCTGCGAGTCTACTCAGCCACGGAAGTGCAACGGTTCTGGGATGAGGATTTCGGGTACCACGGTACTGATTCCGGCGACTTCGCTGCACCTTTTTTTTCAATGCGATACTGGCAGCGCATGCAAGCATCCTCAAGCCTGGGACAATCTAAGATTGCGTCCTGTAGCAGGCAGTGCAGACGTTGAAGCCTGCAGCAGCAGTACAATTTTCATCCCATTGGACAAACGCGAAGATCTGTCTTGAGATCCCATGGCGAGACATTGATACGGATCGATCCTCCGCGAGCTATCTCGAGATGGACACATCCGTTCTGAAATCTCGCTCCATCGCGATCTGGGAAACAACCTTCACTGCCTCTGCAGCAATACGGTGACGGTGTCACAGAGCGTGCCTCCGAAGCCCCACCGATTGGGCGCACAGGTCCGACACTGCCTTCAGGATGGCAGTGTATATCCGGTCCGCTCACATAAAGCTGATTCTTAACGTCTGCAGCTGCAACCCTCAGTAACCCTACACGACACCTTGACAGGGAGTCTACACACGAAAAAGCTCCTGCTCCACATGAAGCTGAGCGCACGGCAAGGTCAGATAGCCGCCCGTAAGTTCCCCGACCTTCTCGTTGCACAAGGAGCACCTCACGAAGCCTCACCAGCACCAAGCAAGGGTCTACAGAACAAGCACATAGGCGTGAAGACATGTCAGGAAAGTGACGAGAGGCAACTCCGTGAAAACGTAGATGAATACGGTACTCATACTACTCGTATTGATGAGCAAACAACAGCGCAAGTATCAAGGGCACCGTCTAAAGATCCTTTGTTCTCCAGGATGCCTTTTCCCTCAACATCCGTCCAGAACAGAGGATGCTCATGGACTCCTCTTGCAAGCGAAGATGGTAACCGCAGTCGTCAGAAGATCATAAGGTCTAACTATCGCACCCTCGCAGGATAAGATAATTTGTAGAATCAGTTGTTACAACTACTGTTGGCAGCGAAAAGACTACCAGCAAGTGCAACACCGCCGCCACCACCACCACCACCACCACCAGTGGCAGCAGCGGCAGCGGTCATCATAGCCCTCAAAGGATTTCTACATCAGTGATCGGCTGACCACGGTGGCTATTACGGACTATTCATGCTTAGGCTACTAGAAACAGCAGCCGAACAGTCGTCGTCCTCATGGCGTTGCCGTCGTCGTCTTGGAGAAACCTCATGTTTAGCGATTCTGTCGTGGTTGACCTCTTCGGGTTTCGGGTTTATTGGGCTCGTGTCGGCTCCTTTCAGCGTCACACTCTCCCCAGCAGTGGCCGCCTGGATCAGACCTGCGACCAGCGTGCAGGCCAGCAGCTGCAGAAGTGTTCCGATTGGGGCTGCTAAGGACTACTACGGCATGGCTCACAAGCACGAAATATATATCAGTCTTACAAGCCACGCTGAATCATCCGGCAAGAGACATGACACAAGTCATAGACATGCCCGCCAGTCCAATACCCGGCTTGATGATACTCCAACGAACATGCTTACTCCCTCTTGGGAGCCTGCACATGTCAGACATGCCTACGAGCGTAAATTGACTCGCGGTCCCTCCACCAAAGAGCTCCCCACACGACCATGGCCAATTCTGCATTCTGTCGTCTCAGTGGCCCCCCTAAGCTTGCCGAGCTTCTTTGCTACACTGCTGGCTCCACAAGAGAGGATGCTGTCGCTGCTTGGCTGGCGACTGCGGTGTTTGAGAAAGCCTGACGTCCTTGGCAAGGGTTACAATTACAATGTTGTAAGTTTATGAGGGTCAACTTTTTGCGGCCTGGCATACTAAAAACTGCGACATGTGCATTCTGCTGGCCGCCTTTCATGAGCACGAACTCTATCTGCATGATCGGCAGGCCGCAGACCTCAAGCTGATTGCAGGGCCCGCCCAACAGAGCAACAACGCATTCGCAAGACTGGGGCCTGGATCAGGGAATTCTACACCCGTCACCCCGGCTGAATTTTGCTCAGAGCAGGCAGCACCATGCAAATAGTGTCAGGGCAGCAATCCCGAAGCTCTGCGGAAGCTTCCTCCATGCCGGAAGGCTTTGACCAAATGTAGCATGTGCGAAGACATGTACCGAAAGAGAGATTCGACACAAAGCCTTGCACCAGAGATTGAGAGATTGGAAATTCCTACTGGGCACCCGAAGACACACCTCCACACTGCAAGCAAAAATCGTACATTGCAAGCCTGACGACGACAAGATAGAAGCCACGCCCTCACGTCACCCTTATCATAATATCCCTATCATACCCTTGTAGTCACCAGTATCTTTCAGAAGCCAGGATGCCTGGACGACGATCCAGAAACCGCTCCAGAAATCAGAACTGGGGAGGCTGACCACCTTCGAGTTTGAGCAAGAGGCCTTCTGCTTAGCCGCTTAGCCCTACGCAGCGCTGAACCATGATTCCATGGCTCCAGCACCGTTTGAGCAAGGACTGTACGACTGCTTCACACGTGTAGCCGCAATCCAAGGTGGTCAGGCCTCAATGGCAGTCCTCATCGAACACATGGCGAAGAAGATGTAAATCGTGTATGTCACGGCCTTGCTAAAGTTCTGACCTGCCATGGCATCCTACAGATTCGACGCGGCACGGACGGACAGAGGGTATGAAAGAAGCAACATGCCAGACATGTCGCCTCAGGAACTGCAAGGCTCTTGCGGGCTTCTTACCTGGACTCTGCAACATAGCAGCACGAACACTTGAAATCAAACAGCTCTCCGAAATCATCCCATAACCTACCCCAAACCCTAAACCCTAAACCCTAATCGCTCAACTGTGGCTCTGTTCTCTAGCATACCCTACCCAAAGGCCCCAAGGTAGTTCCTTTTAGGGACTACCTTACAGGATTCTATATATGAACCCCAAAAAGGAACTACTTCGGGGCCTTTGGGTACCCGAGCACTCCACTGATCGGCCCCCGGCCTCGCTCCAGCTTCTTCAGCTCTTGCTGCCTAGAACTCACCGTGTCGTCCAGCTGCTGCGCCACGGCCTTGAGATCAACAAATGTATACGTGTATATATATATATATACACACATGTGTATATATATATATAGATCTATATATAGATCTATATATATATATATATATATATATATATAGATCTATAGATCTATATATATATACACAGATATATATATAGATATAGATATATATATATATATGCTTGCGGCCCCCCCCCCCCCCCCCCATGATCCATACTATGCTTGCTTTTGGTAAGCAGTGGATCATGGGAGGTGGGCAGCTTCGGATGCTGAAACACTGCCAGGCTCGAAAATCCCCCAAATTCCTGAAGCCTGAAGTGCGAAAACACTGGCAGGGATCAAAAATCCCCAAAATCCCCAAAATGTGACAGACTATGGCCCCGCACTCCGCATAGTTGCCAGGATTTTGGGAATTTTGTGGATTTTTGATCCCTGCCAGTGTTTTCGCATTTCCGGCTTTACAAATTTTGGTGATTTTCGAGCCTGGCGGCATTTCGTCAACGTCGGATGCTAAAACACTGCCAGGCTCGAAAATCACCAAAATTCCTGAAGCCTCAAATACGAAAACATTGGCAGGGATCAAAAATACCCAAAATCCCACAAAAATGACAGACTATGGCCCCGCACTCCGCATAGTTGCCAGGATTTTGGGAATTTTGTGGATTTTTGATCCCTGCCAGTGTTTTCGCATTTCAGGCTTTACAAATTTTGGTGATTTTCGAGCCTGGCGGCATTTCGTCAACGTCGGATGCTAAAGCATTGCCAGGCTCGAAAAGCCCTAAAGTTTTGCAAAACTAAACACCCATGACCCCATAGATGCCACGATTTTGGGAATTTGGGGGATTTTTGAGCCCTGCCGATGTTTTCGCATTTCAGGCTTTACAAATTTTGGTGATTTTCGAGCCAGGCGGCATTTGCTAACCTTGGATGCTGTGTTCTAATTATGTCTTTGTTTGTCACGTGTATACACATAGCATATGCTTTGTTTTAATGCCATGTCAAGGTGCGGTATGTTCCACGACATATCCGTTGCAGTTCTCTCCCGAGTGAAAGTCATGGTTTGTGTCCCTCTTTTCCTCTTTTCCAGCATGATCCGCGACGGGGGTGACATATCCTTGCAAGATGCTCTCGATGCCACCAATTCCTTGAGATATTGTATCAAAGCACACCACACCCGACGACAATCTGTAAAGTAAAACATTTGCAGTAGATATACAACATATACTTTGACATGCCATGTGCTGAGGACGCATGCACCAGACGTGCGGCACATGAGTTACGTGATAATTTTGTGGAAATATCGATATTAGGATGAGTATTGTTCTTAATAATATTAGTACTAGTGTTTGGTGTAATAGTATACATGTCAATATTAGCAATTTAAATACAAATTAGTGTCAGTGCTCATGCTCGTGTTAGAGCTAGCGCTAGTGCCAGTGTCAATGTCAGTAATACAGCACCACTGCTAGTATCTGTGTCAGTCTTAATGTTGGGTTTAATCGCAGCTAATTTTCGCAGAAGTGCTAGTATTAGTATCGATACTAGAACTAGTTTTGATATGTTAGTATATTGATAGTTTCGTATAGTAGCTGACTAGTATATCAATATATTACTAATGCATTCGAACAGTAACATATTTGTGTGCTTGTATATTTGTATATTTGATATGTTAGTACAACTGGTGCACGAGTACACTAGTATATTGGTGTATTAGTTTACTAGTATGTGTGCTATATTCATGTATTGTCTAGTCATATTTACAAGTATATCAGTATGATGGCATATTAGTCTACTAATTTGTCATGTCGGTATATTTGCATATTGCCGTAGTCGTGTATTAGTATACTCGCATATTAGTATAGTATATTCATACATTAACGGGAAGTATATTATTAGATTGGTATATGGGTATATGTTTATGCCAAAACATTAGTACATGAATGCACTAATGTATATATCTGTATCTTAAGACAGTGGTATGTACTTTTATGTACATTAGTATATGCAGGTGTCTATCAGTAAAGAGATTGGTATTCATATCAATACGAATATACTATTGGTATTCGTAGGAGTATTAATGTTGATATTAGACTTAGGACTATTCATAGTCGTATTAGCCATAATATAAGTGTTCATGCTGGTAATAGTACTGGCTTTCATGAATGTTCAACAGATTATCAATATCCGTATCAGTGTTGGTGATAGCATTATTGTTAACACCACAAGAGTTTATGTATTCGTACTCGTAGTATCAATGTTATTGCAAATATTGATGTTAGTATAAATATTGTGATAAGTATTAGTAGTAGTATTAGCGTTAGTACTATAATATTATGAACACACTTGAAGTATGTGTCACGCTTTCCAGGCAATCAGGCAATGACCAGGAAGATTCGAAGCTGCCAGTTTGAGTATTGGCATCGGCACCAAAACATGGCGACAGTGACAGGCAACATGTTGAAGTTTTTGCACAACCACCGGTGATGCCTCCTGAAACATGGAATGCCAGGTTTTGGATGGAAGAGCGGAGCCCGAAAGTGAAATCAGAATCCGTTTCGGGTTTCGTGGGGATATAACATGTGAGAACAAATTACAAAATGTAGAGTTAAGTAGATGCTAGGTGCAGAAAATACCGCAAATACCGATGATTTTGTATGTAGGTGAAGTCATGTAGAAATCGAAGCATGAGCAGCAGGAGGTAGAAAAAAACATAGTATGGATCAGGGGGGGGGGGGGGCGTGACCATATATATATATATATATATATATGAAGTCAGAAAAGGGAAAGGGTCTCCAAAAGCCCTCATGGAACTACAAAGGAATAGGATGACGGGGTGGGCTTGCTACTTATTCAGGCTCCTACTCCAGGTCCCTGGACGCCGCTTCCTCTGGGCTTCCCGGCATCGCCACCGCTGCTGGAAAAGCTGGAGGCTAGGAGTGGGGCTTGCCGCGCCCGAGGTGGTTCTTCACCTGGGCTCCGGTTCTTTCAGTTTGACGGTTTCAGGATTAGAATATATCTTGGTATATTATAGGTATATTACCATATAGTACGTTGTAATATAACTTATAACGTATTATAGTATGCTGCAGTCCAGTTCCTTCAGGTTGATGGTGTCCGGCTTTGAGGTTGCGTGATTTCAGGCTTCGAGGGCATAGGAGTGCTGGTTCAGGACTGTCGGAATCGAGGTTCCGGGCTGTGTAACACTAGTGAGAGAAGTAGTTGTCTGGGGCCGCCAAATTGCCGATATTCTCAACATTTGCTGGGGCAACTACTTTGATTGTAATAGCTACAGGGGTTGCCTGGCACCAGCGCAATGGAAGTAATGCTCGAAGTACTGATATGTTAATCAGCATCACTGCTAATCCTGAACTCAGCAAACAAAGCGGTTCGTTTATGTAATACCGATAGTATCCGAAAGTGTTAGGCATGCTGGCTCGGTGGGCACTCTTAACGGTGCATTGCAGTCAGAATAGAAGTAGCGACAATTGTGAACTTTGCTCAGGATTGATGGCATTGGAGCTTTGAAGTTCTTGAACAGCATGAGCCCCTTGCTGACTGTTTAGACGTTATGCCAGGATTTCAGTCATGAAAGGCCTGCTGCTTGCAAGGCACCCGATATGGCCCGGGTGAGCTCGCGCTGCACCTCCGCCATCATCATCATCAAGGCTTTAGGATGTAACCAGCAGCATTCTGTGAGTCGTCACCGACAGGCTGACTCGTTTGTAGAACTCGCTACCGGCAAATATTCGAAGAATTGTTTGTGTCGGCAACGGTCTGGTAATCCTGCAAATGGTTGATCTATCCGGGACCATGATGCTCGCATGTTACAGGTCTCATGGTGTTGGTTGCAAAAGCTGCACCAACACTTCGCGACAAATCAACATGATGCCAGACGAGCAACAGCAACAAGCAAAAAGGACAATAGAGGAAGAAGAATTCGGCAAATGCGGAGAATGAGGAGGACAACGGAAGGTAGAGGAGCAGCAATGTCAGTCGGAATGGGCGCAGGACGAGACACAGCCATAGCAGTAGATGTAGTCACAGTTGCGTGCATCTGCAGGAACAACAGGACTGGCATGGTCGCGCAGCTGGCATTGCGAGAGTGAAGCTTGAAGGAAGGGAGGGACGAGGTAGCAGAGAGAGCCGCAGCAGCCGTGGCGGGAACCCTGTGCCCTCGCACCTCCCCGAGGTCATGGCCATTGCCCCTTGTCCAAGGCCAGTGTCCCAAGGCCAGCCGCACAGCAAACTGCAGGCAGAGGGGCCAACTTCACAAGCAGTGTATGATAGTAAAGCAGATACATATTCGGAGATACAATGAGATGTTCGCTGCATTTTATGTGCCCTGACGCGATATACACCTCGACAGGGATCGTGAAGACAAAAGTGCCTCAAAGATACCTGATTCGCCCCACACATTATTAAACAACCAATGCGCAAGTAGGCACTCTGTTCAACACAACTGCCCACTTCATGTGCCTATTAGGGTGAAGGGTAGAAGCCTTTCCAAGACTTTTCCCCCAGTCTAATCCGAGAATATCGGAACATCAAGATACCCAAGATCCAAAACCCCACTATGCACCTCCACGGAAGCCAAGGGGCCGTGGAGAGCAAACTGCCTCCCAACACCCTTCCGCCCAGGAGGATCAAGTCCACCAGGCGGTTGCCTGAGAGCAAAGCTCCGAATTGCCTACTTGGAGGGTCGGGGGACTTAGTAACTGGTTGCTTTAGGGACTTATAAGTACCATAACCCCAATTAGGGTCCCTTTTAGGGTACTTAGAAGTCTACCAAGTCCCCAGACCCTCCAAGTAAGTGACCAGAATAGGGTGTTGGGGTATATAACCCGCAACACCCCTACATTATCTTCGTGCCAGGTTCTGGCGGGCTCCCTGGGCGGTACCACATCTTGGCCTCGTACATCTCATATCCCAAACCCCTCCCCCAAGACCTCAAAAAAACCGGACTAAAATCGAACACAAAACAGTGCCTCTTATCATGCTCCAGGCACGCCACTAAGACAATCTACGAGAAAATCAAAACCAACGGGGCCATCAACATTGAGCTCTTCGTCAATATGCCTGCTCTTCCTCTTAGTTGAATGCATAGTAGCCCCAGCCTGCAGGAGACAAAGCAAATCTTTCTGCAGCTCGGAAGCTGAAAGGCCGCGTCGCAGCCACGAAGAGCGAGACTACAGTAGCGACATCCAGAAGGATGAGCACGATGGTGGCCCAGACCTACCAGGGCATGTCAAGCTGTCTGGCTTAGGGCCTCGCAACGATCCTAGATCCCCCGCAACACAGAGCTAGAACAAGGACTCTGCATAGAGAGAACCATGAGCAATCGCTTGAGCAATCGCACTGTTTCGGTCATGAGCACCTGCTCACGCGGCAACATGCTAACTCCCCCCTGTGTTGACGACGACAAGAGTCTAATATAGGGGCCCTGATAGCTAGAATAGGGTTTTGGTGCCCATTATAGTATTATCATAAGGAACCCTAAACCCTAAACCCTAAACCCTAAACCCTAAACCAACCCCACATACTATAGGTAATTATTTAGGCTCCTTAAGTACCGAGGCAAGGGCTCTGCGGCTGTCCATGTCGCCAAGTGCACACAATGGCGCGGCGGAAAAGCGCGGAAAATGGGGTTTAGGGTTAGCACCTGGTTCACTGGCTCTACTTCCAGCACGGGATAGCTAAAGTAAGGCTAGTTGGATGGGAGACTGCAAGACATCATCTGAGGGGATGTCTAGAGTCTAGATGGCAGATCTGCAACGACTGGCTTACTAAGCAGGGAACCTGGCACTGCGGCTCAAGCCAAAAGACAATCTTGTTCAGCAGCCTCCATATCATGTGAGCATCGAGATGAACAAGCGCCCTTCTCCGACTCGGCAAGCGACCCGGAAACCAAACCAACTCCCTGTCCCCTCGAAGACTTGAATCGCTACACATCGCAAAACGCTGAACCCCAACCCAGCCTAAAATCTGAAGGTTAGGAACCAGAAACTAAGCGCGAACCCTACACCCTGAAAGAGAGATCCGCTACCCTGAACCCAAAGGGCCACACGGCTGTCCAATGTATCGGGTCAGGTTCTCCGTGTCGATGACGGCAGGGCCCTGAGCGGCCAAGAACTGCGATTACAAGCT
This sequence comes from Symbiodinium sp. CCMP2592, assembly GCA_905221615.1. Classification (NCBI taxonomy): domain Eukaryota; class Dinophyceae; order Suessiales; family Symbiodiniaceae; genus Symbiodinium; species Symbiodinium sp. CCMP2592. The sequence goes on along the minus strand of CAJNDT010006091.1, from coordinate 531,933 downwards.
GCGCCGTCTCAACCGCTAAACCCTAAACTCTCTTACTAAACCCCTAAACCTCCAAACCTATGCGTGAAACCCCCAAACCCTTTAACCCCTTAAACCCCTAAACCCTGAGGAGGGCGAACTGCTGAGGCTGGGAGGTCCAGGCTTGGCTTTTCAAGTTCCCGACGGCACTTGGCGGTACTGAAGCCCAATCGAACCAAGAACTCCTGATTTTTTCCGCAAGCTTCGGAACAAGCCCCTTAAAAGCCCCCGATAAGAATCCTGGCCTGCTCGTTGGAGGGGTTCGCCTTGGAAGGGTGCGATCGCGAAGGGCGTAGGGCTCCGGGTCAGGGCTCAACTCCGTGGACGGCAGGAGGGTTGATGCATTTTGGAAGGACCGGTCGGAAGCATGTCATCACAATCATCTTGAAAAGCAAGGATGCGATTCACCTCCCGCATTATCACTAGAAATCACAGACGAGGGCCTGGCCTTCTGCTGCCTTACGAGGTCAAGCGCCACCTGGTCGGGCCACTCTCCAAAAGAAGCCCTGCCACCTCTGCTCTTCCTTCGCGCTCACAGGCACACACATGCATGGTTATTTGAGGGCGCCAGGGTGCTCCAAAAAACCGACAGGTCACAAGTTGAAAATGACCTGCTCGCAGGCTTGCAACAACATAGGACCAAGCCGCCCTTCTCTTCCTTGCTTGCCCCTCAACACACATGCCCTCAAGGTTACCCCGAGATCGGCGGCTGCGTAGCCTTGCGGCTGACCTTTTCCAGCAGCTGTCGCAAGTTGCGCACACCAGCCTCTGGAAGCATCACCAGCAAAGCAGCAGGCAACCCGGTGCGTGCAGCTCCCTGTGCTGGTTCCACAGTGGTCGCAAGTACATAACCTTACCGTATTATCGAGCCGGGAAGAGCTTGCGAAGACCCCGGGCGAGAAATTATTCTTTGCCGAAGCCTCACGGGCATAGTCCTTGATCATCTTGTGGAGAGCATCCTCCTGACCATGTACCGCACCGAAACCAACCGACAAGTCACAGATACATCTTATGGATCCAGTCCATCCATCCATACATACATCTATCCCTCCGTCGAACCATCTATCCATCTATCCATTCATCCATCTATCCGTCTACTTGCCCACATATCTTCATTCCTCCTTCCTTCGTTCATTCACGCATCCATCCATGCCCTCATTCTTTCTTTCCATTCATCTTGTGCAAGTCTTTCATTTATTTCATCTCATCTCTTTTTAATTCAAGTTCATGTCCGTCCGTCCAGCAGTCAGTCAGTCAGCGCGTCATTCATGACGGTCCATCCATCAAGCATTCATTCTTTGCGCCGGTCTTGCGTTCTTATGTCATGATTGCATTATTCTGTCGTTGAGCCATTTCATTACTTCATCCTTTCGTACATTCATTCATTCAGTCATTCATTCAGTCATTCATTCATTCGTTATTCATTCACTAAGTCATTCTTTCTTTCTTTCTTTCATTCATCCGGTCGATTCGTTCGTTCATGATTCCCTCACTCATGGAGTCATGCTTTCAGACGTTCATAAGTTCGCGCATAGGCACACATACGTACATATTTACCCAGCTGCCTCTTCGAACTACACACACACACACACAAACACCCCGACAGAGAGAGAGAGAGAGACAGAGAGAAATACATGAGCTTACCTGTTCACCCACACACAGATATATACATATATATTTATATACACACACATAAACACACACGGCGCGCGGATGCACGTGATGTACGTGTCGGTGAAATGTGCGTGCACATGGTGCCTAAACACCTGCAGATGTAGACGTCTAAGTTCAGACAGACATGAACGAACGTACGTGCAATGAATAATCACTGTAGGTGCACACCAGATCTGTTGACACATTCAGTCGTCTCCCGAGTAAATATCACTGTTGGTGCAAACCACATCTGTTGACACCTGTAGCTGCTACGTAAACAAATACCACCTACTTATCTACCTTCCTCCGAGCTACAGACCTACCTCCCTACCTACCTCTCTGATGACCTATCTGTTTACATGTAACATACTCTGTTAGCCGCTAAGCCGTGTAGACAGATGGGATGGCGCGGAAGATATCCGCCGAGGCCAGAGGCCCAGGCGTTTTGGTGGTTGCCTCAGGTACCCTCCACCTAATCCTCCTCCCTGCAGCCGAAATGATTGGTGACACCCTGTTTTTGCGTTCGTTTGCCACCCCCTTGCCCGGCTTCCCCTCATTTTACCTGATTTGTCGGCCTCCCCCCCCCTCCCAGGCCTCCCTTCCCTCATTTTACCTGATTTGTCCCCCTCCCCTCCCCTCTCCCCCCCTTCACCCCCCCTCCCCCCCCTCCCTCCCCCTGTGCCCGTTTTCCTGGCACTTCGTATCAACAACCGTGTAAAGCTTGGGGTTTGACAGGCCGCCCTAGCATAAAAAAACATCGACTGCCCCCTCGCCCTGCCGCTACACAGCCGAGGCGGGCGGCGTAGCGTTAAAATTAGATGTGTCGATGTGGACATGATATACAAACCGCTCCTAACTGAGCATGCGAATAAGCAATAAGGAATGCGCGTGTTCAGACCTACCACAGCTGAGGACTATATGAGCATGGATACTCAGGAGTTCATACGTTTGCATATACGCACAAATATCGCGCAGCATCTTCCTCGATCCATATACCCGGGCACACACACACACCCACAGAGGGCGATCCCAGCACCGGCGCAACTGCAAGCTTAACAATGCCAATCTACTTGAGCATGAGGATGAGTATTTTCCGAACTTCTGATAGTCATATTATCCTCAAGTCTCAAGAAGCCTACGGCTGAGACCTGAAACATGCAGTAGCTCGAAACTTTGATGCTGCCTGCATTTGGATCCGCTCCGTACCGACGCCGCTCTGCTCCTGTGCAGGACTTTCGGGCCTTCCACTTGCCTTTGGTCAGTAGGGAATGGAAGAATGGTAGTAATAGTAGTTATAATTGTACCCCATTCCTCCATTCCCTACTAACCAAAGGTAAGTCCATGGCTTTGTCAAGTCCGACAAGCGTCTTGCAACGATCGGGTTTCGGGTGTCAGGCTATGGATTCGTTCGTGCAGGATATTGGGGATTCTCAGGTCGAGTGCTCAAGTGAGCGTTGCAACGGCGGGTCACGAAGCTCGAGCTTGGTGAGCTTTTATGATTTGCTGACAGAGGACCGGTGCGCAAGGAAAGATTTATGCATATATCCACGCAACACGAGCACTGACTCATCATGCAGGTAATACATTCAAGCGTTAAGGTTGCTGTTGATCTGTTGACCTATTATCTATCTTTAAAGAGCGACACTATTCTGTCATTCTAGTATGTTCTTAGCACCGCCGCCTGCTTCTCTCCCGATTTTGCGAATTCCAAGGTGCCACCAATGCCAAAAGCACATGCAGAAACCTCCTCTCCCGCCTCCGTCTGGGGGATCAAGTACCTGATGGGTTCAAGCTTTACGGGCGACTTCAGGCAAGTGAGCTGACCCCACTGATCCGCCAGTAACAGTGCCCATTGGGGCTGGTCACTTGTTGGCAATCACAAGCTTCTCCTCAAACACGTAGCCGGCAATTCGAATCACTTCCATCCGATCCTTCACGTCACGAGATGCACGATGCTTTGCTTGAACGTGTGGCAAACACTCACCAGCAACACATGCAGCTTCAACCTTCGCGTAAAGCCCAGCTTAGGCTTGTGTGCAGCTCCGCAAGCTGTTGCATTTTGTTCTGTCCTACACCTGGCTCACACCGGCATCATGCTACCAGCTGTTGCAAGAAACTGTAACGCGTTCTTCTCCACCCAGGCAGGCAAGAAACTGCGACTGCTAAGCCCAGGGCTAAGAGTGGCGTTGGGATCGTCTCGAGGACATTCGCCGTGCTCAGGAAGAGGATGTTGGAGAGATCCACCGGCACCTTGCCCGAACAAAACCATTCTGAGAGCTGCTCAACTCGGCATGCGGAACCCTGCACTCCATCATGATGAATCCAGGGTGCATCGAGATAGTGGTCGCGGAAGCTGTTGTTCTGCTCCGGGTCCAACACTTCCAGTAGCGCCTCGAAAGATGGCCCAGGGTTTACCCAGAGGCCCCAAAGGAGTCCCCCTTTTTGGGGGTTCGTATATAGAATCCTATAAGGTAATCCCAAAAAGGAACTACTTGGGGCCTCTGGGTAGGGTTTGGGGTGCAGGAGGAAGGCGTTTGCTCATACTGTTGGAGCACTTTCTAGCATGCTTGCGTTCCTTGGAAAGGCTGAGAATGAGGGGGCTCAGTGCCCAGTATCAATCTGAAAAAACCAGGGGAAGAGGAACGGGGAAACCTGAGCACGCTAGAGCCTAACTCTAAAAACGCTCAGGTTACCTCACCTCTAACTCTAAAAATTCTGGTTACCTCACTTCTAACTCTAAACAAACCTTCTTGTTACCTCACTTCGAACCCGACCGTGTCAAGTATCCATGAAACCTCCAGGCACTCTCTAGGGCCCCCCACCGAGGACGGATCACCCCGCATGTCTCGGCCTTGGGGATTAGTGTTTTAGGGTTTAATAGCATCTTCTACTTGTTCCTACCTCATCCTCTTAGAAGTTTTCGTACCCATACAAATCGTCCTCAGAGTTGCGCTTCAGATGGCCCCAGGGCTCGTCGCATTTAGAGTTGCAGGTGAGGCAGCAAAGCCAGATCTGGGAGACTCACCAAGCTTATCAATCTCATCGATGAGCACCACCGGATTGGAGCATGCCACGCTCTTGAGGCACCTCAAGTCTGGCAGGGGCGGTTGAGAGAGCGCTTCGTTCTCACGTTGCTTCTTAAAACTGGCGAGTAGGAACCTGAGAGTGCCCGAGCCGCAACTGGAGCCCTCGACACAGCTAGGGAGGCTGCTGGATCAGCTTGCCCGGCATTGCACCCACCTTGCATCAAGCTGGTACTGTAGTTACAGCACAAACATGCAAACTCATCTCCGACGACTTCTCATGTAATTTGCTACTGCCACTGATTCTGCCCGGCTCACAGTAGCATGTATGAGAACAACAATATGCTGCAATGTATCTAGATCTAAATCTGTTCCTAATGCGATATCTATAGCTGTAACCACTGTACATACATTGATATATATATATATATACACACACACACCCCCTACAATATGTAGTATATAGCAGACTGCAAGGATGTGTAGCACATGACCACAGCTTATCTCCGTGCAACGCCGCAGTGTCCTTTTGTCCCGCAGATTCGATGCATCAACCTTTGGCCAGTCTCGTCCGGCGACTCTTTTGTACATCATTGGAACCATAGGGTTTAGGGTTTAAGGTGTAGGGCTTAAGGGCTTAAGGTATAGGGCTGAGGGCCTCAATTAAAGGAATCGAAGTTTGTTGGGTTGGGGCTTATAGTGGGTTTAAGCCAGGACAGGGATTTGGAGTCTGGGATAGATATTTGACCACGATGCCTGCAGTAGGGAACCCTACTGCTGCTAATATTCAGGCCCCTATAGTGGAAAGCTTAAACAACAGCGTGATCTTCACAACAGCGACCATCGACGGATTGATATCTTTGGTAGCAGAAGTCATAAAGCGGATCACAGCGCTGGTAGCAGCCGGAGCAGTAGAGTACAAGCGACATCGCGACGCGGGGAAACCATCGGCCGCTTCCTGCCGATCTTGCGGCCAGTGCTTCCAGTGCTTTGGGGGAGAGTCATTGGCGACCCAAGCAGCTCAAGCACAACATGTGCTGAGAGGCTCCCCATGGAAGACACGGCCACAGACCCAACTTGGAGCAAGCCAAAGCGTCACTGCAGCAGGGTGTCCACGTTCGCATCAATCCAGCGAGCGCGGGACACGAGGTATTCAGACAGGTGCTCAGAAGCTTTGTCGAAGCTATGTGTATCCGCAGGCGCGCAGCAGCGCCAGAAGCCACATCTGTTGGTTCCTGGGTGTGAATTGCAGCCCTGGTATGCATGATGTCAAGAACTTGTGTTTGGGGTCCCAATCTGATCTATGACAAGGTGCTGCGCCAGATCTCGAGATCATTCTTGGCAGCTGAAGCGATCTGCTTACTTCTCTTCCTGCAGTAAAACAGTGTCGTCAAGCTACACACCCCGCAAGACAGATACTGTTGGTGGGTGTAACGTCGGTTGGGGAACGATGTCGGCTTCGAGGGAGAGAGGGACGGATGTGTCGCACCTTGTTTGGAAAACATCGAGCCCATCCGAACCCACGTTGCCTCACCATAGCCACCAGCATAGCATCTCCCAGCATGTGCCCACGAGCGGCTTTCCAAGCACCGACGAAGGCGGCCTGCCACTGGAGTGAGCAACGCATCCTCTGCCTTTGAAACCAACTGAAACCCGCTCCCTGAAGGGAAGCGCACAGGGCTCCTGATACTTAGCCTCTTCAACTAGCAGCTGCACTCCAGCTCGGAACCTGGCCTGCCTTTCTCAGAAAACTTAGACAAGCGAAAGCCGCCCTGTGGCCGTGGGAGCTCTCAAGGTGCGGTGCGAGGACTGAACGCCCTCGATTCTGAAGTCTGTCGGTCTCTTGGCGCTACGTCATGCCCGAACTCCCCGATCGTCTCAAGTTTTGGGTGTGGGGCTCCTCAACGTGTAGGCCTTGAACCCCGGATAGAGCCAGAGATTGAGGAAGAGCTGGCGCTTGTTCATGCCGAAACGCTCCACCTGAGCTCGAGGGGGCTTGAGAACCCTGAGTGCATCGAACACCCCCCAAAAACCACCCAAAGTCTGGCCTTACCTGCCCCTCGAACCTCTGAAGCCTTCACGAATCCCGCCATGCCAGAAGCTTGTGGCCGTTCCAATGTGTACATTAGAAGAGGCTGAAGGGCCTGGGCCTGAGGTCTTCAAGCACCTAACGGAAGCGCCTTAATAGGTTCAATGGGATTCTGGGGTTATAGTGTTACCCTGTACTCTGGCACAACATGGAGAACCCTAGCATGCAAGAGAAAGTGTTTTCGGGTGTTCACAATCTCCCCCAACGGAACCCAGCACGCCAGAACCCCTGAAACTCTGAAACCCTGAAACCTAAACCCTCAAAGTCAAGAGAGTCTGGCTGCGCTCCCTCCCGGGATTCCAGAAGGTCCGATCCACAGCGCATCAGCCCGGGAGTTTTCAACGTTCCAGCCGGTCCTTTGACAGAATTATGGGGCCTTTACCAATGATTAACTTCAGCTGGGCAGCTACAGATAATCTTACCAGTTATGCCGACATCGAGTTTCGGGTTTTCGGGCCTTTCTATTCCAGGGGAGCCGTCGTAAGATACATGGGGAGCTACTTCAACTTACTCGTACGGGAGACCCTGTCGGGGTGTGCGATGGCAGGGTCTTGGACCCAGGATCTGGACATGAGGGTTTGGGCTTGAGACTGCGGTGGGATGGACTGTGCTCCACAAAAGAGGTTTAGGATTTAGGGTTTAGGGCTTATGGTTGGGGTTGAGGGTTTAGGTGGACTGAGAAATGGCTTCAGCTTGAGTCTTTGCTCAACGGACAGCTGGGCTCGACAGCTTGTGTGTGCAAGACGAGGCTTTGAGCTACTCAATTGCTACTGTCTGAGCGACCTTATGACCGTGATCGTGAGAAAAACAAGACTTCAAGACGATGAATAATGGTGGGGGTGGGGGCAGTGGCGGTGGTGGGGTCGGTGGCGGCGGCAGCAGTTGTAATGGTGGTGGCGGTCGTGGTGGCGGTGGCCATTCTGGTGGTGCTGGTGCTGCTGGCGATGCCAGCGACGATGATGATGATGATGATGAGCAGGCACGGCTATGACCTTTACCGGTGACCTTTACCACTGTTGCTACGAGCTGCTGGCCACCAAAGATGCAAGCCTGAAGCTCAGCCTAGGACATGTTCGAAGGTTCCCTGAGCCCCGAGTCCCAAGAAGACCCCCTGCGATCTGAGGGGCACCCCCAAGGAGACATTGCCCGTGAAGACGTTCGTGAAGTATCGCGGCATGCAGGCGAAGTCGAAAGCCAGGTCGAAGTCCCACGGAGCAGCGTGCAGCAGCCGCCCCTGTCGGACCATCACGTAATTCCTCAAGACGACAGTGATAATATGGCTATCAACTACTACTGCTAGCAGAGCGAGAGGCAGAAGGGCAAGAACGAAGCCAAGATGAAACTGTCACACACAGAACGCAGTCCCAAGGTTCGAGAATGCGTAGCCGTCGACGTCCTTGGCCAGCTCCTCTACCAGGAAGTAACGCACAAAGCTTTGAAAGTCGAGGAGTTTGGCCAAACCGCTGTTGCCAGTGGCTGCCAGGCTGTCTACAGAATCGACGAGCTTCTGGAGGAAGACCACGTTGGTGCTGGGAAGAGCACCCTTCGGGTGGAGCACGCTGAAGAAGGTAGAAGTCACGTTGCTTCGCAGTGACACCTTGAACACCGGGCTTTGAAGCAGTTGGTGCTACAGGCTTCCTCCATGCAAGCTGAGTAAGCGGGTTGTTGAAGCTATACATCAAAGCTACTGACTTGCTTTGCGAGACACAGTGAGAGACACAGTGAGGACAAGAAGCTGGGAAGTCCTAACCCATAGAATCTGAACCCATCCTCTTGGTTTTTGGGCCTTTGGCCAAGTGATGCGTGCCTTGCCCGGCTTTGCCCAGTCGATTGTCAGCAGAAAATCCGAAGCCTCTGGCTGATCCGGCTGAGTGTGACAGGAGTCCTCGGTGGCGCAGTTCATGGCTTGGGGCTCAGATTCTAGAGTTTAGAGATGTTTAGACATTAGTCCGGGTTCAGGCTTCACAGTTTAGGGCCTAGGTTTTCGTGTGGGGTTTTGAGTTTTGTGAACCCAGCAACATCCACAAAAGGCCCGGAGACTTAGCGGAGGACCTGTCAAAGACGTAGACTCGGGCTCGGGGTGCGATGTACCAATGATTCTGCGAGGAGGTTGGACAAGAGCAACGAAGCCGAAATACCCACCGCAACAAATCATAAGAACCACAAGCTAAACCACAGGAAGGGAAGAAAGGAGCTGTTTCTGCAAAAAGAGGATCCAGTCGCCCACCGCCGCACTCCACACGCTCGCCGATGTAGTAGAGTCCGTAATCGATTCCTGGGCACGCAGCAGCCGGTCTTCACGCTGAGTTTTTGCATCGGGCCTAGCAAAGGAGCTGCTGCTGTCCTCCGACCCTTCGAACCCGAAGTTACACTTTCTACCAGTTCCCAAGAAGCAAGACGTCAGTACCCGTGTTGCTGGTGCTCTCAGAAAGAAGATGAAAGAAGCCTGCCAAACTGGGGCATGGAGCCGTGCCACTCCACCTTCACATACACGGTATCTGTGGCCCAGCCACCCAGCTTCCGGTACACCTCGAAAGCTGTTGGATTCCGCTGGAAGGACACGTCCACGAATGAGGTGGCCAAGACCCAGCGTCGGGCCGGCGCCATGCCCAAAAGAGGCATCCGCTTTGGCAGCTTCAGAGAGAACTGATGCTTTGGAAACATCGCCGAGGAATGCCCCCGAGAATGCATCTGCACATCTTCGATGACGTGATTGTCAAGTTCCAGCCTTACCCTTCCTTTCCAGTGTGTCACGTTGGAGCACTGCGGCCCCTCGTAGAGATGTGTGCAGACTCGGGGCACCCAGTCCAAGACCCTCGGAGGCGGCTCTGGACCTCAGGATGTGCATCAGAATACGGCCTTGGGGGTCTGCGTCTGTTCCACCGGAAGTATATAGAGTAATATGGAGTACTATACAGAGTAGTATATATATATATATATATATATATAGAGAGAGCCTGTGAAGGAAACCAAATCCGTCTACTTAGACCCCCTATCTCAGTCACCAGGGCATGCTTCAGCGTGACAAGATCGCAACGCTCGCAGAAAGCTCGCTGTGCTCTGAGCCGGAGACCGCCGAAGATCTTCAGGCTAACGATGGAAGACCTCCGCTCAGATTTGGGGTTTAGGGCTTAGGACCCCTTGAAGGCCTCTTGCTGTTAAGCTTTCGGTCTCGGGCTTCCAATTTGGAGCCAAGGCAGAGCAGAACAGGGCCCTCCAGGCCTGGAATCGGAATCCGCCAGCGCCAGGGTAGGCGCTGCCTCGTCCACGGCCTGCATGGAGGGACCACATGGGAGGCTTCGACAAAACCAAGTGAAACGCTCGCCTCGAGATCGAGAACCTGAACCTGAAACACTCGACCCTATACTTTGAGGGAAGCCTTCACATCGCCACTCACGCAATACGAAGGACGCAGGAGGGTTCAGCGCTTGCATAGAGGGTGCTGCAGCATGTTGCATGAAGACTTACCGGCTACCAGCAAAAGGCAACAGGAAGTACTGTACTTGAAACCCGCACAGACACCCGCCCAAACCCACTTAACTCGCCGAGAATGTCATCAGCGACCCTGAGGCCACCTCCCTGAAAATGCGGCTTCGGCTGTCGCGTCATCGGCCCCTACCGGCCTCAGGACCTCGCAGGCCCAGAAAGATGCCGGGCCCAGCCAGTAGCCCCACGCCGAGAGCAAGGCTCACCCGCCTGCACCTCCCAAGGCCAAGGCATTCCAACGGGGCTTCAGTTTCGTATGCATCGAAATGTGGTATCCCAGCTACAACGAGGATCCCAACCTTTGTAGGTGCCCAAACACCAAAGGAGGCGGGCTCGCGTGCGTCTCGACATCGGATGGGAGCAGCGGCTCAGACGTGGCCATGGCGAAAGATTGCGAGAAAGGTCTGAACAAAGTTGGGAGTAGTTGGGAGTCCGACCGAAATGATGGCATGGGCCATGGGGCGCGTGGCTGTCCGAGATGGTTTGGGGAAGATCACGACCTGGAGAACAGCGCTATGGACAGAAAGGCCGCGTGGTAGCGTTGAAGCTGGAATTCTGCTTTTGGTTCACAGACTCCAGGCATCTCTAATTTTCGCTCCGTCACGGCGGCTTGGATCTGCTTTGGTCAGATGGTTTGAGAACTCCTTCACAGCACCGTTGTAAGTCCTGAAAGAAGGCAATGGCAACTGCTTCTTCGGCTTGCCAAGACTACATTCTTTGGCAGAACCACATCACAGAAGCACAAGGCAAGCCGAAAGCCTACAGAGATTTGCTTCACACCAAAGTTTGATTCCTGACACGCTGTGAAACGACCGACAGAAACCTGGGCTCTGCACGCTGTTGGTCCTTCGCAGCGGAAGTCCATTCGCTTCGCTGAAGCGGCAAAGTGCCGTGTAGACATCAAGGCGGGGAGCAGAGCGCCGGCCTGCTTTGCGAAGGACAGGAAGGAGACAACTCCGGGTTCACAGCCGGCAAGTTCGTGCTAGATTCTGCTAGGTGTTCACAAACATTGCAAAGCGTAGCGCAGTGAAAGAGTTGCAGTCTGAATTCCCGGCGAGCAACGGAGCCAACCATGCGCCAGGAGGTGACCGCGCACGAGGTCTGGCGATGAGGCCAGGCTTGGACACGGGGTTGCGAGGCTGTCGGGCTTCAGCTCTGCAGGCAGCTGTCCAAAGGCAAAGAAGCACAAGGATTAATCTGGGGGCCTTACTGATTAGACTGGGGTTTTGGGGGGGTATATTATACCATAATTATAATCAGGAACCCCAAAACAGTATAGGTAATTATTCAGGCCCCTATATTACACCTGCTCTCCAGAGGTGCAAAGAAGCCGAGCGGCCATCACTGGGCGCCAGCTGCCACTCCCCGTGCAGCTTTGGAGAAACAAGGGCCGCGTGCAGGAGAGCACTCTTCGTGTGGACCTTGGACTCAGGGGTTTAGGGTTGCTTTTTTTGAACGCCTTTTTCCGCCCGCCCGTTCTGGTTGCCTGGAATCCACGTTTAGGGTTTAGGGTCTAAGGTTTACGGAGTTTCTTTTGTTGATCCCTCTTTTCCTCTGCCTGTGGTTAGGTGTTAGAACGCCAAGGTTGGCTGAGGGATTGTTCGGGGAGGAAGCTTACACCACAGAGCCCCAAGCAACCGTGCAAGAGTTTAGGGTTTATACGGTTTAAGACGGTGAGTGTCTTGAAGCTTCCGGGCCACCTAGCCTAGGGGTTTGTCATAAGATTCCTGGACCTGGCCACACGTAATGAGGCAGCGGCCGGGTAGTCGGGCTGGATGGAAATGCTGATGGCAGCCAGGGCTTTGCTGTTGCCTTTCCTGTCGGAGGTGCACCATAGAACGGGCGCGCGTGCCTTCCACCAGAAGAACTGGAGGGACTTGAGGCATGCAAGTGGCATTCCCACGAAGACATCGATCGCCTCGCTCAGATCCTGCGATGCAATAGCTACAGCTCTTGGAAGTCTGCGGAAGAACCGGGCGACAAGGCCTCGTTCAGCTCGTCCCCATAGTACCCGAGCTGCCCCAGCACCTCGCACTTCACCGCTCACTGGTCGTTGCCCACCGGTTGCATCCGCGAGTCTAGAGGCTGCAGACCACAGCACGGCACCCTGACTTCAAGCCGAGCTGCCTCAGGCACCAACTCTGGGGTGTCGGCAAACAGCCGGGCACCCCCTCCTCGAATGATCTCGACCCCTCTGAGTGAGCCACAGGCCTGGCCATTGAGGGTTTCGGGAAGGCTTCGGGTTGCCAAGAAGCATAGCTGAGGCTTTGGTGCTGCTAAAGCTCGATGTTGAACGGTCAGCTTGTTTCGAGTACACTTGTTCAGACTCTTCTTCCAAAATATTGAACTGTGTCGACACCACTCTACCGGAAGGTAAGATCGCACGCAACAACAAGAAGGGTGCAGCAGGGTCATGCGGCACATTGGCACAGCTGCAGGTTCGTCCGGCTGGCAGGGCGCCTCCAGCCACGCTTTCGTCGAGACCTGCAGGCACAGGTCTCTCGCTTCCCTGGCCGACGGCTGTCTTTGGACGCTTTGCCTCCGTTCACCTGCATGACCCGCTCAGTTCTGGGTATTATGCGGTCGTCATTCTAGACGTGAAGTGGTACCCTGATCCCAAGCGTTGGAGAGGGAGGTCGGATTCAGTTCGAGTTGTGACACCCAAGTTGAACACACTGACAGCAGGACTGTTAGGAAGTATAAACAGAGCAACCCTGTGAGTCAAGCTTCCGGCTCGGTCACTGCCGAGAGCGAGTGGCCCTATCACACGCAGAGCGGATCAAGAATGTGACGCCTTCCCCATTCTGAGACCCAAACGTCACATTGCCAGCTACTTTGAACACTTGGCCACAGCCAATATCGCATGCCCAAGAATCTCAGGCCTCAACCTGCCAACCTGCGACAGCAAGAAACCCGAAGAGCGCTCGTTCTCAGGCGGCCTGAGTTCCGCAGGGCAGGACGAAGACCCGCCGAGGAGAATGCCAAGGCCAGGAGTCGACGCTGGAGGACAACTCCTGGAAATAAGGCACTTGGGGTTTTAGGCTTTGGGGTTTGGGGGCTTGGGGCTTAGGTTTGTTGGGCTTACGGTTTAGGGTTTGGGATTCGAGGGAAAGATTGGGGGATGATTGGGGTGCTGCGGGTTTGCGATGTCACCATACGTTGAATCATTCTTGTACGGGCAGCATTGAGACACTTGCGATCAGCGTCGACTCGTAGAGAAAGGTCCGCCTCGCCTACTCCTTCCACTGGGGTCCATGGGCCACGAGGTTTACGGCGACCGACCCCGTGGAGCACTGCAAGCATCAACAACACGAGCTTAGAATTCCGGAAACGAGCACAGACACGCAACCCCATATCCGGCTGAATGCTGGCTCACCGATAACTAGACAAGAAAAAAAGCAATGGCGAGCCTTCGGGGTCTGAACCCTAACCCCTAAACCCCAAAACTTCGAGCCCCAACCCCGAAACCCTCAAGACCCTAAGCCCCTACCCCCTAAACCCATAACCCCTAAACCCTAAACCTCCTCTCCCAAGGGAATGCCTGCACCGCCTCGTTGAAAGCCAAGCGCTTTGGCCACGCGGTCAGCGCCTTTTTGAGCTGCCCGGCATTGGGAAGAACTACAGGGGCACATTGAGGAATACTTACAACGGTTACCATAAGGGTTACTGTAAGGATGCAACACATGATAATAGAAGGGTCACCACAAGGGATTACGGTGGCTGAGAGTTTCACATGCAAAATAGAACAAGGCTTTGGGTTTGTCAAGGTACATGTTAATAGAAACCCTCGAGGAAATCGTACAGGCATTGGCCACAGGCTGTTTGCGGGCCTGGGGCTTGTTTAGGGTCTACGATTGGATCTCTTTAAGCTTCGAATTCGTTTTGAGCGCCTTGTCGTCCGGCTGAGTACAGACTTGATCTCCTCGGGCTTCGGGCTTCCGGGTTTAGGCTTGAGGCATTTAAGGCATTTAGGGTTTAGGGTCTGGGGCTCAGAGTTTGGCGCTTATGTTTCGAGATTTTTGAACTGCAGCTCAGTTCAGGCGGGGATTTGCAGCTCGGTGATCGACCGCGAAATCCAGACCGACCATGAAACTGCGGGAGGCCAAAGACAAGAAGTGATTCTCTCAGCTTCTAAATTTCAAACTGTCCACAGGCCCTAGTCAAAACCCCCAAGGTAGCTGCTTTATGCAGCATTCAACAGCTGTCCCATGCCAGTTATCATCTTCGATTCGGGGTATATCACACTATACTTATAGTGAGGAACGCCGCCTTTCCCCGGGCCGCAAAGAGCTTGGCGACGGCGGGAAGGAGCGGGTCATCCTCGGCTCGTGCTCAAATCTGCTGCGGGGGCCGAGGAGATTCTAATAGTGGACCCAGGGTACCGGGGACCTACACGGGACGACTGCCCACTCTTTGCAGGCAGTCCTGGGGGCAGCCGTCCCGGTCTTTCAGAAAAATTCTGCAAGATGGAAGATACAATCTTAATCTTCGCTGCAATGCGGGGGTGTCTGATAACCTCACCCTTTCGGCACACATCCGCACATGTGAGGGTCCGTGCGGATCAAAGTCTAGATGTGCAAACCAAGTCTTGAAGTTAGGACATCATGCCCAGCCGCATGGCCCTGCAGGTAGTTCAACTCGCAGAGTTTCACACGCAGGCTGTTCAGAAGGACGGGGTCCACCTGGAGTCATGTAATTCGGATGCTGAAAGCCAACCGGTGTCAAGACACATTAGCCAGACGGTGTACAGACACATTCAGTCCAGAAACATGACATGGATCATCTTGCCGTGGCTGATCGGATCATGAGAATTGATTGAACTTCAAACCGCCTGAGACATTTTCAAGATAGAGCATCGAGTGCTGCCGGCTGTAGCAGCACTTACATTCAGGGCAGCACGTTTCGGCCAAGGTCGCAACTTGGCTGTCTGTTGATTCCCTGCTGCCACACGCGACATGCACGGAGTGCCACCTGGCCGGCACCGAACTCTTCGGGGCCCAGGTCCTCGATGGAGCTCCAGCCCTCTGCTTGCCTTGGACACGATGTGGGAATGCAACTCCAACGAAGTAGGGATAGATCTCCTAAACAGCACCTAATGTTGAAGATGATACAAGCCCTACTTCATATCTCCTACACGAAAGTTGCGCACAGCTGCTCCTTAACGAGGAAGCATGCAGATCGAGCCGAGCTAACCCATTGTCGATTACCCATGGCAGGACAAGTTCCCGCCAGGCCACAGAACGATCTTCTTCGTGGGGCGTCTCTCCGCTGGCTCATCTGTCCGAAATCGTTCCACCTGCCCGAAGTTGCGAAAAAAAGCGTGCCTTTGCACATCACTGGCCCCGTGAGTCCCAGACCCAAGCCTCAGCCACGGCTTCGAATGCCCGGGCCACGCCCGGCTCCGTGGCCAAAGGCAGCAAAGCTAAGGTGGCAACGCCCTGTGCCTTCAGCCGTTCCTTGGATGAAGGCTGAAGGTCTGGAGTCCTAGATTCTGGAGACCACGCCGAATAGCAGATGGACCGAAAAAAGTTTTGCCTCTCGCTTCGAGACATGTGGCCTAGAAGTCTAGGGTGCCCATTCGAAAGTCCTTCCGTCCTTGATTTGCGGATTCAAGCCGAAGGATCGAAACGGTCCTAGGAAAGCTGAACAACCACCGGAGCTACACAGAATGCTATGACACCCGGAGGCGACATTCTGCCCAGCGTCCAGCAAGAACAGAAAGTCAGTGTCCGGGGCCGCAACTGCGATGGCGTCCACTTTGTCCTTTGGGTCAAACGCAGGTTGCGGAAGCTCTCAGTCGGGGACCTAGTGTAAACAGGCGGAGTCAGTGGCTGAATTGAGAGAAGTTTGAATTTTTGCAGAGCCCGTAGACCCAGAGCGTCTCAGGCTTTCCATGGCCTTTCAGCGCTACCCAGAAGAAGCCCTTATGAGACCCCCGAAAACGCGAAGGACACTGTTGACCTCCGGCGTGGCCTCCTGAAAGGCCAGCCTCGCAGCTTCGAAAGCCACGGCGATGTCGTTCGGATCCTTTCGGACTTTCAAAGAGGGTTGAGGAGTCAGAGTGCCGGTTTCAGGGTTTAGGGTTCGGTGTTTGGGATTTAGGATGATTTAGATCTTAGGATCTGGGGCTCGAGGTTTAGAATAGACCCTAGATCGGCTCGAACATCCCGCAAGCTAGGTGCGAAACCCCGAAATGCCCCCTCGCCCCGCCTTCCCGCCTTTCCCCCGCGGCACCGCGACGAAGCTCAGCTCACTCGGGGAGGCGCGGCGCGGCTGGGCAGCCTGGATTGCAAAACTGCTCATAAACCTCGAATCAACAGGAAATGCCCAAGTGATTCTGGCAATGGCAATAGTCATGATAATGCTGGTCAGGACGGACACACAGACAGCGGCGGCAGCAGCAGCAGCAACCGCGAGCACTGCAATCACCACCTCCACCACCATCATCACCACCGCCACCACGAGTGTCAGTGTCTGTGATGACCATGATCCGCACGACTATCATCATTTGCATCATTATAACCATCAGCTGATACAGTGCTGACACATCATGCCCACTGAGCCAACTAGCCCCAAGATCATCACCGCGATATGAGCCAAAGCAAGAAGATCGACATGTGACCCTGTACATTCTCGGAATGCCATTGCATGCCGTCACCTGGTGCACCACGGATTCCCCATCAGCCCTCACCGACACTTAAGCCTTGAGCTACCCTCCAGCAACTGTGCATGGAGATACTGTAGGCAGCAGTGTCCAGAAGATGCTCCCGCCATGCCACACGAAACACGTCAGAATTCGGAGTCAGGAAACCGTGGAGAGTTGCAGGCTGCATCTACCAATGCGGAACTGCTTAGAGCAAAAACCCTCAAAAAAAGCCTCCCACAAGCCTCTTCTCTCCTGAGCAAGTCTGGTCTGGGGAAAGTGCAGTGCAGACCACACCGGAGGCCAGGTGTCCGCGGCGGCGGACGGCGGCCAGGAGTTCCGGGAAGTGGCGAGGGCCAAAGACGTCGCCTTTGCAAGAAAAAAGGCTTTACTTGCCATAGTAGGTGCATCACGACAACCCAAGAAATGATTCACTGAAAAGTCAGATTCTGGTTCTGCTTAAGGTGCAGAAGATCTGAATACCCACTAGGATTTGGAGTTGAGGTAGACGTGCTCGTCACTTCCGAGGCTTCGACCGTCGATCACCACGCCGTATCGACGTGGCGCAGGTGGCCTCCCAAACGAGGTCGGGTGTAAGGCGGCTTGGGGAACAAAGCCGTACCAGGGGGATCACGGGACAACGCGCTCATCGAATCCTTAGACAGCCTCCTTTACAGGACTCTGAAAAGGAACGCCCGACTTCCCGGCCCAATAAATCGGCCTTCCCTGCACTGGAGCATCTGACGAGCTGGCAATCCAACGGACCTGCTGATACCACAACTTGAAGAAAGCTGTCAGATGCGTAAGTTGGTGCCGTTGGGTTGTTCGGTTCTGAATCATGTGCTTGGGGCTGACGCCTTAGTAGGACCGTATGAAGCGCTGGACCCACAAGGGCCAGACTCCTGCACTGCTACGTCTCGGATAGGAGGCGCAAGAGAGGGCACTTCAGGATGGGAGGATTAAATCAATCAAGCTTAGTATTTCTGAACCCCCAACTCAGCTTTAACAAACCTGTCAGCCCTGTAGCAACAGATTCAGTTCGGGCCTGAACTGCCAGCTGCCGCAGGCGGCGCATGACGTACGGTGGCAGCCAGGTTCAAGGCGCCGGTCATGCTTTAAGGGTGAGGGCTGCTCCATCGAATCTGAGGCTGGAATAAGTTGAAAGGCCGAAGGCATGCAGCCTTGGGCTCCTTGAATCAATGTCCCTTTGGTGATTAACCCTTGAGGTTTAGCAAACTGGAGGATTCTGCTAAGCTGGAGGCATCCGATGCAAACAGCTGCCATCGAAGGTCTTCCTACTTCCCCCCCCCCCAGCATATCAGCAGCCTGCTGGCATGGCACTAACACCTCTTGGCCATGCCGGGTCCTGGTCAAAACTGGTCAAAAGTTTAAGAGGCTCGGCCAAGGCAACCACATACGTTCGGCGATGCCCGCGGATCTCCGCCACATCGTGCCTCATTGAGAACCACGGGAGACTTCGTCTACGCACTCTGGCCGATGCCTCTAGAGTCCCAAAAATCGATAGCTCGAGTTCACTCTAAGGGCTGCGCATTCCGCCAACTGAAAATCGATAGAACCTCGGTCTGCATCCACGTCTCTCATGCCTGAGGTTTTCATGAGCCCTTGAAGTGAAGCTGTAAAGCACGAGAAAGTAGTGGCAGGCCATCCCGAGGTCAAGCCGGGCCATTGGCTTCTGAGCGGAGACTGTCGAGTCCTTCTTACGATCTTGGATCACCGTATTCGTCGGACCGGTAAGGCTGTACAGGAGCCAGAGCACCAGGAAACATGCAGGCACACGGAGGCCGATGATGAGCACGATGCGAAACAAGCAAAGAAGCAGACGATCTCCCGTCGCAAGTCCAACTGCAAACCGCTTCCGCACCTGCATGTCACCGAATGCCGCATGCCATATTTCAGCACGCAGCCGCCCAAGCGAACATTGCGCTCGGGCATGGTGTCCAGACTTCGGCTAACAGCTCGCCTGCATTCGGCAAGCTTTCCTGGGGCTGGATTCTCATTTTGGCTCCGCTGGCAACAGGGCCCGGAAGCCCGCGGACAGCGGTCTTCGTGCCAAGGAGACATCCTGTTTCACCTGCTTGGGCGTCACAGTTCTTGATAGCAAGATCTCCACTATGATGGGGAACATGACCGGCCTATCGTTGTGAGAAAAGCATTGTCATGAGAGCACGAGTGACTTTTCACCGATTAGTGTGATATCATTGCTAATGTCATAACTGTGGTGGTGGCAATACTAACAGGGCTGCCAGTGGCAATTAGAGTAAGTAGTAGTAGTAGTAGTAGTAGTAGTAGTAGTAGTAGTAGTAGTAGTAGTAGTAGCAGCAGCAGCAGTAGTAGTAGTAGTGGGAGCAGTAGTAATAGGAGCAGGAGTAGCAGTAGCAGGAGCAGTGGTAGCAGCAGCAGCAGTAGCTGTAGCAGTGGCAGGAGGAGCAGGAGGAGGAGGAGGCTACAACAGCCGCAGCAGCAGCAGCAGTAGAAAAAGCACAATGAACACGACTGCTTGCAGCTACAATTGGTGATGACCATGACGACACCGGTGATTGCGCAAGGACGGTCGCGGTACCCGTGGCAACGCTGCATTTCTCAGGTGCGAAGGAAGTATGACAAGACGAAAGAGCAAATGGCGGTGATCGGCCCGGATGCCTCCTTGGGCCACGTCTTCGCAGCTTCCTCGGCCAGGCGCCAGGTCTCGTCGTCCAGATTGCCATGCTCCTGGGAAATAAACCCTGACGGACTTAGGAGTTGTGGGTTGAAGGTTTAGGATTCAGGGAGCTCAGATTTCAAGTTTAAGAGTTCAGGGATCAAAGCTTAGGTGAAATGCGTCAAGCACACTCTCCTGCAACTCGAACTTCCTTCAAACTCTGAAGCCTTCAACTTCGACTCAGCCCAACTGGTGTTAAACGTGGACTGGCGCATGTTGGCTTTGGATAACATGTGCAATCTATTGTCAAGCAAAAACCGTGAAATTATGTTTAGAATCATACGTACATGATACCTGGGTTGCGAACCCGGCGTGAAATAAAACACCAGCTGTTCACGTGTTGTCATGCTATGCACAGGACAACGCCGGTTGCTGTTCATGTGCTGGTCGCGGCTCGTCTGAAACCCGTGTTTCAGGCTGCTCTGTGTTTGTGCGCGCGTGCTTACCCAGATGGCTTCAAAGACTTTCAGCTCAGTTTTGGGGGTCTACCTCCGCCACGATGGCCAGGAGAACGAAGCCAGCAGCGACCACCTCTCGGTGAGCCTCCGTGCTGAATTCTTGCTTGCAAGATCTTCAGCTTACATTGACCTTCAGCTTCAGGATGTAACATTTCAGACAAGGTGTATTCGGCTTCTCGCTCAGGATTTGGGAACCTTTCAATTACATGGTGAGAATTAGGCTGCAGGCCATGATTTCCTGTGCAAAAACATGCGCAAAGACGGCAAACAGGGAATGACATCACCAAGAAAGAGCAGACCCGACCATCCCACCGGATACGACACTGGCCTCCATGCGCTTCAGCAGCTCCTCGAGTAGGGTTCGGGCAGCAATGATTTTGGTCACAGGATTTGGGAACATCTCTCGCCGGTGATTCTGATGCAGCACACTTTGCCTCCCTCCCGCCTTCGTGCCCTCAACCATACACTTTGACCTTCTCTCTTTGAGCAGCTGAGCCAGGCACCACTGAGATGTTGACAGCATCCGCCTCCATCACTCGCCGCAGATGGAGACCTGGGCTTCTTCAACGTGAATATCTTGGGACATTGCTCACTTGCAAAGTCTGTGTAGCACCCACACACGCACACATACATACATATACATACATATATATATATACATACATACACAGACATATATATATATATATATATGGTCGTTGATCTAAATTAATATATCCCCGAATGATCTTCTTCACGAAAATATAATTTTCTTTAGCGTAACTTTCGCGCGCCCTTTCGCGGACACATATTCAAGTATATGTTGATACTAATATACCAGAGTTCTATGAGGGATTTTTACAAGCCCTATAATATAACCCGCCAATCCAGTTCCGGAAACCTAGAAATTAGCCCTCAACGCCTGGACAAAAACTGGTAACAACTACGTCCATGCTCCCCGGTGTGGTACAGTGCTAGTGCTACTGTGAATGCTAGTGCTCGTCGTGGTATGCGCCAGTAGTAGCCGTAGAAACAACAATGGCGCGTTGCCTTGATATGGCAACCTCGACTTTCACGCGACTTGCACGGAACTTTAGCGGATCTTTCGCGCTACACGCACTAGCCACGCCACATTTTGGCATCTGCCTGGAGCCTGCTGCGTAGTTCGTTTGACATGTCGTGCTAAAGCGTAGTAATTAGTAGAAGTAGTAGTCGTCGTCGTAGTCGTCGCCGTAGTAGGAGCAGCAGCAGCAGCGGTAGTAGTAGTAGTAGTAGTAGTAGTAGTAGCAGCAGCAGAAGTAGGAGTAGCAGTAACAGTAGCAATAGCAGGAGCAGTGCCAGTACTAGTACAAATACAAGTATACACAAGAGTGCAGTTACTAGTACTGGTACTAGCAGTAGGAGTAGTAGTAGTAGTAGTAGTAGTAGTAGTAGTAGTAGCAGCAGTAGTAGTAGTAAGAGTCGGGAGTGTACTAACGCAATAACTTTAGCAAACGGACCCATCGCGCAACTTTCTGGCATGTCATGTTATGCCCGTGATCGTTTTGTATAAATACAGCCACAAGGACCTTTAGATCAATGCCCAACATACACGGTCAGATAAATAAATAGACAGGTAGGTAGGTAGGTAGGGAGATAGAATAGATAGATCAAGTGATATATCCATTGATGGATAAACTGATAGGTGGATAGCTGGGTAGATAGATGGGTAGATGGGTAGATGGGCAGATGAACACATGGCCAGATAAATAAATGCATAAATGGCATAAACATACATATGCATGCATGTATGTGTATATATATAATACACATACAACATATTGCGATCCTGGCAATACGAACAACAATCAAAAAGCAGAAGCCATGGCAATAACACAAGTAATATAAAAGTAGAACGGATGTCGGCAGGGGCTGAAGCGGGGCAGCCTGGGCTCCTCGCGCGGGCCCGCACTCAGCGCGATGAGGGCGCGGAGGCCCTCAGCGAATGCGGCCGCAGATGGCAGTGCCTGGATCTGCGCCTTGCAGCAAGTCCGAGAGAAAACAACAGAAACCGTTTTTTTTTGCGCATAAACAAATGGACACACGTGTGTGTTCCGGTATGTGCACACGCTTGTACACATGTATGTGTATGCATAGCTGTTTAAATCATATGTATATACATATGTATGTGTGTATACATGTGTATACATGTGTATACATATATAGTGCGTTTACCTATTTTCTTGTGTATATATATATATGTGTATATACATATACATGTCAGCATACATGTGCAAGCCTGTGTATATAGATGCGCATACAAACATACAACATGTATTGATTCATTTATCTGTTAAAGTCTGTGTATAGATCCTGGCGGGGCTCATGTCATGGCTGTTGTACAGCAGTCTGTTAAAAATGTCTATCCGAATCTACGCCGCCACACTGCACACAGGATCCTACTATATACCGGACATCGCCAAGACCTCGACAGCAGAACGCAGCAACTAACGCAGAAAAACGCAGCCCCTGGAATCCGAAAGAGGGACCCCAAGGCCGAACCCTCATGACGTTCCAGGGAGAGAGATGTCTTGAAATCCCTAAGTCGACACCCTGCAAACCCTAAACCGAGACTCCAGGTTTAGGGTTTACTTGGAGGTTCATGGGTAGTTCAAAGTGGGGTTATCAGTGGGGTAGCTATACTTATAACCCATATTAAGGGACTTGTAACCCTACTTATAACTACCCATGAACCTCCAAGTAGGTCTTAGAGTTTACGCGCGAACGCTTCCCACCTGAAGCAGCGCCACCACGGCGTTGGCTGCGCGCAGCTGCGCCAAGTGCCGGAGCGACTCGGGGGAGTTGAGCCTCTGGCTGGTTAAGGGTTTAGGCTTTAGGGTCTAGGGTTTAGGGCTTAGGGTATAGGGTTCAGGCTTTAGGGTATAGGGTTTAGGCTTTAGGGTATAGGGTATAGGCTTCAGGGTATAGGGTTTAAGATTTCGTATCTTTCTCAGATATCAGCATTCTTTGTGATTGCTGCTACTTCTTGCTATGATTGAGATTACTAAGTTTATGACTATTATGATGATGAATACGACTATGTTAATTGTTATGATTGTTGTCAATTGTCATGGTAACCAAGACGTCAGTATGACTGATTGCAATACTTTTCCTCACTTAAGATGTTTGGCACCATACGATAAATGACAGACTACTACAATATGCACAAGAAGGGTTATTACAAAGGCTACTAGAGTATCTTCCTAGTGTTTGGGGTTCCAGGCTGTCGTCTTTCGTAGTTCACGGTTTAAGGTTTCGGCTTTAACTTAGGCTCGTTTTAGGGTAGCTTCGGCTTAGGCTCAAGGCTGGAGGGTTCCAGGGTTCAGGGTTGTATGGTTCAGGGTTTATAGGGGCTGTTATGAATTCTGGGGACTGGGAAGGTGAAGTGCAAAAGCTTCGTTCAGTGACAAATTGAAAGTTCTCTGTCTCTCTTCCACCAAAAAACGGGATGCCTATCACTTTTGTGTCGAACGGGCGAACATGCAGGTTTTTTGTCGAGATGAGCGATAGGAACGGAAACGACTGCATCCAGGTGGCGCCAAACTCTGCAGAGCGCAGAAAGCAGCCACTTTCATGTCTGCTTTTCGAGGATATGATGCCTGCATAGGGCATGAGTACACAGGGAAAGACAGCACACAACACTTTCTGCTGATTGACACACATTGCTGTAGAACACACGCCAAGACGTGCAGGGATGTGAGGGCCTTCATCAGCTCCATCAGGCCGACGAGCACTTGGCCCAAGCGTCGCCGCGTGTTGCCATAGGCGCTGTACCTGCTCTCATAGCAAACACCCGCCTGAAGACATCGCTTCCGAATCGTCTGAAGAGATTGAAGACATTGCGTGATGCCAAAGAGCCCACAGCTGTCCTCAAGCCACCAGGCAGCCTCGGAGCCGGGCAGTCCACAGACCACAGGCAGGCAAGCCATGGCTCAAGCCGCAAGCTGAAAGCTCAGAGCTTAGCCGTCTTCCGAAGCCCAAGGCGATGTGCCTGACGCGTAGCAACACCCCATCTCGCACTTAGAACGCCCACCTTTACCCAGAACGATCTCCCCCCTTTCCCGGCACCTCTTTGGCATCCTCTGGAACGACGAGGAGCAGGCGCAAGACCCGGAGGCCCTCCACCAGCATCCAGGGCTGCTCCTGTGCTCCCAAAAGAGCCGCTGGAACGCACTTAAAGCTCCGTGGGCAGTTGTAAAGGGGGGGTAGCAGTAGGGGAACTATAGTTTTAACCCATATTAGGGTACTTATAACCTTACTTATAACATCTTACTACTACCCATGAACCTCCAAGTACAGGCCCGCCTGGGCACAACACCACCGCACGTTCCAAAGCTCAAAAGCTGATGCCGCTCATGCAGGCCAAACCGGGACAAGCAGTTTTACAACGGTTGACGAGATCCTCCTTTGGAAAGCTGTGCAGCCGTAGCTGGAGCAGGTCCATCACGGCTGAGGTCAGCACCTTCGCTTTGGCATGTCTCCGTGTGTGTGTGGACGGGGGTTGGGCAGTGCAAGCCTTATGACAGTGTAACATACTAGTATGAGTAGAAGTAGTGGCAGCAGTAGCAGTAGCAGCAGTCGTCGTGTAGCAGCAGCAGCAGCAGCAGTAGTAGTAGTAGTAGCAGTAGTAGTAGCTGTTGTAGAAATAGTAGTCGTAGTCGTAGTAGTAGTAGCAGCAGCAGCAGGAGTTATACGGCGGCGCTGACGGGCTAGGAATGCCCTGAATCGTTCCCCACAGCCCTGCCTCGCATCGAAAGGCCTGGGCGAGCTGTGAGCCGCTGGAGTGGGTCTGCAGCACGGCATCCCCTGCAGACCACGCTTGTGTTGAGGGCTTCAAGCATTCGGAGTCTTGCGGAGTTTGTTGGCAGGCTGTCGGTCTCAGGCTCAAGGCCCTTATGAGTATCGTTGAGCATCTCTGCGCAACTTTGCGTTCATTGTCCGGGCTTGTGACTCAGGCGTCGCGCATCATGAGTGAAGTGTGCGGGGTCGCAGCAATCTTGAAGGAAGGTTGCGCGAGATGGCACATACGGGCAGTGGGCCCCCCTGAGTGCCGATCTTCATGTGAAGCGCTGAAGAAAAAACGACAAAAGCCACCAAAGGAGTGTCCCGCACAGGCACCTGTTGGGTCTCCCGCCAGCGTCCCGAGTACTCGCACCTTGCCAGATGACTCATGACCACAGCGTTGCAATGCTTTTAAATCTCAAAGTGTATTCCGATACGTACTGATGCAGTGGGGCTGCTGTTCAGGCCTTTACACGTCCTATACATTTTCATCTCGGCCTCGTCTGTTTTCTGGCTCTGTGGACATGCTCGGGGCCAGAGGGGGCTCCTGCTAACCATCAAAACCCTTAACGCCGAACCCCAAAACCCTGACCTCAAAAATCCTCAAACCCAAAACATCAAACCTCCTATAAACTCACTACATCGCGCAACGTTCCACGAACACAAAAATTACACCTCGGAGAGTCAAAGCGGCGATGCATCGCAGCGCCGAAAGTTCCGGAAGCGGCTCGCCAGCCCGCAGCGAGGCCACGAGAGGCACCAGGCCGGCCCTGGGCTGGGCATGTGCAACATATACATATACATACACATGTGTGTGTGTGTGCATTTCTATAGGTATGCAGTATGCATGTATGTAATTTATGTATGTATGTATGTATGTCTCTTTCTGTATATGCATGTGTGTGCAATCGCTTTTGCATGCCTTAGCCCTCTAGAAAAACGCTGTGCACTTCCTTTACATATCTTATCACAGTGGCTTTACCATCATTCTAGACTATTCCTGAGTGCCATCGCCGCCAAGCGCTGTATCGGCGGCGAGGGAGGAGGGGAGTCAATACAACATGACTCGCAAGCATTGCTTGCAAAGTCCGGCCCTTCCCTTTGCCGACGTGCCACCTGCCATGCTCATCGAACGCAAGGCGTTGTGCCAAATCCGCCTGGGCAGAAAAACTTGCGGCTCGCAGATTTTGTCACAGCTTGGGCATGCAAACACTGTCAGGCTCAATAGCTCTACAGATCCTTCGAAGTACGCCATAAGGGGCTGATGATTGAATGGGGAAGGGGATGATGGTGGTGATGATGATGATGAAGATGATGAAGCCTTCATGTGAGGTAGATCTGTTACTTGCAAGTAGCATCTCAAAACCACACCCGGCACTACACACTCATTGATGTGAAATGCCTAAGGAGCCTGCACACCCGTCCATCGAACTTCATCTGCTTCCGTGCGAACTTGCAAAACCCGGCTCTAAGCTGCAGCCACAGGGCGGTAGCCGACTTACTCTCCTTGTGCTGACACACATCACTTCAACACAGGTTTTACATGACCTATACTCAGACCTCTAGATCGTCAACGGGCTTCTGTCTACACGTTCGCTTATACTACGTCTAGTTACAGGTCAAAAACCCGCCTTGGGCTCTTCGAAGGAGACCAAGGCTTTCAACTCCTGCCATGGGGGCTCTTGAGGCTTCTGAGGATTCGGGGATGATCAGATGCGAAGCTGTCGCCTCCAGGCTTTAGGGTTTCGGGTAGTTGAGGGCGTTAAGGCTTTGAATTTCAGGGTTTAAGGTTTTTTGGGGGATGCACTTGGAGGTCCATCCTCCGTAGCATCCAGGAGGGCCAACTCATCCAGCCCATCGCTCGCTGGATCCATGGCCGAGCACCAGGACAGGGCGTGGATTTTGGAGATGAGCTGGGCTACATTTTGCGATCACGAAGCTTTTGTTTGCAGGAGTTCCTCTGCGTGTGGATCGTGAGTTCGGAGACTGAGCTTCATGCCCCACATCCTTTCTGCGATTCTTCGCCAGGCTGTCACAGCTATCCACAAACTGTCTGCCCCAAACTGCGGCCACAGAAACTCTCAGAGCACCAGCGAGAGGCTCAGCAGCAGAAGTCACCAAGCAATACCTTCGAGGCCGCCGCTTGCGCCCCAAAGCCCTCGCAACGCTTTTGCCCACCGAGGTCTTGCCCACCCCCGGCGGGCCGACCAGACCTGGCTCGGAGCAGCACGAGATTTTTGCGAGCTGCCGGGCCTTTCTTGAAGGACGCGCAAGGGAAAAATGAATACAACTTACACCACCCCTGCTGCTACCAGCACCAGGCTGACGGCTGCTTGCCAACCGCTACGTCCTGCACTGGAAACCACTCCCACGTACTCGGGACGGCTTCTGATTCTCCTCTGCTTCATGTTACAGCCGGCTCAATGCTTTTTACATGTTGACATATTGACAGACCAGACATGCCGCGGCTCAGCCCCAGAACTGCGGACTTGGCCGCTGGCACATGATCTTGCCTTGGGTCGAGTCCTGTGGGGAACGCATGGGGATATTTCTGAAAGCACGCAGAAACCTGTACAGGCAAGCCAGGCTTGGATTCAGATGAGCACCACATATTCAGTTTGAGCTCCACAGGACACGGTGTCGACTAAGTCTCTGATCATGCCTTGGCCGGCCGGGACGTAGGCCCTTTAGAACAAGGGTCCTTCAGGAAGCTCACGGCGATGTGCTCCAGAATCCGCTCCTTCACATCCTCCAAGCCATAGTGGTCCTGTCCGTCAGACTCAGAGAAGGCTTACATCTTCCGAACGCTAGTCTTGGAATGTTCACCAGACCCGGCAGCCTGAAAATGCAGATGCTCGCGCGAGAGGAAACCGCTTAGTTCTTACAAGGTGTCTGCAACTTGTCTGCACGGTGCCTCATCCAGGACTGTTTCGGCATGTTTGATGTCACGGTTTTCGGTAGTGATTACACCTCGGCTGAGGTGCGATTGAGCGAACTCTGGACGAGATGGGGGTCACCCCCACGACCAATAGCTGAGGCTTGCACCCCACGGAAGGCAAGTTAGCCACTCCAAGTAGGTGCGGCCTTCGGTCCAAAAGCAGAATGTGATGAATCCAAACTTGCCGTCGCAGCATCCAGCTTCAACACATCAATCAAAAAGCCTCTGGTGATTTTCAGCTATTACTTCAAAGACCACCTAAGGGTCACTCATCCCCAGCAGAAGTGACCGGTCGTCGTGCAGTCGTGCTCTGTATCTTCCCTTCACAGTGCAAGGAGACACTTATGCGTACCTGAAAACATGTGGTAGTCATGACAATGCCCAACATTTATGCTAGAAAACATATCCAGCCAGCCGGACACGAATGCTTCTAGTTAAGTCTAGCTGGCACAGAAATGGTCAGTTTGGATACTGGCAGACATGCTACCCGAATGACAGCAAAGACCAGCTGGGGCGCAGGCAGACATTGAACTCCGAAGACGAGGGTTCCAAAGAATTCAGCTTCGCCAGCTCTGCGTCGATGACCTACGGCTGGATTTTGGAACTCTTCATCCCTGCGCTCTCTGCATGTCCTGGCCTTCTGCACGTCTTCTGGCACCTCCTCGCGTTCATGGCCAAAGCACAAGCCGCTTACGATCCGAAAACCCGATCCGCCCCTTTCTCCTTGGATTGGATGGCATCCCGGAACTGATTGGTCAGCGTCTGCTTCTCATCCTGCTGTGGGAAGGCGTGAGGAGAAGGCCTCCTCAAGACCGTTACAGTCCTTCTCGATGCCCAGCTCCTTCTGGATCTGACGCATCTGCTCCTCAATGTCAGGTACTTGACCGTCTCCCAGTCGCAGCTCGAAACCGGAGCACTGCAAGACTCCGAAGATGCGACGACTTCGTTCTGAGGCGTCCGACCCAGAGGATCTTTGTCTTCTGCTCCTTGGCCACCTTCTCCTCCACTTTGCCTCCGACGACACTCATGACATGAAATCTCTGCACCCGAAATCCTTGCATCAAGTCAGCTCCTTGCAAGGTTCAGCCACCCGACCCAAGCCTAGCTGTGAAAAACCCTCTGTAAATACCCCAAGGCTCCGTAACCCCGGATCCCTTGAAAAGCAGAAACCCCTGCTTTCCTTACACGGTTTTCTGGGGCATTGGCTCTTGACCTCCGACTGGAGCTTCGCAGTGCTGAGGTCGGCTTCTAAGACGCTGCGCACCTTTGCCACTTTTGATCTCATACTCTTAGAGAATCTCGCAGAGTCCGCTGCTCTTAGCTGTTTTGGCGAAGGTGTGGTGTAGCAGCAGTGGCTATGGTGGGTCGTGATGGCAGAGCCTGGCTGGCTAGGTGACTGGGGTAAGCTATTCTCGTGACTTTAACGAACTGCAGCTGAAGGGTGTCCAAAAGGAGGTGGCTGCCTTCACGTTGCGTTCGTGGGGAGGTGCCAAATAGTGGCTCTGCTAGTAGAACATTCTATGTAATGCTTCGTGGGGAGTTTCGCATCACTAGGTCTAGCTTACCCTGCCGGGTGCGAATGATAAATAGAAAATATCGCAGCAGTAGCTTTTCTAAGTTCGGGATGAAGTCAAGCCTTCTCCATCTTGATCTTTGCGTCTTGCTCCTCAAGGACATCCTGCCATCGGGATGGCGGACACGGCGGAAGATTTGTGTTCCCAAATCCTGGCATGAGCTACTTCTGTCACGAACATTGGGAAGGCCTGCAAAGCTTTCCGGTCTCCCGAAGAGATCCCAGCCTGAATGGTGCACAACCTACTAACTGCAGGACGAACTCCCAAAAAACCGAATTCCTGCACACTGGGGTGCAGACCGCGAGGTCAGCAACTTGCACCTGGCCGGACGACAGTTGCCACAGGAATTCAAGCCGGCATCAGCTTGCCAGGGAGACCGGATCTTCCATGTCGAAGTGCTGCACCACCTCACAGCTAGCAGAGACTGCGGTCGCTATGACACTGCAATACGAGTTCCAACTGCAGCTCAACAGAATCTGAATGCGTCCCCGGGCTGCCTGGTCGTGCTGCTCCCGGTGCAAAGGCGAAGCTGTCAAGAGCTTCTTCATCTGCGCGATCTGCCATGAGCTGTTGTACTTCACAAGGGTGGAGGAACGGCATCCAGAGTTGCTCCCCAGACCGTTGGCCCGGTCTGCGGCTCGGGTGGAACTGCATGAAGGGCCGAACATGTAACTCGCAAAACTGCATTGAAACCAACCTGGAAGCAATCTGCTTTCAGGAAAGGTGTCTCGAGGGCAATTCCATGCAGCGGAAGTTTGTTTTGGTCTGTCGAGGTGTCGGCGCTGCTCCAGGCCGTGGCACTCAGACCGCCACCACCGCGAAACCCAGAACACCGAGGGCCAGCGAGATCACCTCGATGCAGGTACACTGCCCGACGCCAGGCACGACAAAAAGTGAAGCTCGGTCTGTTTCCATGAAGAAAGTTTATAGACAAAGACGGCTCCCCGAGGGATTCTGGGACACGGAATCCGACTGCAGCAGAGGGTCTGCCCTGCCACTGGAGCTCCTCTCCTGCGAAAAGAAGGAAGATGCTGCAGGACAGCAAGAACTGCATGCCATGACTGCTTCCATGCAGTTCTTTCCCAGGCCTCTTCCTTCTTTGCCTCTTCGGTGGTGGTGGTCTGCCAGCAGGGAGTGAGATGCAATAAGACTCACGCGTCAACTCAACCTTGAAACACAGCTGGGGTGATGAGGAACACACGTTAACGCCCGCTCGACTATGAGAAGAGCCAGCAAGCTTCTGCAACACATGATCGCATGTTTAGCCCGACCCGCTCTAGGCACGGATAGGCCTTGACATCGCTCACGACCACTTCCTGTAAACTGCTTGAAGCATATCTCGGGAGCGACATCCAGCTGACATTCAGGGCACATGGGAGTGGAACGAAGGTCGCGGAAGGCAGTGGAAGCTGTACCTAATCGAATCAAGTCCAAGCCTTTAGTTTCATATCAGCATCACCTTCGAGGCCTCCGGTTCTCCCTGTGTACCCTCGAAACCACCACAAGCTTCACAAAAGAGCTGAATCCTTGGTGTGGACGTCGACGGACACCTCCTTACTACACAGGCTAAGTGGATTGAAGCACATTGAGCAGGCTCAGTAAGTAGCATACAGGCATGAAGCAAGCAGTCACATCGCGGGCAGCCCCCAACTCTGAAAACTTTCTGATGTGCTGCCACTGAGTCTGGCTTGTTTGGTTCCGTGGCCGTCGAGCCCTGCACCAGCACCAGTGTCTTAAGAGCTGTGGCCGCGCAATCTTTAACCGATCCACTACTCGCACCGTGCTGCTTCGTAATGCGCACATAGAGAGGGGTTGAGGGGCGGGACGAATCAATGCAAGCCTTGGTCTCATTCACCACCACGGTGACCTGAAACAGGAAGTCGCGAAGTCCACTAGTTTAAAGGACTCCTCGCAACACTCGTTAGCGGAAGTAATCGTACTGATGCGAGATGCGAGTATGCCAACAGCTGCAAGCCCCTGCAAAAATGAGATTTGTGTGATGACGATGGACCTCTGCAGCGGAGATCGTAAAACTATAGCCGCGGGTGTTAGCATTGGCAATAAGAATACCTCTGGAGCTGAGAACGACAAACCCTAACAAGACTGCTAATGCTTCAGTAGTCGGTAATAAAGAGGACAGCGGTCGCAGCGGTAACACAAGTACTAGTAGAAGCACGGCTGGCAACGAAGCACGCAAGCAACCGGAGAGCCAAAGCAGAGGCTCTTTGCGCCTGTGCAAATCAACGGTCGCAGATACTCTTCCTCCGACAGAGCAGCATCAGCAGCACCATCATCGACATCATGAACAACCAGAGGAACAAACGAAACAAGCAGCAGCTTCCTCTGTCACCACCTCATCAGCCTCGTCCTCATCGTCATCGTAATCGTCATCATACTCATCATCATGCCAAATCCCCAAAACAAAAAAAGAAGAACAATATGATAAATATGATCGTCACACGGTCTAGAAAATTCAGGAGAGCGACATCAACCTTCTCGTCGTCTGGAAGAGCGCCCTTGTTGTGCACGGTTACTTCCTTGGACGGACATGCGGTAAGGACCATTCGAGCTGGGGATCGACTTATGCAGCAAAGGAAGCAACTCCTACCAGGCAGGGGCAAGTCGACTGCAGTGCCTTACATCTCAGGTCCTACGCGACAGTATGCTTTCTTGCATGAGGCACAGAGTCGAGCTCGCCTGGACTCTTTCAGAGACGGCGGCAAATGGCTTGGACCAATCCGCGGGCAAAGCCAAGCACCATGTCCCTAAAAGTCAAAAAAAACTCAAACGATAGTCCTGCAGCCGTGGGTCAGGTCCGGTCGCTTTCTCTTCCTTCTTCGGCTCCTCGGGCACGATCTTGGTCTGCCAGCCGGGCACAGCAAAATGGGAGGCCGCCACTCCTAAATCGGATTCGACCATGATACCTTTCAGAGTTCACCCACTTGTTCGCAGGTTCTCTCAAAGATGTTGAATTCAGAGGTCGAGTGGTAACCGCATGTTCACTCTTGAAGAATGCCTCCGGACGATCCCTCTGTGATCTGCCCTGGCCAAGGCGCCACAACATATAACACGACACTGTAGAGTAACACACCATGCCAAAGAGCCCCTTCTGTACGACAGCTGACTATGACCTCGGTATTGGCAGAGCCCGCCTTGCCCTGGTCATGGGGGTCGTGGATCTCCTTGGGAGCACTAGCACCAGTAGAAAGAGAAGTGGCAGTGGCGGTGGCAGTAGCAGTCGCAGCGGCAGTCGCAGTAGCAGTAACGGTAGCAGTAGCAGCAGTAGCAGCAGTAGCAGCAGTAGCAGTAGCAGCAGTGGCAATAGCAGCAGCAGCAGCAGGAGCAAAAGCAGGAGCAGGAGCAGTAGCACCCGCAGTAGCAGCAGGAGCAGTAGCAGTAGCACCTGCAGTAACAGCAGCACTAGAAGCATTCGTAGCACTAGTAGCACTACTCGTACTAGTTGCACTAGCACGAGTAGTGCTAGTAGTACTAGTACGAGTAGTACTAGTAGTACTAGTACGAGTAGTACTAGTAGTACGAGTAGTACTGGTACCACTACTACTAGTGGTACTAGTACTACTACTACTAGTACTAGCAGCAGCAGCAGCAGCAATAGCGGTGGCCATAGTTGCACTACTAGTGCAAACTCGGTGCCACAATGATCGCAGCATAATTCAATGACGGAATATATGCAACGCAGGCACCGACTTCGAAGAAGACTTCTCATCGTCCTCGGTGGCTTGCCATACTACGAGCGACAGGATTAGACTACCTGCAGCATGTAAGATGAAACCATCTCTCACAGAAAGGACAACGTTGGCTCCTTGTCGTCCACCACGACGGTGACCTGGGCAACGTCACCATTCCATGGCTCCACAACAACTGAAACACTCCTTCATGTTGATTCCCCTTCAAGCCTGAGCCCCAAACCTCCAAACTACATACTTCAGAAGAGCGACATCGACCTTTTCATCCTCCTTGTCGTCCTTCTTCTTGCCTTTCTTGGCATCCTGCGCCTCTTCTTTCTCCATCTCTTTCTCAACCTCCTTCTCGAGTTCCTTCTCCTTCTTGTCATCCTCCTTCTTGTCATCCTCCTTCTTGTCATCCTCCTTCTTGTCTTCGTCCTTCTTGACGTCAGCTTTATTGTCTTCATCCTTCTTGTCCACTTCCTTCTTGTCTTCTTCCTTCTTGTCATCTTCC
The DNA here is from genome assembly GCA_905221615.1 of Symbiodinium sp. CCMP2592. Classification (NCBI taxonomy): domain Eukaryota; class Dinophyceae; order Suessiales; family Symbiodiniaceae; genus Symbiodinium; species Symbiodinium sp. CCMP2592. The sequence goes on along the minus strand of CAJNDT010006091.1, from coordinate 498,332 downwards.
TTCTTGTCTTCGTCCTTCTTCACGTCGGCTTTCTTGTCTTCTTCCTTCCTGTCCACTTCTTTCTTGTCTTGGTCCTTCTTGTCGTCGTCCTTCTTGTCGCTGGCTTTCTTGTCGACGTCCTTCTTGTCTTCCTCTTTCTTGCCTTCCTCCTTCTTGCTCACTTCCTTCGCTTCTTTCTTGTCTTCCTCCTTCTTGTCGTCTTGCTTCTCCGATTCCTGAGTCTGCACATTGCGGCCACAGTATGACACAAACTGCCCAATCAGCACAAGACCTTCACCCTTTTTGCAGTCGTGTGGCCTCCTTCTTGGCCACCTTAGTGTCTTCCTTGCTGTCTGTGGCCTTCTTGTCATCCTGCAGCACGAGGATCAATAGTCAAGAGCATCACGATGACTATTGATGCTTTTGTCGTTGCTAGTACTGTACTATACAGCTTCCTTGCCATAAAATGCCATTGTTACTGTCACTTTGTCATGGCTAGAATCACACAATACAACCCGGCACAAACAACCAAGATAGTCGCCGCATCGCTTATGAGGGCACAGAAAGTCGCGTCGCAGCTCGTTCCCTGGCCCCGAACACGGTAAGGCCGTCAAGCAGCGGCTTTCTCGGGCTCGGAGAGGACCTCCAGCTGGAGAGTGTCCAAGTCCGATGCGGAAGCCTGAAGAAAGCCAGGCGTCAGTCTGTGAAGTCCCTGGGTGATCCATAAGGGTGTGCTGGGGTACGCCGGGCCTTCTCCAGCAAGGCCGGGGAGTGCGGCTTCTGCATCAGTCGCGCCTGCACGGCTGCCAGGAGCAGCCTCAGTCATCGAGGGCGCCGTCACGGCTGGAATTTCCAGGGCGCCAGGCATGCCAATGACTGCCAATGCACTCCAAATGCAACTTCCAACCACAACGACGAGCACTCGAAAGTAATGCCCATTGAGCCCTGAGTCGTGAACCAAACCCGAACTCTCCAAACAGGGGGCTAGGTTGATACTGAAACTACAGAGCCCGCATCCTGCGAAAACTCGGAACGACACCCTGCAATATCTGCCATGGCACACCACGGCCAGAGTTCGTCCGCAAACACCTGCCTGTGCAAAAGACATAAAAATTTGCGAATTCGACCGCCGATGCCTGCTGTCGACTCCCTTCGTCGACAAGTGTAGCAACTAGATGCACATCAACTCATACTCGTGATGTAGAAAGGGTCGTTGAAAACACGATAGCAAGGTGCAAACTCAACATGGACAACAAAATCCCGGCCGCTACTTTTCCAGGCAACTTGCGACTCGCATTTCGGACGAAACTCTCTTCAATACCCGTAATGCCGCAATGCTCATGATGCGGTCAAGTGTCCATGGCTTCAGTGTCGACTGGATGGCTTCGTTGGGGTGGTTGGAGCTCGCCGGTTCGAGCACTCGTTCAGCAGCACGCAGGAATCCATGCACGTCTCATGTCGGGGATGTTCCCTGCAAGGGGCAGAGCAGCTGGGACATCAGGGATGGCCTCCGTCAACCCTGCACCAGTGCACCCTCAAGTTGGGGATCTGAAGCTCATGCTCTGCACCCGCACATGAAACAGCTTTCGGCGAAACGATGCCAGGAGTCACCAGCTCCAGAAGAGCCTGCTGCTGCGCCTGCTTGTCTTCGAACTCCTCTTCAGAGGCGGAAAAACTCTTCGGACTACGAGCCTCGAGACATAAACCACTCTCCTGCACTGCAGGAATTGCTTCCAGGTGAACTGCCGGCAAGGCCACATGGGGGCTCGGCCTCGGCTGTTTAGGGTTTAATAAGGAATGTAAGCCACTCTGAGGGGTACCTGTAACGGGAATCAGGAGTACTATCACGAGTACCATAAGGGCTGTTACAAGGGGTACTAAGGGTTTAGGGTTACTATAATTAAGGGAAACTTTCACGCGTACTTCTAGGGGATATTTTGCAGGATACTATACGGTGTATTTCTACGGGGTCAAGGTCGTCAATCCTGCAGGCTATGATTGGGGCTTTAAAGGCTTTGGCGGTTTGGGGCTTCGGGTCTGGCGTGCAAAGAGACCATGCCTAAACCCGAAACAATGAACGAAAAACCCTGGACCCTAAAGCCTACATCCTACACCCTACACCCTAAACCCTGAAACCCTAAACCCAAAAACTCAAGCGAAGAAAGAGGCAGGTAGGCGGTGGAACTGAGTGAGTGCAGCAACTTATCAACATCCCAAAATCTGCGCGCCTGGGACCTGTAAGGTCTGTCCGAATTTTTCAGAATCCGTACATACATCCAGAGAAACGGCTAAAATCTTGAAAGATGGATCGGCAGACCAACAGACAGAGAGACGCCGAAAGCTGGACAGGCAGATGGAAGGCCGACAGAAGGACATAGAAACAGATACACAAACTGATAGACAGAAGGACTGCAGAAAGAAAGAGAGAGACAAGCAAACGCAAGACAGATGGACAGATGGGAAGGAAATACATGAATAGACAGCTTCCATTTTTTCCTGATTCGCGTCACCGGCTGCCCCTCCGCATGGCTGTCAGTCGCAACGTCCCTGTATTGGAGATGATCTCCACTACCTTGGTGGGAAAACGCACAGGCACATGGATCGTACACTCAACGCGACAGCTGATTTGCCTGCTGAAGGCAGGGGGGACATCATGCCCGACCCTGCGGGAGACTTCGGTAGTTGCCAGCCTTCAGAATCCCCCCCTCACCCGCGCCCGAGATGCTCGTACTTGGACTTCTTGCCCCTTGGCCGCCTTTCGGACAACAAAGACCAAGCAACACGCTCCTTTCTGCAGTAGGACTAGACTCGACTCCATGTGGCCCCAGCCTTCTCCGGATACGGAAACTGCGACTTGTGCAGCATACCCTGGACCAGGCCTCCCGACCCCCCACAGTACAACACAAGACGAGTGCCCAGGAAAGTGCCGCTGCCTAGCACAAGTCCCCCGGCCTCCTCCTTCGGGGACCGCAACATCAACGAAGATCGACCAGTTGGAAATGAAACGAACGGTGGCTGTAAACCACTCGGAAGGCCTGCTTGAAACCGAGGCCACGAAAATCATGCGCAACCCCTTTGGCACCCAAACAGATCCTGTCTACACTTGCCGAGGCAAAGCCGAGATGCCTCGCGTCTTCGAAGAAAGAGACGGGATCCTCCATCACAGGCCACAGGCCAGTCTGAGCACATGGACAACGCATGGTGCCCTCTGCCCCGTCCTTCAGCTTTGAAGGCGGATATTCGATCATGGACAGGCCGATTTTGCCGTCCGGCGCAACGCGGTATACCTTGGCGAAGTGGCAAAGCGGCCTGTTGCTCGGACCAGCTCTTGCAAGATACTTTGCAAGATCGCTGCTACTGCAAACAACGTCTGAGAGTAGGTGGCGACACCGAATTTGTACCAAGACTCCCAAACGACCACTTCCTGAGAAGTCCAGGAAAGAAAAGGCATGCTGCCCAACGACGCGATGTGTAGTGAGCTTCTGCGGTTGCCGTCGTGTCGAGAAGCTTTGCGCTGCACGCAGCTTACTAATAGTAGGACACATCAGCTTGAATCTGTAATCGGCACTGGCGATACGATTAGTTGAGCGAAACCGGTCCTCCCCCACGGATACCACATCGAACACATCCTCCACAAAGCCTTGGTTTGGGCGAGTTCGGCGACGCAAAAGCGAAGCGAAAGCATCAGCGCCCTCAAAGCACTACCAGTAAAGCAAGGGGCTCTCGGCCATTCGGGAGATTCGGGCCAGAGCCGTTGCACCAGGGCCTGCGAGCTGGAGGCAACTGGAAGGCGAGCCGAATCTGGCAAATCAGGACCCGGGGTGGAATCGTGATCATACATGTATTTTTATACTCTTTGCAGATTCTGTCTGCTACCGCGATTCAAGAACGACATGAAATTTGGTTTGAAGCAGGTGTCAGACAGCGAAAATCCCCAACCCAAAAGACATCTGGCTGCATGTGGCCGCTTGAGAATCGAGCGTCTCTGTTCTTTCCGCTACGTATCACCTCCGAGACTGACTCCCCACTTTAGGGTTTAGGGTTTCGGGTTACTCCATCCCTCCTGCAAAGCCAGAAACCTGCTGCAAGGCATTGTTAGTCAACAGCAAGAAGCATAGCTCTGCGTGCTGAACACCCGGGAACCCTCCATGCCTATTTCTATGAAGGCGCCCCATTGCGAAATACGCCGCACCATTCCGCGCAGTTTCTGGCCCACGCGCAAGTTGCTGAGCGACACCTGCACACCCGGACTGTGGAAGGCTTTGCAGACACTCACAGACTGAGTTGGCTTCTACACTGACTTGAGATCGATGGCAGGTGAAGACATGACCTTACAATGGTTTACAAAGCCCATCTATGACACTGCAGCTCACCGATCTACATCCCCCGGCAAGCTCAGAGCCTACTGTAACCTTCAGTCTACCTCTCATTGCTAAACTCAAAGGGATCCCCAAGGTGCGATGCTTCAAGAAGAGCGGACTGCGGTGGTCTCTGCGGAAGCACTGCACCACAGCACAAGGAGCAAGTTCCCTCAAGGGCCCTCCGAAACAGCAGGCTTAACAGGATTTCACGAGGCATCGTTGGCAAGGCCGGACCAGTGAGAGCTTTGAGGTTAAGGGTGTAGGGTTTGGAGGTGTAGGGTAACTTACTAGAGTAAGTGGCAACCTGCTCGTGCACATACTGTAAGTGCCTGTCGCCAAACATGCCGACACGAGGACATACATCTAGACAAATGACACAAATATACCATACAAACACGATGAAATTATATGTATATGTATAATGAACATGTAGGTATATGTATATGTATATATGCCCGGTGGATACCAAAGATTTATATTACAAAGATTTGACCTCGCTGCGTCATCAACATCCGTACAGGGTCATGAAGATCCCGCAAGGCATGATATCCTGTTTGCCTAGATTTAGTCCCTCACGGGATCCTGCTTCCTGTAGCAAACCACCATGCACAGTACGAAACCTACTTTGGAAAACCCTTTCTTTAGTGCTGGCAGCCTGTCCAGGTTCCAACACGTCAACGTCGTCAGTGTCAGAGGCCTTCTCGGAAAATTGCGCCGGAGAGGGTTCCTCATCTCCGGCTGCCTGGCATGATGCATGAACAGGGTGCCAGCACGACTAGAACTACTTCGCAGAACCCTCCACCGAACACGACGCGCGAAGATCACTCATAGTTGCACAGTTTTTGGTGGTTGTCATCCCAGTGCTACAGGAAGCAGTAGTATGCATCATCGTCGTCCTGGCTGTGGTAGTGCCAGCAGCAAAACTAGTAATAGCAATAGTAATAGCAGCACTCGTAGGTCGTAGTCGTAGTAGTCGTCGTTGTCGTCGTAGTCGTAGTAGTCGTAGTAGCCGTAGTAGTAGTAGTAGTAGTAGTAGTAGTAGTAGTAGTAGTAGTAGTAGTAGTAGTAGTAGTAGTTCTAGTAGTAGTTCTAGTAGTAGTAGTAGTAGTAGTGGTAGTAGTAGTAGTAGTAGTAGTAGCAGTAGTAGTAGTAGTTCTTGTTGTTGTTGCAGCAGTAGTAGTGGTGGTAGTAGTAGTAGTAGTAGTAGTAGTAGTAGTAGCGGGAGTAGTAGTAGTAGTAGTAGCAGTGGTGGTAGTAGTAGTAGTAGTTGTTGTTGTTTTTGTAGTAGTAGTAGTAGTAGTAATGGAAAAGTAGCAGTAGCAGTAGTCGTGTGTGTGGCTGAGGCATTTTCTTAAATGCGCTGCAGAGGCTGCTGCTGCTACCTCCGACGACTACTACTACTACTACTGCTACTACTACTACTACTACCACCACCATGACCACTAGCACCCCGTTGCTGCCGCTGCTGCTACAATTAAGAACTTCCGATAAAGAAGAGTGCTACGACTCTCACAGTCGGTGGTTGTAAAAATGAAGGTACAGATCTGCTGGTGATACTGCCTCTGATCGGTCAGATGGTGATCGCGATGGTGGCGGAGATGAACCGAAGAATGCGACGAAGATTATCCTGAGATTCTGATGGCGATTATGCTTACCATAGTGAAGTGTGATGTGGATCTTGGTAAATATGGGTGGTTGTCAAAATTATGGTCCCTTTCTGGGTCCCTAATATAGTAAGTACGGCACCTTTATTTAGGGTACCCAGAAAGGGACCCTACTTTTGACAACCACTCGAAAAAATACGGTTATGACTGTGCTGATGATTCGACAGTGGCATGCTTATCATGACATTGACGATGATGACGACAACGATGAGGATGAGAAGGGAGTCAGGCACATTAGTCGGGAATAAGGGGGGTGTGCGAGTCCATCACGAGCATGCGGCATGAGTCAGAAATAGGGAAGCGGGGCATTTGGGACAAGTGGAACAGACATGGCTAGACTCAGGAGCTGTCTAGCTGGACTGTAGGGCGCTCATCCGATGAATATGCCCGCACGGCTTGTCTAGGGTATGTACAAGGTTTTAACACGCAGCAGGTGAAGAATGTCCCATACAATGTAAGTTTTTTACAAGGTCTAGAAAGGCTTAAATAAGGAATACTAGGATATTGCCTATTCGCTCCCTCTGCTACTCGCATGAGGTGCGGATGTGTTTGGTTCCTGACTGTGGCTTCGTGTTCCCGACTCGCGGTGGCTTTGTTCTCGACTCAGCGTCGAAACTCTTCCTTACTGCGGTCTGGCAATGTTCCGGACTCGTTTTTTTACATGGTCCGGGGCAGATTCCGCTAACATTCGATGATGATGATGATGATGCGAAGCAGGACAGCGGTGGCGATGAAGATGCTTTGTTTTGAACGTTCTGAGCCTCCAGGCGTGCCACGAGATCGGGCTTGCGCCCCGAGACCGGCATGCCAAGCTCTCGCAGCGCTGCTTTAAGGTCGGCCACCTGCGCCACTCCTACTGCAGCTCTTCTTCGACTTGAAGAGTATAGAGCAGAATGTCTAGACTCCAAACTGAACATGATCCAGCAACCCAAGAGAGCACGATGTTTCATGGGAGAACGAGGTTGAGGGACTGGAAGCTTGTGCTACAGATGCATTGTATGTATGAGCTTCTTTTCTGGCTCTTATCCTTTGTTGAGGTCGCGTCAGATGCCACGTGGGCGTCAACTACAACTCACTCGCTTCCTTGTCCACGGCGACTTTCCAATCCACCGACACTGTGTGAAAGTCTGCCTTCATCTCGTGGTACGGCTGCGCTGGCTCCGCAGATCCTCAGTTCGAGCAGAGGCTACTGAGCCTCAGACTCCAGTAAACAATGATAACACCAGTAGTTAAAAAATACAACGATATTCACAAGAACAATACCCTTACATAATTGCTGTAGCCTTTGCAGCCTACCGGCCAACTCTTCTCCTGTCCCGTCCAAGGTGCGCTCTGCTTCATCTTCCAGCGCTTGCGCCTGGCATAAAGGGTACAATATGGCATATGTGTAACAGGGAAACCTACCGCATACTAAATACTACTAGTGCAGTCCGTTCAGAGACCCCAAAGAAAGTTTGGAAACACAGTGTGTCATCAACATCCGTACAGGGTCATGAAGATCCCGCAAGGCATGATATCCTGTTTGCCTAGATTTCGTCCCTCACGGGATCCTGCTTCTTGTAGCAAACCACCATGCACAGTACGAAACCTACTTTGGAAAACCCTTTCTTTAATGCTGGCAGCCTGTCCAGGTTCCAACACGTCAACGTCGTCAGTGTCAGAGGCCTTCTCGGAAAATTGCGCCGGAGAGGGTTCCTCATCTCCGGCTGCCTGGCATGATGCATGAACAGGGTGCCAGCACGACTAGAACTACTTCGCAGAACCCTCCACCGAACACGGCGCGCGAAGATCACTCATAGTTGCACAGTTTTTGGTGGTTGTCATCCCAGTGCTACAGGAAGCAGTAGTATGCATCATCGTCGTCGTGGCTGCAGTACTAGTAATAGCAATAGTAATAGCAGTACTCGTAGTCGTAGTCGTCGTAGTCGTCGTCGTTGTCGTCGTAGTCGTAGTAGTCGTAGTAGTCGCAGTAGTAGTAGTAGTAGTAGTAGTAGTAGTAGTAGCAGTAGTAGTAGTTGTTGTTGTTTTAGTAGTAGTAGTAGTAGTCGTCGTCGTGGTGGTGGTGATAGTAGTAGTAGTAGTAGTAGTAGTAGTAGTAGTAGTAGTAGTAGTAGTAATGGTAGTAGCAGCAGTAGTAGTAGTAGTAGTAGTAGTAGCAGCAGCAGTAGTAGTAGTAGTAGAAGTAGTAGTAGTAGTAGTAGTAGTAGTAGTACTAGTACTAGTACTAGTACTAGTACTAGTACTAGTAGTAATAGAAGTAATAGAAAGGGTAGCGGTAGTCGTGTGTGTGGCTGAGGCATTTTCTTAAATGCGCTGCAGAGACTGCTGCTGCTACTTCGACGACGACTACTACTACTACTACTACTACAACTACCACCATGACCACTAGCACCCCGTTGCTGCTGCTGCTGCTACAATTAAGAACTTCCGATAAAGAAGAGTGCTACGACTCTCACAGTCGGTGGTTGTAAAAATGAAGGTACAGATCCGCTGGTGATACTGCCTCTGATCGGTCAGATGGTGATCGCGATGGTGGCGGAGATGAACCGAAGAATGCGATGAAGACTATTCTGAGATTCTGATGGCGATTATGCTTACCATAGTGAAAGTGCGATGTGGATCTTGGTGAATATGGAGAAAGACAACGGTTATGACTGTGCTGATGATTCGACAGTGGCATGCTTATCATGACATTGACGATGATGACGACAACGATGAGGATGAGAAGGGAGTCAGGCACACTAGTCGGGAATAAGGGGGGTGTGCGAGTCCATCACGAGCATGCGGCATTAGTCAGAAATAGGGAAGCGGGGAATTTGAGACAAGTGGAACAGACATGGCTAGACTCAGGAGCTGTCTAGCTGGACTGTAGGGCGCTCATCCGATGAATATGCCCGCACGGCTTGTCTAGGGTATGTACAAGGTTTTAACACGCAGCAGGTGAAGAATGTCCCATACAATGTAAGTTTTTTACAAGGTCTAGAAAGGCTTAAATAAGGAATACTAGGATATTGCCTATTCGCTCCCTCTGCTACTCGCATAAGGTGCGGATGTGTTTGGTTCCTGACTGTGGCTTCGTGTTCCCGACTCGCGGTGGCTTTGTTCTCGACTCAGCGTCGAAACTCTTCCTTACTGCGGTCTGGCAATGTTCCGGACTCGTTTTTTTACATGGTCCGGGGCAGATTCCGCTAACATTCGATGATGATGATGATGATGCGAAGCAGGACAGCGGTGGCGATGAAGATGCTTTGTTTTGAACGTTCTGAGCCTCCAGGCGTGCCACGAGATCGGGCTTGCGCCCCGAGACCGGCATGCCAAGCTCTCGCAGCGCTGCTTTAAGGTCGGCCACCTGCGCCACTCCTACTGCAGCTCTTCTTCGACTTGAAGAGTATAGAGCAGAATGTCTAGACTCCAAACTGAACATGATCCAGCAACCCAAGAGAGCACGATGTTTCATGGGAGAACGAGGTTGAGGGACTGGAAGCTTGTGCTACAGATGCATTGTATGTATGAGCTTCTTTTCTGGCTCTTATCCTTTGTTGAGGTCGCGTCAGATGCCACGTGGGCATCAACTACAACTCACTCGCTTCCTTGGCCACGGCGACTTTCCAATCCACCGACACTGTGTGAAAGTCTGCCTTCATCTCGTGGTACGGCTGCGCTGGTTCCGCAGATCCTCAGTTCGAGCAGAGGCTACTGAGCCTCAAACTCCAGTAAATAATGATAACACCAATAGTCTTAAAAAGTATTTAAATAAAAAACAATATTCACAAGAACAATACCAATACATAATTGCTGTAGTCTTTGCAGCCTACCGGCCAACTCTTCTCCTTTCGCGTCCAAGGTGCGCTCTGCTTCATCTTCCAGCGCTTGCGCCTGGCATAAAGGGTACATTATAGCAGATGTGTAAGAGGGAAGCCTAACGCATACTACTAGTGCAGTCCATTCAGAGACCCAAAAGAAAGTTTGGAAACGGTTTTGCCATTCAGCAGCACTAGTGCGCAACAGGCTTACAGTTTAGTCCACAACACTCGTCGAAGATTGATACTTGCACACCTCCCACTGTAAAAACAAGCTTCAAACCTGAACCTAAACTCCAATCCCCGAGCCCCAACCCCTCAAAGAACCCTTCCGCGAAGAGCCATTATAGGAGCCTTCAAAGAACCCTGATATCCATGTCCTGTAAAGGGGTTTATAGTTTATAGGGATCTACATGGGCCTTTAAAGCGGATCCTGTAGCGAATCCATACCCTGGTTCCTGAATCCTTCTGAACATCTGAGACCTCATTGAGTCGCCGGATGAGCTCCTGCTTCCTTCCAGACACCTGAGATCGCTTGGTTTGGGTTGAGGGTTTAGGGTTTAGGGGTTTAGGGGTTTAGGGGTTTAGGGGTTTAGGGTTTAGGGGTTTAGGGGTTTAGGGGTTTAGGGGTTTAGGGGTTTAGGGGTTTGGGGTTTAGGGTTTAGGGGTCTTTAAATCTTTAGGTTGGGGTAAAAGGCCGAAGCGTGTGGACACCTTGTGAACTCTTCTAAGATACGGTGAACTTGATTGGTACTATCATTGCAACTATTGCTATAAGTACCAGAAGCTACCAACATTAGTATCATTGCTCTTGCTACTGTAACTGCTCTAAGTACTAAGAGTAATATACTGTACTACTGTATTACTCCTATAGTCGAAATGTCGAAGAAGGCACCGGAAGCTGGAGCTTCCGCAGCTTCTCGCGGAGCTGCTCGACCGTGAGCTGCTCGAGGCTCGCCTCCTGCAGGGCCAGCGTGTCTAGTATGTACGGAAACATGAAAACTCGTGTGCATTTGACAAAACCAATCTATGTATATATCATACACACCTTGCGTATACATAGATATACATACATACATACATACATATACACACATAAATATATGTATATATATATATATACATGTGTGTATATATATATATATACATGTATACATATGCTCGTATGTAATATGTAGATGTAATATGCACATATCCAATATGCTTTATGTGTAGTCAGCTGGCAAACAGCCACTCCGTGCTCGAGCTGAATCGTCGCTCCAGTTTGCTGACACGACACGTAGCTCAGAGCGCATGAGAGCTTGATGACGCTGTTGGCTCTGCCACTGCGAATGATCAGGAGGAAACGCAGCGGAAAGAGGAGGCGGCCGATTTGCCCCGAAGGCTTGGAGGACGACGACGACTGAGACAACGACTGCCCCACAGCTACCCTTCGTGGAGACTCGCCTCTGCAGCATTCCGCTTTGCCAGCCGTCCAGATTTCGCGGCCTTCGGGTCTCGACTCCCGGGCTCTGGGTTTCGGGTTGCACTGCTCGTGTTCAGCTCCCAAGGCTCTTTAGTGGGTCATGTGCGTCTGGGAAGGCAGGCTCTGCGCCCCTTCTGCTTTTGCTGTTCACTGGCATATGAAGCTCTCAAGCCAGCCTTGCGGACGAGCAGGGCCGTCCTGAGACTGCGGGCGACAGGCTCTGCCTTCGGAATGTTAAGAATTCGGGGCTTTCAGCAAGAAGAACTGGGCGACGGATCTAGGGTCCAAGAGCGCCGGACAGGATACATTCATCACAGCCGAAGCACCTTTGCCGGCAGTCCGCGAGACCTGCATGTGGCCAGAAATCTCAGGCTGAAAAGAAGCCAACATCTCAGCGAGCCTGGATGTAGCTCCCCAAGCCCTGTGAAGGGCGACGACGTCGAATGTCCGCCTGAGTGGATCCAGCAGAGCATGTTGATTCGAGCTTCGAAAGCTGCTGCATACTGGATTTTTCTGGAGGTAGACAATAAACAGGAGAGCGGCCAAAGAAGGCCAGCAATGGCGGCAGTACCCACGAAGCTCCTGAGCATGCAGCAAGTGCCGAACAGCCGTTCCTGCTGCATCCGGCTGCTGTCGCTTCGGATGAATCTTGCGAAAGATCGCAGCAACAGGGTTTGCGAACTTGGTAACTTGTGCTCGAAGCTTGAAAGATACGGTATATGATATATATATATATAACACAATGCTAGATTCCAACCCAAAGGCTCTCGCTGGCAGTCTGGCTAAACTGGCACGTGCACCGTGGCCAATATGCCCTGAACTGTCCTGCAACAATCGTCCTAGACAGCAGATGACCACATGAAGAACCACCAGCCCAACAGAAGGGGACGGGGAATCATAGCGAGAATAGGCGGACAAGAAGGGAGGCCAGTCGGTCGACAATCACCACAAAACAAAAGACTGTGCATCCCTCCTTACGTCCTGCTATCTGCTTACACTGCGAAGCCTGGCAAGATGGCATCACATGTTCAAGCTTAGGAAAAAGATTCGACAGTCTCAAGAAAGTCTTCTTCCGCAAGCCGGAGAGACATTGCCAGTGCAAGCGGCCAAAGAAGGCCAGGGATGGCGGCAGCAACCACGAAGCTCCTGAGCATGGGGCAGGTGCCGAAGAGCAGTTCCTGCCGCATCTAGCCGCTGCCGCTTCGGATGAATCCTGCGAAGGATCGCAGCCCTTTCACAAGACGGCGAGCTGGCGAGCTGACATCTGGGTCCTACATCGTCCTACGTGCTCCACACACACCATTAAACAATGTGGCTCGTGTGGCTCTCCAAGCCACCAAAATCGAAAACGAAGATTACCTCGCGACAGCAAGAGCTGTCATGGCAAGGGTGGGAGCAACTGAAGAAAGGGTCGGTTACAGAGTACATTGCCTCTGGCTCAGAAGTGGTGGGAGTAGATCATGGCCTCGTAGGTGGGGTAAGGGTAGAGAGATGCCTCCATGACGCTCTCTGCCTTGTCCACCTTGGCACGGAGTGCCACCATCTGCGGCTTCACGGTGTCGCACAGGTAGGTGGCCTCCTCTGCCAGCGAGGTGTGCGGCTTGGCCGCGATGACGGACTTCAACTTCTCCAACTCGTCGACGATGCTGTCGTAGATTGACTTGCGGCTGCCGGCGAGCTTGTCGAAGCCCTTGAACTTCTCAAGGTCCTTGGCGCAGGCTGGCAGGTAGCCGGTCTCCACCATCTGGATCATCGTCTCGACCTCGCAGCACATGCAGGAGATGTAGTTCTCGTACATCACTTCCTGGCGTGCCTCCGTCTCCTCCTTGGTGTAGATCTTCAGCGTCTCGAGGAGCTTGGTGTTCTTCTCGGAAGCCCAAGTGGCAATGGCCTTGGGCGTGGTGTTCAGATTCGGCAGTCCTCGCTTGCTTGCCTCGACAGGCCATTCCGCCGAGTAGCCGTTTCCGGTGAAGATGACGTGCTTGTTCTCAGTGTAGATCTTGGCCACGGCATCACGATGGCTCATGCCACCCTCAATGAGGCTGGAGAGGTGTGCCATGCCCGCAGACATGATCGCATTGCAGACCATCAGCGGGAGGCAGCAGTTCTGGGAGGAGCCGACAGCACGGAACTCGAAGCGGTTGCCACAGAAGGGGAACGGGGCAGTGCGGTTGCGGTCCTCCACGTTGGCCTCAATGTGCATGGCAGCGCTGCAGCCGGTCTCCTGCTTCTTCTTCTCAGCCTTGTATCCGAGCAGGTCGCCGCCGGAGCAGATGCTCTCGACGAAAGCCTCGAAGCCCTGACCTGGGTACAGAGAGATGATGGCAGGAGGAGCCTCCTGCGCACCAAGGCGGTGATCGTTGCCAGCGCTGGCCACGGTGCAACGCACCATCTCGTTGTACCTTTATAACCGGAAGGATGGTTCGGGGGGAGTGAGGCAAACAACAGCAGCCTAAACCAGGGTGGTGACGACGCCTGGTCGAAACTACGGAACCTTTCACCGACGTCTATGCAGATCGCAGGATCACAGAGCTTACGGCCTATTCTGGACATCCACGGTACTGTGCAAGGCCGTAGGACAGGCAGGCAATGGCGGTCACGTAGAGCTTGGCGCCAGCCTCGTTCTTGCCTGGGTAGAAGAAGTTCAAGCCGGTGTCGGTTCCAATGGACCAGTTCGCGTGCTTGCCGCTGCCGTTGATGCCGGCGAAGGGCTTCTCGTGGAAGAGAACCTGCAGACCCAGATTCGCGGCTTCCCGGTTCATGACCTCCATGAAGCACACGTTGCTGTCGCAGGACACGTTGGCAGTACGGAAGACGGGGGACATCTCGTGCTGGCCAGGTGCCACCTCGTTGTGCTTCACCGCCATGGGGCAGCCGATCTTCAGCATTTCCGCCTGGAGGAAGGCAGTGAATCCAAGAATTAAAGCAACTTTACGCCTGAGCGGATTGCCCTGCATCCGACCGTCTTGGACCCGTTTAGGCCCAGCACAATTAGTTGAAGATTTCACTGACCCTTGAACCGTGCGGGACGCTCTGCTCCACGCCAGGCCTGCTACCCAAACGGCACAATCAAATCAGGATTTGCTTGTTTCTCCTGAAGCAACCCCAAGCCGAACAACAAATCAATCGGGACTTCATGGTTCTAAGACTACACCAGACTAGGCGAGACTGGACTACGCCAGACTGGACTGAACTGGACTGGACTCCCACGTCACTCCAAAGTCCTCAACCTGAAAGTGCAGGAGTCGTAAGTAGAACAGTACAACATAGCTCAACACTCGACAAAGTCTTGGATGGAGCTGCTTACTCCACCTCGACCTGAACTGACGAACATCCCCGCGGGATGCTCGGAGCTTGCTACCCCAAAGCCCAATCAAACAGTGTTTCCAGTAATGGGTGCGACCGGTCCTTGTAACGATCTTCTTATTTATAGAAGCTTTACTTCGAACCTGACAAGGACCATACCATGAAAAACAAATACTAAATGTGGTATCCCGGTAGCGACTTGGCACAGGTCTCTAAGCAGATTCTGCTAGTATGCAGCGAGACAGTTGCATCCTGATTTACCAGCAGTTAAAACCTGATTTATTTGTGTTACCAAGTAAGCAAGATTTATACTTGTTTACCTTCTTCAGTCATTGGTTTTCTCCGCCTGGACGTTGTCCAGCAGCTGCTGCACGCTGCCGGGGATCGCCTGGAAGTAGTTCAAGTCTCCCTGCTGATGACGGGTAGGCAGCTTGCCAAAGAGCGTGCGGCCGGTGTTCACCAAGTCGGGGCGTGCCTTGTAGTGGGCGGCGCTCAGCACGAAGAACTCCTGCTCCCATCCCAGGTAGCTGAACATGCACTTGGCATCGGTGCCGATTCCAATGTTCTTCAAGAGGCGCAGGCCGTGGAGGGTCACTGCATCCATGGATCGCAGCAGCGGCGTCTTCTCATCGATGCACTTTCCGAAGTGCGTCACGAAGGCGCACGGGATGTACAGGCACTTGTCCATCACGAAGGGAGGCGAGGACCGGTCCCAGGTGGTGAACGCGGCTGCGGAGTGGGTCACTCGCAGGCCTCCGTTCGGAAAAGAGGAGCCGTCAGTCTCGCCCTGGAAGAGCCGCTCCGCTGGCAAGCAGGCCTTCATGGGCTTCGTGGTGAACTTCGAGCCGAACTCCAGGTCCATGAGGGTGTCCTTCTTGAAGGCTCCGAGCATGCCGCCGACGGCGCCGCCTCCACCACGGAGGGGGAAGAACCAGTGCGCGAAGTCGATGGCGCCACGCTCGCGAGCCCATGTATACATAGTATCAGCAATCACCTTCATGTCTTCCTGCGATCGATTTCAAGAAATCGACTTGGCATCCGAACCTTTTGAAGTTAGTATCCTCAGGATGCCTTTGGGTCGATAGGGGGTTCCACGGCCCTAAAGTCACAGCCTAGTCGATTGGCTTAGCATCATATCGGTATATCACTTTGTATCGGCGAGGATGGGCGATGCAGTGCTTTCGGTTGACGTCTACAGGGTCCTCCGGAGTTGGTGCGCCGCTCACCAGGCACTCGTTGAAGCGCTGCACGACGGCCGCCGGGAGCTTAGCCGCCATGACGGCGTCATCGAACATGCAGGTGCCCATCGTCGTGAGCGCATCGGATGCCATGACTACAACTGGAGATTATGATCACGAGCCTAACAACAGGGGTTTTGAGCCGAGACTGACAGACAATATGGACATCTCTCTTGGCATAGCAGTAACCCTGCAGCAATCTCTTGGTTCCGCGTTAGGCAGCAGCCCATTGCAGACGCGGATTATGTTATATCAGACAATACTATAACATAATCTTTTGCATTATGCTATTACATGGAACGGTACGTTGTATTCTGGAAGAAAGAATGCAGACATAGAATGTAGGACATAGGATATAGAACACAGAAAACGGAACATAGCATGTAAGAGCATAGAGAACATGAGAAAAAATCGAAGATAGAGAACACTCAAAGCATAGAAAACATCAAATATTATGTACAACATGTAGCGCGCTCGATCGACGCAACGACAGCTGCAAGCCAAACCCGGGCAACTTGTCCACACGGCAAGGTGATACGTGGGTAAATTGTCCTAGGTCCTACATGCCCCCACAGAGACGTTAAATCGCGTGACTCTCCAAGCCACCAAAATCGAAAACGAAGATTACCTCGCGACAGCAAGAGCTGTCATGGCAAGGGTGGGAGCAACTGAAGACAGGGTCGGGTAAAGAGTACATTGCCTCTGGCTCAGAAGTGGTGGGAGTAGATCATGGCCTCGTAGGTGGGGTAAGGGTAGAGAGATGCCTCCATGACGCTCTCTGCCTTGTCCACCTTGGCACGGAGTGCCACCATCTGCGGCTTCACGGTGTCGCACAGGTAGGTGGCCTCCTCTGCCAGCGAGGTGTGCGGCTTGGCCGCGATGACGGACTTCAACTTCTCCAACTCGTCGACGATGCTGTCGTAGATTGACTTGCGGCTGCCGGCGAGCTTGTCGAAGCCCTTGAACTTCTCAAGGTCCTTGGCGCAGGCTGGCAGGTAGCCGGTCTCCACCATCTGGATCATCGTCTCGACCTCGCAGCACATGCAGGAGATGTAGTTCTCGTACATCACTTCCTGGCGTGCCTCCGTCTCCTCCTTGGTGTAGATCTTCAGCGTCTCGAGGAGCTTGGTGTTCTTCTCGGAAGCCCAAGTGGCAATGGCCTTGGGCGTGGTGTTCAGATTCGGCAGTCCTCGCTTGCTTGCCTCGACAGGCCATTCCGCCGAGTAGCCGTTTCCGGTGAAGATGACGTGCTTGTTCTCAGTGTAGATCTTGGCCACGGCATCACGATGGCTCATGCCACCCTCAATGATGCTGGAGAGGTGTGCCATGCCCGCAGACATGATCGCATTGCAGACCATCAGCGGGAGGCAGCAGTTCTGGGAGGAGCCGACAGCACGGAACTCGAAGCGGTTGCCACAGAAGGGGAACGGGGCAGTGCGGTTGCGGTCCTCCACGTTGGCCTCAATGTGCATGGCAGCGCTGCAGCCGGTCTCCTGCTTCTTCTTCTCAGCCTTGTATCCGAGCAGGTCGCCGCCGGAGCAGATGCTCTCGACGAAAGCCTCGAAGCCCTGACCTGGGTACAGAGAGATGATGGCAGGAGGAGCCTCCTGCGCACCAAGGCGGTGATCGTTGCCAGCGCTGGCCACGGTGCAACGCACCATCTCGTTGTACCTTTATAACCGGAAGGATGGTTCGGGGGGAGTGAGGCAAACAACAGCAGCCTAAACCAGGGTGGTGACGACGCCTGGTCGAAACTACGGAACCTTTCACCGACGTCTATGCAGATCGCAGGATCACAGAGCTTACGGCCTATTCTGGACATCCACGGTACTGTGCAAGGCCGTAGGACAGGCAGGCAATGGCGGTCACGTAGAGCTTGGCGCCAGCCTCGTTCTTGCCTGGGTAGAAGAAGTTCAAGCCGGTGTCGGTTCCAATGGACCAGTTCGCGTGCTTGCCGCTGCCGTTGATGCCGGCGAAGGGCTTCTCGTGGAAGAGAACCTGCAGACCCAGATTCGCGGCTTCCCGGTTCATGACCTCCATGAAGCACACGTTGCTGTCGCAGGACACGTTGGCAGTACGGAAGACGGGGGACATCTCGTGCTGGCCAGGTGCCACCTCGTTGTGCTTCACCGCCATGGGGCAGCCGATCTTCAGCATTTCCGCCTGGAGGAAGGCAGTGAATCCAAGAATTAAAGCAACTTTACGCCTGAGCGGATTGCCCTGCATCCGACCGTCTTGGACCCGTTTAGGCCCAGCACAATTAGTTGAAGATTTCACTGACCCTTGAACCGTGCGGGACGCTCTGCTCCACGCCAGGCCTGCTACTCAAACGGCACAATCAAATCAGGATTTGCTTGTTTCTCCTGAAGCAACCCCAAGCCGAACAACAAATCAATCGGGACTTCATGGTTCTAAGACTACACCAGACTAGGCGAGACTGGACTACGCCAGACTGGACTGAACTGGACTGGACTCCCACGTCACTCCAAAGTCCTCAACCTGAAAGTGCAGGAGTCGTAAGTAGAACAGTACAACATAGCTCAACACTCGACAAAGTCTTGGATGGAGTGTTTCCAGTAATGGGTGCGACCGGTCCTTGTAACGATCTTCTTATTTATAGAAGCTTTACTTCGAACCTGACAAGGACCATACCATGAAAAACAAATACTAAATGTGGTATCCCGGTAGCGACTTGGCACAGGTCTCTAAGCAGATTCTGCTAGTATGCAGCGAGACAGTTGCGTCCTGATTTACCAGCAGTTAAAACCTGATTTATTTGTGTTACCAAGTAAGCAAGATTTATACTTGTTTACCTTCTTCAGTCATTGGTTTTCTCCGCCTGGACGTTGTCCAGCAGCTGCTGCACGCTGCCGGGGATCGCCTGGAAGTAGTTCAAGTCTCCCTGCTGATGACGGGTAGGCAGCTTGCCAAAGAGCGTGCGGCCGGTGTTCACCAAGTCGGGGCGTGCCTTGTAGTGGGCGGCGCTCAGCACGAAGAACTCCTGCTCCCATCCCAGGTAGCTGAACATGCACTTGGCATCGGTGCCGATTCCAATGTTCTTCAAGAGGCGCAGGCCGTGGAGGGTCACTGCATCCATGGATCGCAGCAGCGGCGTCTTCTCATCGATGCACTTTCCGAAGTGCGTCACGAAGGCGCACGGGATGTACAGGCACTTGTCCATCACGAAGGGAGGCGAGGACCGGTCCCAGGTGGTGAACGCGGCTGCGGAGTGGGTCACTCGCAGGCCTCCGTTCGGAAAAGAGGAGCCGTCAGTCTCGCCCTGGAAGAGCCGCTCCGCTGGCAAGCAGGCCTTCATGGGCTTCGTGGTGAACTTCGAGCCGAACTCCAGGTCCATGAGGGTGTCCTTCTTGAAGGCTCCGAGCATGCCGCCGACGGCGCCGCCTCCACCACGGAGGGGGAAGAACCAGTGCGCGAAGTCGATGGCGCCACGCTCGCGAGCCCATGTATACATAGTATCAGCAATCACCTTCATGTCTTCCTGCGATCGATTTCAAGAAACCGACTTGGCATCCGAACCTTTTGAAGTTAGTATCCTCAGGATGCCTTTGGGTCGATAGGGGGTTCCACGGCCCTAAAGTCACAGCCTAGTCGATTGGCTTAGCATCATATCGGTATATCATGTTGTATCGGCGAGGATGGGCGATGCAGTGCTTTCGGTTGACGTCTACAGGGTCCTCCGGAGTTGGTGCGCCGCTCACCAGGCACTCGTTGAAGCGCTGCACGACGGCCGCCGGGAGCTTAGCCGCCATGACGGCGTCATCGAACATGCAGGTGCCCATCGTCGTGAGCGCATCGGATGCCATGGCTCAGAGTGCGGAAGACGAAAAGCCAGGGCAGAAGATAGGGAAAACTAGGGAGCCAACGCTTCCAACCATGCATGTGGCAGGACGCTCAAGGATCATTGTAGCATAATGCAGCACTGAGGTCGAAGTGACTCAGGCAAGAGAAGACAGAAGAGTAACCTGAAGACTTGCCGTGGGCTGCCAGGGCTCTTCTGATTCTGCGGCCATGGGAGGAAGCAGCTGCTAAGTCCATTTGCCCACACCGTCCATCGCGCATGGACGGGGTTGGGTGCTACTTTGTTTGACGGCTGAAGTGCATCGAATCCACCTTTCAGAGGAAGTCTCAGTGCTGTCCGGGAGTCTGAATTGAGACACTAGCTACCATGGCCCTCGCTCAGGCACACGTCAAACCACATCTAAGACCGGTGTGGCGCATGCAGCCAGAGTTTTGAGCTCCGATCACAGATCGCTGCAAGCGTCAACTGCTAGTCTTCTCCGACCCCACACAAGAATCACACCTTTCCGATCTTGGCCAGCTGCTGTGAAAGCGTGCCTACACGCCGGACCCGGTATCGGGGCATCACCTCAAGCAGTGCCAGGCACAAGACGGGAGTTGCCGGTTTGATTGCACAATGAACCTCTCCGATGGCACCCTGAAACTGTCGCAGGACCCTTGACACTTCACGCGTCAAAGGTGTTCTGGGAATATCTAGTGACATGTGCGTTTGTCAAGACTGTGTCGGACCTTCATGGAGCTAGTTGCATGTCTTGTGGAACATAGCCAGCCCAAATGTACTCGTGACACGAGAGACTCTTTACATTGTACTATATATCACAGTATATTACGTGATAAGTTCCCAGCGGTGATTTGCCCACCCTGATTGGATCCATAGGTGGTCAGATCCAGTACCTGACGGAGCACGGAGTGGTCAAACTGCCAGCCTAGGCTGTGCTTACAGCAGTAGACCAGGCGCCGTAGTCCCAAAATCACTCATGAGCGACATCGGGCGCGCCTGAAGCACGGTACCCACGTCTTCCAGCAGAGATGCCTCAGAGGCCAGGCACCCCCAGGGTGCTAGATCCTGCTGTGATGGGATCTCTTCAATGGCTGAGCTCCTGCTGCACGGTGAAACTCCAAAGCATGATGTTTAGTTTAGTCCTTCCTCGCGGAGATCTACGATTGACGGAGGGTCCCTCTCGAAGTTCCCCTCCGGAAAAGCGAGGAGCTCGGATGATCGCGTGATATCGCAAGCGACCCGGAAACATGTCTAGCAAGAGCGGGCTACCCTAGCAGCAGCCCGCGGAAAAGCACTTGCTCCGGCTGCTTGTTCAGCTTTCCAGAGCGTTGTTTCTGTACATCTGGGGATTGTTCAACCAGGCGCAGTTGCCCGGCCCTGACTACTGGCACAGGGAAAAGCGGAAGCGTCCGGCTGTATGGGGACGCTCCGCAGAGTGCGGGCATGCGTTGAGCAGAAGCCTCGTGTTAACGTCCGTTGGGACGTCGCAGATCGGCAACGGTCTCTTTCTGGACCAAGTGGCCAATCTGCACGGACCTGCTCACAACCAACCGGCGGCCACAGCCAATTTCTTCTGCCTCCACTGCAGGAACAACAAGCACATCTGGGTGGTTGTCAAAATCAGGGTCCCTTTTTGGGTCCTAATAGTACGGCACCTAATATTTCATTAAGGTACCCAAAAAAGGACCATAATTTTGACAACTACCCATCTGGGTCAATGTCCCGAGCCTCAGCTCCTCGTCCAGGCGCAGCAGTGCCTGCCCGGCAGCATCCTGCCAAACTGCTTAGCAAAGAGGATCCAGTGTAGATGTTATGATAACGATAGCAGGTCTTGCTGCATTACGAGGTTGAGGACACAGGGTCTGGGAGTCCATCAAAGACTGCAGACTTTGGCTTTAGCGTATAACTTGGGAAAAACGTGCAGAATTCGTTGTGAAAATGTGTAGAATACGACAGACCCAGTCTTTGCTCGATTTGGGTTGCTAGTTTGTGGTCACCTGGTAGTCATATTCGGAATCGAAGTGCTACTACGCCTCTCAGCATGCATTAAGAATCAGATTGTAAAAAGCACAACGGCTCTGGAATGCCGAGGTCTTGAACGTGATGCAGAATCATGCAAGTCTTTCAGGCTGCTGCTGCTGTTGCTGCTGAGAGTCATCTACAGTATGGAAGTCAAGGCCCCTGGAACGATGCAACGATCCCAAGGCAGCAAACCGAAGATGCAAACTCAAGGCTCATACCGCCCCCACCAGCCCGTGGTAGAAGAAGGAATGCTTCAGGTCCTGATCGTTGCCCACTCCATCGGACTTCCCGAAGAGGGAAGTCTCTAGGTCTCGAAGTTGCTGCCAGAAGCCCGGGTTGGGACGGATGAAGTCCTTATCAAAGGAACACTGCAATGTTCACTAAGGAAGCTTCGATGCTCAGCTGAGCGGCCCTGGCGGTGAAGACACGGCGGAAGGCGGCTTCCAGGGACAAACCCTCGCGAATCATCAGGTACGCGAGGCACGTGCTCGCTGACCGGCTGACCTTGTCAAGCTCATGGTAGCCCCTGCTCAAAATGGGAGTTTCCCAATAAACTAGGAGACCCACTATAGCACCCTAAATAGTAGGATCCCTACTTTCGGAAACTAATGCAGCAGGCAAGTCACGCCCTGGGCGCAGTGCACAGCCACACAACCACCCTCACGGAGCACCTTGTCCAAGAACTCCACCGAACGAACCCAAAGGTCACGCATGGGCTGCTCCTTGCGACGGGTAAACCAAACCGCATTGCATGAACGGCAGCAAGTCCCCGTACCCACCCAGATCCAGAAAGCCTCTCAGTGCTGCACACCACATAGCCTGAATGTGTTGTACTACTGCTATCACCTCTCATGTGGCATAAGTCCTTGGTCGTGTTTCTGCTGTGTCCGCCGCTGAAGTTGTTGCTGTGGAGAGTTGAGTATAGTTGTAGTTCTTGTCGCGGTATTGGTGGATAACTGGTTGCCGCAGTAGTCCACTGCCGTCTCGACTTTGCACAGTCATCGTCTTCGATTCTCTTTCGGGACGACATTCAAGTCGCGCTTGTTCAACATTGTTTAGGATATGTAGCACCGTCTGGCGGGAGTATAGTCTGTAGTATTGTTTCTGAGTGGAGGGACGTGCAAACGCACTGATACCTTTGTTTCCTTGCTGTTCTTCTCACAATGCTAAAACTGGTGGTGGACACGCTGTTGATCGTGGCGACGTTCTGGATGATGACGACTGGTAACGATGCTCGGGCTGCTACCATAAGAAATGCTTTCCAAAGCACAATCCTGACTATCTGATTGAACCCGTGTTGCCGAACCAGGACAAAAAGTTGATTTGTACTGCTGCTTCCCTACTAGTACTACCATACTTGTCTTATGCGCATGTGAACCTAAGCAGCATTATGACTGTGGCATTGCTGGGGTTGTCGTCGCCATCATAATCCATACTCAGACGCCGCCATCCTTTCACAAATGGTATTGCAATCTTCACTCGCGTATGCTGCTTGGCAATGCTGCACCACGACTGCTGACTATCTCCCCATGGGCTTGCCTGGAACCGAACGCATACTAAATATTGCCAAGATGACAGCTTTGCAATATGGTTGCCCTAGTTCGGCAGGCATGGAAATGTGAAGCAAAACTGTGTTCCCCGACCTCAATGTCTTCCGCCTCGAGCACCTCAATCTCGTAGCCATCAAGCCGCATGCGCAAGGGCACTCCCTCAGAGTAGGATCCTTGGCTAGAGTTTGGGATTTAGGGTATCCTCTACTGGAGGATCCTGCCGCCACACTGCCTAAACCCTACATAAACAAGCAACAACCAAACTAGTCGTAGTAGTACTGTTAATGCTACTAACCGCAATCATAAGAAGAATACCAACAAGTATGATTATCACAGTAACAGTAATAAGAAGAAGAAGCATTACAAGAATAAGGACAATAATAGCGGTAGTAGTAGTAGTAGTAGTAGTAGTAGTAGTAGTAGTAGTAGTAGTCGTAGTAGTAGTAGTAGTAGTAGCAGTAGTGGTAGTGGTAGTGGTAGTAGCAGTAGCAGTAGCAGTAGTAGTAGCAGTAGCAATTAGCAATCATAAGATACGACTGAGAATAGTAATAACAACAATAACAGCACGACAGCTTCATAGTAGCGGTAGTAGTAACAATATTGACAGTAATCATAATGACAATAAAAAGGCACTAGTAATAATAATCATAATAGTAATCACACCAGTCATCATAATCGTAATAGTAATAGCAGTTAACAATCGCAACAACAAAAATACTTATGCCTTCTACTTCTAAAGAAAAGACGCATGCTAGTAGCAATAATAATGACCATGGTCCCCTGAAACAGGGACCCTGTATGAAAGGTCGGCTGTACACGAGAGATACAGGGCTCAAGGCCTAGTAAGGACAAGAACAGTGGTAATCGCAATAGCAATAGGACAAGTAGTAGTAATAGTAGCAGTAGTAGTTACAATCATAATCATAGGCAAACCAACCATAATAAGAGTAAGATGAGTAAGAACAATAAAAGAGAGCAATAGTAAGAATCATAATAGAAGTAATCTTCACATTCCAACAGTAATCATGAAAAAGTAACAGTAACAATACTAATGTTAACACTAGGAATCATGTGAATAATTCAGCCTCGGGTCGGTTGTACAACTCATCCTTGGCGCAGTTCAGGATCCCTCGGATTCCCAAGCGCTCGAGCTCGGCCTGTCCAGACGGGGCCAAAGAGAACCAAGAGGCTCTAGTCTACTCAAAGGATCATGGGACTTAGTAACTAGGGTTATAATTAGGGTAACTATACTTATAACCCCAATTAAGGTACTTATAACCTTATTTACTAAGTCTCATGATCCTCCAAGTAAGGCCTACAGTAGGTTCTTTTTTGTTGAAGGCCCTTTTCCTCCCTCCTACAGTAAGTTTAGGGTTTCGGGCTTTTCTTATTGAGCCCTCTTTTCTGGTAAGGAGTTGGCATGCCGCAGTTGGCTGAAAGGGGGTTAGGAAGGGCCGGCCGAAGGGATTCACCACCTGAACCACCATTAGCAAGTACTAGCCCCTCCTCCCCTGAGGGTTTAGGGTTTAGGGCTCAGGCAAAGGAAGACAGATGACTATTGAAATACTGTGATGACGATGATAGAAGGAGTCACGAAGGCTTCTGTGGGGCATGTTTGGAGAATGACAGTCGTAAAAAAGGAATGACAAGTGCAAACACGTCTTCGGTCTCTAGGCCTTGTTCTCCAGGGCGGCTGCCCCACAAAGGAACAGCCCGCTCCCGATGTCATCAATGCGTCTCCAGGGCGTGGATGGTTCTCCTAGGGCTGAACATCTTCAGGACCACTGTTGTCGGGCCTTTCGGTCGTGGCGATGCCAGCACTTGCGGTACAGCACTGATGCGTCGAAGCTTTGACAGCTCTCAGTCCTTCGGGCGTGGGCGGAGGTGGCTGTGGTGCCTCCTGCCAAGGCACGCACTACAACAAATCAGGCAAGAAGTTGCTGTTGGGGCATGCTTTGCAAGGACGGGCCAGAGAATCACATGAACCGGCCAGCCGCTTTGCAAACGCCCAACACTCATGCATACACTCCCTCTGAAATCTGGAGAGCTCCTGCTTCTTGGCAGCGGCGGCGGCCTTCCAGAGAGCTTCTCTAAGGAGTTACCTTCCTCTCAGAATTCGCCATAGACGTGTAACTATACGGGTCTGCTGCCATCAACTTCTAGCAGCTATCATAAAACTAGCATGAACTTTCTTCAGAGGCACGGGAGATTTCCGGATGCTGCACAGCTTCATGGGGCTAACCACCAAAATCAGCAAATTTCAAATTATAGCTTCAGTGACTTCATAAGCTTTTAACTTTACGAATGCTAAGTTTACAGATTACAATATCCATGTGCAGAGAAGGCTTGTTCAAACACCCGGTGACGGCAGCGAATGGGCATGCTATCCATAGTGCACTGTGCTGGAAGACTAAAAAGGACCAGGACTGCACCGACACATAAGAGCATGAGACCTGCATCCCCGCTACTTGGAAACCCGGACACCGCTGCGAAGAAGCCCTGAAAACCCTCAAGCTTCAACTGCATGCAAGCCCCAGTTCGGCCTCACGGAGGAATGCCAGCGACATGGAACTTGGGCGGGGCCGCTTCTTCTCACACTCGAACGAATTGAACTTCGTTCTGGGCGCTGGGAGCCGAAAGCGGACCCCAAAGCTGTCAGTGCCAAGCGCTGCCACAGAGCTGATCTCTGAAAACGTCCTGACCCTGCCCATCATCGGTAGCCTGCCCTTTTCGCTTGAAACCTCCATGTACCTCTCCAGAGTTGGCTGTCGTTACTAGTATGCAAACGTCATTCGCATTCCGGTTCAGCCTATGAGCATGTCGAGATATAGTGCGAGACAGGAACACACAAGACCAAGCCACCAGCGCTAGCTATACGGCCGGCATCCCGCCGCAGGACCTTCATAGACTTGGAGTGTGAAGGCTACCCAGATTTCTATGAATATGTTTAATTACTCATCTTATCCG
This sequence comes from Symbiodinium sp. CCMP2592, assembly GCA_905221615.1. Lineage (NCBI taxonomy): Eukaryota > Dinophyceae > Suessiales > Symbiodiniaceae > Symbiodinium > Symbiodinium sp. CCMP2592. Next base: position 472,160 of record CAJNDT010006091.1, on the reverse strand, counting down.
GCTATTCAGCCAGCAAGCTAGTCACTGTTTGCTAGCCAGGTCCGTGTATCTATCCACCTACCCACCTACGGCTTTTTCGGCTGCTGCAGCAACCGGCAACAGACCTAGAGAAAAGATAGTGGCATCTTGTCTAAAAATGGCTGTGACAGCTTGCACATGCCCAAATCGAAGCCTAAACGGCTCCCACACACGTGGACTCTGCTGCCTGGAATCTCTAAAACCGTGGAACTGAGGCTGCGAACCGAGGAATTGTCGCCTCCGGTGGTCGCGGAGGTCTCCATTCCCTCAAGTGGGTAAGTGCATCAGCAAAAAGCACAGGACACAAAAAGCCATACCCCCCTGCAGTTTAACCCAAAAGCCGGCAAAGTCCAGAAGTTCTTTCTGCAATGCTTCAAGCGTGACTGCCAGGCGACTTGGGCTGTACTCGGCCCGCCGCTGCGTGCTCTTTGGCCAGGAATCCGGTAATGTACTCGCCCTGGCAAAGAAACGAGACGAACAAGTCCAGGAACTTCAATGTGGACCTGAGTGAAACCTTCACACCCTTCTGACCGCCAGCAAACAGCTCCGAGATTCAAGCAAATTTTGGCAAGTGACGAGAACCTTCACGGAATGGACAAGCTCTGATTCTACGGAGCTACATGCACATAGCCTTCAATATAGAAGTGTCGGCAATGATGGATATCACCAATAATGAAATTCATCTGACATTTTGTTTGCGGGGGACAGGTCCGGCCTGGCCCTTGCTCCGCACGTTCTTCAGGATTTCTATCACCTCCGGCTCCCGCACCTGGGCGTGCGGACTTGCTCGAAGGTTTCAGCAGACAAGAACAACTCACACCTCTGGTGCCGACTGCAGATGGAGATTGCAAGAGACTATAGAGGGAGAGAATAAGATAAAGGTCGGGCTTGGGGCTTCAGGTTTGGGGGTGTCGGGGCCGAGGAACATTTCGTACAGACTGATGCAATTCTCAATGATATGCTGGCGATCGGGCATGTCATCGCACCGCATGGGACGTGAAAACTTGGTCCACTGCGCTGCGCCCATGGGCGAAACAAAAGGGACACTGACTGTCTAACAAGTCTGCTTGGTCAAATTCTCACAACCAAGAGTCGCTGAATGTCTTTGGACTCTAACTTGAGTGAACTCCCAATTGCACAATAAACCTGGCAATGCAACGTGCAAACCCCAAAAGAGGTCCCCTCACTCCAGCCTGCAAGACCTGCTTGAAATTGGGGAAGGCCGGCTTCCTTTCAGTAGGGCAACTCTTTGGTTCCAAGTTTAAGAGTCCAGGGAATGCTCTGTGCGTGGTGGTGGGGTGGTGGTGGGTAGTGGTGGGTGGTGGTGGGTGGTGGCGGGTGGTGGCGGTTGGTGGTGCGTGGTGGGTGGTGGTGCGTGGTGCGTGGGTGGTGGGTGGTGGGTGGTGGTGGGTGGTGGTGGGTAGTGGTGGGTGGTGGTGGGTGGTGGTGGGTGGTGGTGGGTGGTGGTGGGTGGTGGTGGGTGGTGGTGGGTAGTGGTGCGTGGTGGGTGGTGGTGCATGGTGGTGGGTGGTGGTGCGTGGTGGTGCGTGGTGGTGGGTGGTGGTGGGTGGTGGTGGGTGGTGGTGGGTGGTGGTGGGTGGTGGTGGGTGGTGGTGGGTGGTGGTGGGTGGTGGTGGGTGGTGGCGGGTGGTGTGGTGGTGGGTGGTGGTGGGTGGTGGTGGGTGGTGGTGGGTGGTGGTGGGTGGTGGTGGGTGGTGGTGGGTGGTGGTGGGTGGTGGTGGGTGGTGGTGGGTGGTGGTGGGTGGTGGTGGGTGGTGGTGGGTGGTGGTGGTGGTGGGTGGTGGTGGGTGGTGGTGGGTGGTGGTGGGTGGTGGTGGGTGGTGGTGGGTGGTGGTGGGTGGTGGTGGTGGTGGGTGGTGGTGGGTGGTGGTGGGTGGTGGTGGGTGGTGGTGGGTGGTGGTGGGTGGTGGTGGGTGGTGGTGGGTGGTGGTGGGTCAAGAGATTGTCGCACGGACCTCTTCCAGAAAAGCGATATTGACTGCAAAGGGGCCATCACCCTACATCCAAGAAAGCATCATGTGCCTGAAGAGGGGCAGCACCAGCAACGCCTCCCACGACAAGCGTCTTCACAAACATCTCCAGTTCTCTTTCCTAGATCCTTGCACTCTGATCACAACGCAAGCCCGCTGTTTCCGACCTTGGGCACGCCCTGTCCGGGGCCACCGCTGCCAGCCTTATTGAGGCAGGTCACGGGACTTTGCAACCATGAAGTCATAACACTTCGGCACTCAAGGCTACGCAGCTACTAGTACAGGCATACTCCACGCATGCCTTCAATGCTGCCGGCACCAGCAACGATCACTGAAGTTCTTCTGCAAGTGAAGGCGACACGCCGACAATGAACTCCTTAATCCGGTCCTGCCTCCTTGGGTGGCGATGTGGCTTCTGCACTTGGCGCCCTCGGTTGCCCAGGAAGATGCTCGAAAATCTAACAGGTATGAGAACCAGTTCTTTGCTCTGTGACTCGCATTTTGATTTTGGGTTTAACAGTTCATCACAACGCCTGAAACAAGTTGGTCCCCCTTGCATTAAGGGCTTGAACGAGCCCATGTGGGTCTGCCTGCATGCATCTCAGCACCCGTCTACGCAGGTCGTCACGTGCGTTTGCATGCTTTCGTGTGACTTGCCTGGTCCACATAACGACAATACACATCTGGTTCGCTTATTGTTATGAAGGTGTCACAACCTCAAGTTTGTTATCTATCTGCTGCCTGATACAGCATGGTGTTCGGATTGTCCGCCACCTTCATACATGTGCTGTAACAAACATCCAGAACACAAAAGTGTTGCGACCAATGTTATCTTCGTTATCCCGCAACATGTACTGCAGTCCAAAAGTAGCAGCACCCAATCAAGCCAAGCACCTGTAAAATTGGGCTCTCATCCGGGCGCCGGACTCGTCTGCTTTAGCTTCTTGCTTCACTGCAGCCTAGTGCGACACGAGACGGACCACGATCTCGGACCATGCATTCCAGAACGTTGGATTCCGCGAATGCGAGCCATCGTGCATGAGCCCAACGCTTCCTGAGCGCTCTTTGTCTTCTTTTCTAATCTCTACGAAACTGGAGCCTAGCTCTACAGAGAGACGCGATCTTTGCCTGCGCCTCTTTCGTCTTGGAGGCACGGCCGGCGAAGGCCCGAGCCTTGCGCCGAGGGATGAAGCACGGATTTGTCATTCGGACTCTTCGGAATTGGGATGGAGTTGCAAAACCAGGAAAGGCAGCAACGGAAATCATTACATCCGCGGCTTTGAAGCTCTCGAAACTGGGCGACACTATGCGGTGCGCTCGCACTCCTCGATGTATTTAGAACCTTCGACAGCGACTCCAAAACAACAAATTCTGAAAATTCTCTTTGACTCCGGACCTGGCGTACTTCTGTTGGTCTCAAGAAAACACGCAGGTTTCAATGCCCAAGGTGTGAATATGCCTGTAGCTTCGGGCTGCATTGACCATTCATCCACCTTGCTGCCTCCGAAAACCGACATTGAGCACGGCTGCCAAAGAGCCGCGACCCTGAAGCATTGAAATTGCTCAAGTTTTGCTGCAAAAGTAAATTGACCGTGATGAAGAAATGCCTTGCCCAACTCAACTTTGGGATTCATATAAAGATTAAGTTGGCGTGGACTCACATACACTGCGGCTTGCTGCTGCATTGCAAGTACCGGCTGCAGCTGCTGAAAGCAGCTGGATGTGCGAGCCTAAAGCTTGCTGCTACGTGCGACGTCCGATAATGCATTCTGCATTGTTAAAGCGTAGGCTAGGATCTGCAGTAGTTGGACGTCCAGGTCATAATTTGCTACATTGCAACATCTGATACGAAGCGTTTCAGTCCGTAGTATGTGGGTGGTTGTCAAAATTAGGGTCCCTTTCGGGGGTCTTAATATGATACGGCAGCTATTATTTAAGAAAGGGACCGTAATTTTGACAACTGCTCATGTGTATTCAAGGCCTTATTGTGCATCATGCCATATTTCAACCGACAGCAACAAACTGATAGCCTGATGCAAAACCAGAACCGCGGGGCATAAACATGCCGTGAAACCCAAATTGGAAATATCCTTGGGTTACTTTGCGTACCCCGCCATTCTCGGAAAGCAAGTCTGAATTTGTTTCTTCTCAGCTGCGCCGCAGGTCCGCCCAAGACTCCTCGAGCACGTTCTCCGTCGACTCGTCTCTCGCATTTGGGCCCTTTGGCGACCAGCTGCCGGAGCAGAGCCGTGGTCGCGACACGCTCTGCCGCACCTCTCCTTCCTTGCACTTTTTTCCGGAACTCCAAGCTCTCCTTCAATCAAGGGCTTTGGCACGGCCGTTTTTGTACGGATGACATCTGCCTGGTAAGACTCGCTGCTTTCACCCCAAGCTGCTGCAAGCGGCACCCACACACGCAATACAGCAGCGCGAATGCGCCCACGACCTTGTCGTACATGACGATACCAGGAGTGGAGGTGGTACTTCGCGGAGCTGCTGTCTTGAGTCATGGGCATGATTTGTACGATACTGACACGACTTCCTGGGTCGATCGTTGGACCTGAACGCATGCTTGAAGGCAAACCTGCAATCTGCGCCGGGAACGACTTGGTCACGATAGGCGAAGCAGCCACGTGCTCATCTTCTCAAGTTGATTTGTTCAACACGAACTTTGAGCGTCTGGCCCCTATCCAGACTCCAACCCGAGAGTTTTTCGCTCATGCAATCGAAAGCACCCGAAGCAATGCCAGATGCTGCACCAGGGTTCAGGAGACAGGGTTTGAGGGTTACGGCTACATTGGACTACAAGGGTCATGGAAAGAAATGCCTCGAATTCTAGTAAACCTCACACAGCGTTTGTAAACTCCTGTATGTTCCTCACATGTGAAAACCCTAACTTAAGCAAAAAACTCCAGACCCTAAACCTCCAAAAACCCTAACCCCCTCCACGCTTCTTCTTCTTCTATGGCCGAAGAACAAGAAACCCCCCTCCCCATGTTTGTTTCTGGAACCCGAGCTTCACCACAAGCTGGCCCAGCCTCCCAGCCCGGAGACCAAGTCCGAGACAAGCTCGGCCTGAGGCTCATGCGCGCTTTAGCGTGTAGGGCTTTCGGGGTTGAGGCTTTTGGGGTTTAGAGTTTAGGGGTTTAGGGTGATTTAGGCTTTTGTGGCTCGGGGCTTTCGGGGTTTGGGGAAGCTGCAGTAAGCATCCTTCATGTCCAGCAGTCAGATACAGCATCTGCAAAAAGAGCCGAAGTGCCTGACGCACTTGACCAGCAAGTACTAAGTCCTCCTTTTCAACAAAAAACTATCAGACGATACAGAGTGGCCTGAGACGGTCAACGTCCTCGACAGTTGCGACTGCATGCTACCGAGGGGCGACCAGCAAATGCTCCAGGCACCACACGCACGCCGCGCGCCCACAGGCGCACGCTGTCTAAGCCTGAGGCGTCGAAGTTGTGCTGATGATGATCTCTATATCAACCAGCAACTTCACGAGGACGGCACACTAACATGACGGCGAAGACAGGCACGCAGGAAGAAGGCAATGGGCATACCACGCGGTATGCAAACCTGACGCGATAGCACGTCAACCAGTCTACAGCGAGTCAGCACAGCATGGCTGAGCGCAACCTGGACCTGGCCGCGAAGATCGGAAGGCAAGCGACCAACAGCTTGGCACAAGCAGCTGACTGAGCTTTGCGTGGCTGGGTGAGTCTCGGTGTAGGATGTCGGCAACTTGGTTTTGTCTCGTCAGTGTTCGGCCTTTCGGCACCTGGCTGCTTTCTGATCCACACGACTCTCGCTTCGTTTTCTGTCCGTGTCTTCTGGCCTGCTGGTTCCATGAGATGTACATGCTACATGGTGCAGCCAACAGCGCAGGGGCGCGGGCATGTACAAAATCCAGAGCGGCTCCGCGAAGCCCAGCAAAGCTCAGGCTTGAGAGATCGAAGCTCATCTCAAGTACAAAGCTCACCGAATCCCCACCCCCAGCCTGGCCCTTGAGCTCTTGAGCTCAGAGAGCACCGCACGGCTTGGCCGAAGGCTCCGTTTCCGGACTTCAGTACATGCAAGTCCCCTGGCATTTGAAGGTAGCTTGACTCGCCTTCTCTAGCCATTTTAGAGGCCAAGGCCTGTGTACCTTGCAATCAGTTTTTTGTGCTTGTGAGTAGCTGGAATTATCGGCATTGATCCATGAAGGGGAGGCTCGGAAGCGGGCGTTGGTTTTAGCGAACAGCATATTAATGTGTGCTCATGTCGCAGCATCTGATCCTTTAAAATGATACAAACGTGCCTCCATCACATGTCCTAGAATCGCTCCTACTTCTGTAGTCCAGATACGGCTCACCAGGCCTCGAGTCACCCGCTATTTCTCTGCCTCCTCCTCCTCCTCCTCCTCCTCCTCCTCCTCCCCCTCCTGCTACCACTAGGACCATTACCATGACTATGAGTCTGACTGCTCCTACAACAAGTCCTATTGCTCTTGTTATTGCTGTTGTTACTATAGCCGTTACTATTACCGTGACTATCGCTCCTGCTGCGGTACTGTTGCACTGTAAGTGCAATTATTACTAGTAGAAGTACTGATAGACAAAGCCACTACTACAGTATGGATTCTATCACTGCTAAGTATCCTCAGATTACTCTGACTGCTTCTCTGCGCCATCTCCCAAGTAATCAGTCGCAGAATTGCTACCTGCTACTTCACCTGCGGCTGACTCCTCGACACCTCAAGGCTGCCTGAAGACGTCACAAATACCAAAACTCAGCGAAATCATGTAGCAGCAGCAGCGGGATGCACCGTTTTCACCTGGGTGAGACATGTTTCAACATGCTTTGCAAGAGAACCGCGGACTCAAGCACTGCCAAGACATCAGGTGGCAAGGCTGGTGGGATGTACTTACTGCACACATGCACGAGATCCTTTTTCCAGATGCCTTCGGACTCTGCAAGTTGCACCGACGGAGCTCTCCTACGACGGCTGAAAAGAGTGCTGCCACCACCTGAATCATTTGACATGACATCCAAGTACTTCTTGCTGAGTCTTGCTGGGCAAACCTGCACAACATCCAAAACGAAAGCCGAGCTTCCTTAGACCTCCGTGGCCACGCACAAGGCGTAGGTGGACCGGGTCCCTTGGCACCTGTGATTGGTGAAAGGAATGGCGACGGGGCGACACGGACCCGGATGCCGTGGCACCTCTCCCCATCCTCGCAGATGCGCCAGAGTCCCTCGGGGCAGCCTGCGCCAGTTGCGGACAGGAATCTACTTGGAGTATGTCCGGGCACCTTGAGGCCCTGTGTTGCTCTGTAAGCCACTTTGCTGACTAGATGTGCGGAGCTTTAATTGGCCTGCGAGCGACCCTTCTTGCCAGCCTTCAACAAAGTTGTTCTTCGCCATGTGCTTCAAGTATCGGGTGAAGTCGCAGTCTCAGTGTTTGCACGCTGGAGTCGACTATAAAAAATATGTTAGGAATCAGCTGACCCTTTGAGGGCCAAAGCTGCTTCGAAAGCAGATTGGGAAGCAGCACTAGAACTCGCCACTAAGCAGACCCGTGCACCCTTACGGTCAGTCTGCTTCTCATCGTGTACTTGTGTAGTGTAGCTGGCTTTCAACTCACAGCTCACAGTGGGACAAACCGAGTCGACCAGTGTTTTCTGTCGGAGCAGTAAATGCGGCTGAATCACTGCCGCGCTTCTCCTGTTGCCAATGCAAGACTTCAGCACGGTCTTGTGCACTGAGAAATTATCTACTCTGGCCGTGCCGGCAGACACTGAAATCTGCAAGCAGCCTGCCCGCCTTGTTCTTCACACCCATCAGCGAGGTGTACACCGCTGAGCACTTGTAGCCACCGACTGGGATCTTCTTCGACCGCTCTTTGCAGGTGCCCTGGACCGCGCACCGGCTCGGCAAGTTGCAGCTTCGGAAGGGTCTGTGTGACATTCTTAGTTCCTGGACGATGTGGTCATGGGGGCTCATGCCAAACTGAGACCACCAGGACCGCTGGGTTTTGAAGGCACTGGTTCATGAGGGTTGAATTCTGATGAAAGCTTGCATGGCACAGCGGAGGCAGAAGTGGTAGCAGCCTAGAAAAACACCGCTGACCAGGTGCGCCCCCACAAGGGCTGAGGAGAGAAGGCTCTCGCACCAACCCTTTGCTTTTCTACGTTTTGCCAGTCGGCCCCGCTAAACGTTCATGACACCGGTGCAACCGGAACTCCAAACCAATCGTGAAACCTCAAGTCAAGAGCACCGCATAGGACTCTGCTCTCCGACACAATGTTATAAGGGGCAGAGACTCCTGGCCTCCAGGTACCTCTTGGCCACCTTATCCTGCAGTGCAAACCCACATTGGCATACAGCTATATTATAAAATACAGCTGCAGCATCAGTCGAGGCGAGGAAACACTCGGGACACTACTCATCATTAATATTCAGTACAAAACACACACAGCACCATAAGCCGCCATCAAGGGAATGATGGTAACAGATACAGGAAGCTTGCAGCAGCACTGAAGCACCGCACGCAAAAAAACAACTGCTTGTTAACGGCAGCAGTTGGAGTCAGCATGATCATATCCTAATGTCATCACAATCATCATCATCATCCTCATCATCATCATCATCATCTGCCCAGAATCAGCAACAACATCAGCGTCGACACTGACAAGCACATACGAGCACACTCGCACACACACACACACACACACACAAACCATGATCAAGCCCATCATCATCACAATCAGCATCATCGTCGTCCTATAGAAGGTGCTTCCGACGCCACTCCACGGATCAGGTTCGGGAGCCCTCAAGGCACCCGTTCGGCACTTCGAAGCATCTATTGCACATGGTCCCGAAGCACTCCAAAACATGAACCAAAGCTCCATGGCCAACAGTAGACTGCAGTGCAGCATAGTAGAGTATAGTATATCATGGTAGCTGATACTATAATACACAGTACGAGGCGCTGTTACATTACTCATGAAGCTGCTGGGAACCAGTTTGGGGCTCAGGTGAGAACGCGATCCCTTTAAAGTCGATTCCGAATCTGATGGGAACCCGGGCTCTGATCTGCTTTGAGGATAGCTCGTGCAGAAGATGCATAGGGTTGTTACTGCCTTGCAGAAGGGAAAGCCACCAAAATCAAGGTGAATCTCAGCCCGCGCTTGTCTACCGCAACGCAACGACGCAAAACGTCCAGGGCAGCTTGCTGCCGCTCCTTGCCCTTCTTGCTGGAGCCTCCGGCTGCTCTCACCTGAGAACGTAAAATAGAGCATGTCGTAGCATACTATCGAAGCCTTGGCAGAGAACTCTCTCCAACAGAGCCTAGTAACTTTCTGCCTTATAAAGTCAGCAACTGTAGCATACTGCAGCACCCTACAATTGTACAGTAACATACTATGCTGAAGTTACAGCTGATCACAGCGTTCCGTAAGGCAAGACCTGTGACCATGCTTCCAAGTATAATAGCTTCTTTAGACATGACCGTTCGAAGTTTCGAGAGGTTCGGGAAAGGATGCTTGAGGCTGCCGACATCTGTTTCGGTGCAGGCGCAGGCTTGACCGCTGTGACCCCCTTCAGCCCAGGAGCTAGCTCCGACCTTGACCACGCTGCCTCTTCGCCCGGACCTCCACCACAAGCCTGCAGACATGAGGGCTTGGACTGCGGCCCGGGTACTGGGACAAACACGACGATGCAAGAGCAGCCATGACTTGTCTGGCACGTAAAAATGTGGCGACATATGCACCGCAGAATCAAGCCATTCACCGGAAACATGAGAACCTGATGAAGAAGGATATCATACATGCATCAGTATGTCGAGCAGCCTCAGATGCACCGAAACGACCCTCAACATTTACCTGGAAGCCTCAGGTGTCGACATGGTACAGAACCGCGCCTGTGTCGCCAGGACCATAGGAGAATTGGCCGGAAGATCGTTGCCCTCCTGGAGACAGTGACTCCTAGATTGCACCCGGTCTCTTCGGAGAGCACCGCACGCCGCATCGGCCGGCATCTATGACACTGTGACAAACTAGCATCTTCAAGCGCCCGGCGGTCCCTTGCACTTGCCCGTTCCGCGAGCTCGAGCTTCTGCTGATCCTGCCAGGCTAGGTCTTGCACCAGGAGCTCTCCGACCCGCTGCGACCTGCGACACTCTGCTCGCCTGAGGACTTGTGGCTTTCTTGATCTTCCTTTCCTCCATCTCCATCTTCACGATGTTCGTCTAGGGAAGAGCTGGATTTATCACGATTCCCACTGCGGAGCTTCTGGAAGCTGAGAATTAAAGAGCGACGGGCTTGAAGGAGAAGTTGCAAACATCCATTGAAACCAGATTATGAGCCGAGCCACAATGAGCGCCCGCTTCATAAGTTTCACTGCAGCCTCGTCCTTCCGGGGCCAAACGCTTTCTCTCCAAGCTTGTCTGCTCGTCAAACAGGGTGTCGATGTTTAGGCGACATCCCTCGTGCTGCAACGACGAGATGCCAAGCATTGATGCATGTAGGAATGAACAAGTGACGGTTTACATAAGGTTGTCGCACAAAGTGGATTTTGCATGTACATCGTCCTGCTCGCATGTGAGATCCAGGCCGCCGTAGGCGCCCTTGCCTAGGTGCACAGTGTACAATCAATGCTGACACGAGCAGTCTGCTATTGAATCCACCACTCCACTGTCAACAAGCAGTGCACTGTCATGCAAAGTGCATGTCTGCGTTTGAGCGGCACTCGGAGCTGCAATCCTCCGCGTCACAGAGCGCATCGATCACACCTGCGCGGGGGGGCCCGCAATTGCAAAGTGCCCGGCGGCCCACAGCCTCTCTGCCCAGAACTCCCGAGCCGCGAGTGCCTTGCAGCTGGTAGGCTCGCAGACCCTCCAGGCCAATTCCCAGGCGGAAGATGCACTTCTTGCCTTGCAAGCTCTGCTTCGCAGCATCGGCAACGCTCCCAACTTAACGGGGCGACTTCAGCCCGATGGATGGGCAGAGCAGACCATAAGTCACAGTGAATTTCACGCCCACCAGCCGCTTCAGTCCCAAAAAACATGGAATCAAGGATGGATCTAACGGGAGAAGGCTTCTCATGAGTGCGAATACCTCAATGTGACCTGCTCTGAGTTTCAGCAGCCCGAGCCATGACTGGAAAAATTGCATTCCAGCCCGGAGACAATTGACCTGCTTCGCCATGGCCTTCTCCTTAACATGAGCTGCGACTCGTGTGTCACCGCGACCTGTGACCTGCACTGTTCCCGCCTTCACATCGTCGACAACGTTTTCCACTGTCGTGTCCTGGGCCACACGTGACGCCGTTGCGAAAGCATTCGACGCCGAGACGAGATTGGTCCTCCCCATGCTCTTCCTCCTCATCGTGCTCCTGTGCAGGAGGGAAGCCAGAGAGCCGGTCTGGCTACGAACGTTCAGCGTCCTCGACTGCCACGGCTTCAGAACCTGTAGAAACCGGAGGTGCATGGAAGTCGTCGTCGAGAGCCGTGGTCGAGGTTGTAGTTGTGAACGTTGCAAGAACCGACTCGACTTCCTGCATGGCTGGCAAATGGCAGAAGGGAATGCAGCTTTTCAATTCAAACAGCGCTCTCTGTCCTTCTCCACTTCCAGGTCCAGAACTGTTGTGGTGGTGGTAGGTGTTGTGCTCTCAGTCATAACCGACTCGACTTCCTGAGCACGACGACTCCAGCTTTTCGATTCCACTACGACCTCGAGCTCCGGTAATGACATGACTGCCATCAACGTGCCCTGTCCTTGTCCACCGCAAGTTCACGTGCACGGACCTTGCCAGCATCCTTAGCCGGACTCTTCTTGACCCTCTGCTGCACGGAAAAGCTGATGTCCCGGCGTGAGTCCTGCCCTCGTTCGAGTGTGGAAGCGTGAAAGCAGACAGCATTAAGCCGAACCGAGATACTGGATCGCTGATGATCATTCGCTCCTGCGGAGAAAAGCGCATGCTAGCGTAAAGGACTCGAGAGGATTCTTGAGATGAGGTTGCCAATGTCACGACTCCCTTCAACACTGCCCGACCTTGGGAGCGTCCGTCTCCTTCGCAACCTTCATAGCCGGAATCAGCTACTGGCAGCCCAGCATGTTCCCGCCATGGCTGCGGTATCTGAGGCTGCAGACTTGCAACCCTCCAGTCCGGCCTCCATGCTGAGCTGGAGAGTAGCCAATTGATAAAACCCGGCACGCTTAGCCTGAGACGTGAAGCTGAGATGCGCGCAGGCTTACGTTTCCGCGACATCTGCTATACGGCTATACGCACAGCCTATGGAACTCTTCCAGCATGTCCGGCCTTGTCGAAGGGCACTACGGCTGCCTTGGGGGGTGGCCGTGCTCGTGCGATGCTACAGGGAGTCCAACGAAACATGACGGCAGGACACTCAGCCCGGGGCAGGAATCGGATGAATCGGACCCACTTCATCGAATGTTATCCTCTTGGTGGCGGTGCCACAAGAAGCATAGCCCAGTGCCTGGTGATTCAAAAAATCGACACGGCACCGTCTGCTCTCGCCTCGCTCGAAAGTCGAGTAAAAGCCTCCACGAAGTACTGTTGCTTCACCTCCAACGTCGCCTGGAGCTCTGCTTCCGGATCAACACCTGGAGGTGAAGCAAGGACCAAAGATCCTAACTACTACTGCTACTGCTACTGCTACTGCTACTTTTACTTCTACTACTACTTCTACTACTACAACTACTACTGCTACTACTACTACTACTGCTACTACTACTACTACTACTACTGCTACTTCTACTACTACTACTACTACTACTACTACTACTACTACTACTACTACTACTACTACTACTACTACTACTACTACTACTAGTCCTACTGCGACTGCGACTGCGACTACGAACTACTACTACCACTACCACTACCACACCAACTTGCCGAATAGCCGTAAAGATGGTCGATGTGAAAAAACTCCTTTACATCGTCCATGTTGAGCCTTGGATTGAGCTGCTGCACGTTTAGGGCTCACAGCTCGCTTTCAATGCAGCTCGGGCCAGGCAAGCATGCCGTGATAGGAAAGGTCTCGACCGAGATGCAAGTAGTAATCAAAAGACCATTCAGGATGTCCTTCCGACCTTGTGTCCTTGATTTTCAGTGTCCTCAGTGGCAAAGGCACAGTAAAGAACCGAGTTCGGCTGCATGGATTTCGCAAAGAGCATGCTCCAACCAAGCATCACCCGGCGCTTATCCGTCCCAAAAATGCTACCTTGGGCAAGTCTGCGTCTCAGTTCAACTAGACCATCTCACCTGCAGCTCAAGCGCAACTGCCGCAGTCCTTCACCATGATGTGAAATTTGATCGTGTTGCCTGGCACGACGGCAAACAATTCTACCACGATAGTAAGGATCGTGTCAACACTGCCACAGCTGCAAGCGCCTACTCGCAGTGCGAGATTCTCCTGCACACAGTCTGCTCTTGCCAACATTGCGACATTGAACCTGAACGAAACTCCCAAGTTGCAGTAAAACCTTGAACACCTTGTGCAATCAAAACTCCGAACCGCGCATTGTGCACAGTGGAACCCAACCCTTCGTGTATCATTCGGACACCCCGAATTGCTGGAAGTGAGAATGGATTACACGCACCAGCAGGGACCCAATAGCGGCGCTTGCAAAATTAGAGCAATGCTGCCAACAGTAGTACAAGGCCAGGTTTACAACCAGTACTTGGAGTCGCGCCAACATGAGCAAATGTAGTTGTTGACAATAGTGTGTCCATATCTCAGGCTGTAGGTTCGGGGCTTGAGCATAAAGTGTTGAACTACGATTTAGAAATGAGCGCACGTTACTCATTATTCATCCGTCGCTCCCCCGACATCAATCCTGCAAAATTGAACATCGTTCGAGTCCAATTTCTGTGTCTGCGGATTGAAAGCCGTATCACGGCCGTGTGTCACTGCTCACGCAGACTTCTTAATGTTGCAGTGGGTCCTTCTCCACGGCTTCACGGATCGCGAAGATCGGGTAGACCAACGCCAACAAGCGTAGAAAACCGAAAGCAGCCATAACAAGCTGCGAGTACCTGCAACATGTTCCACCGCATGTACGAACGAATCTTCTCGCTTCTAGCTTTCTCAAAACCGCAACTGAATATACCGCATAACATCCGTTTGTGCAGATCGAACTAAACGCCGACAGCAGCGGGGAAAGCTTGCACAATCACAGTGCCATCGACTGCTTGGTGCAACCAAGATGCTGGTGTACGAGAATTCAACCAACGGACAGTCGTCGAACAGAAGCAGAAAATGCTTGCAGAGCCAAAACCGACAAGTGTTTTCTTGTCCTACCTGTCTGATGTTGCCACATGTGTAGTTGCAAAATGCCCAGTGAAGCGTGTTCCTGACTGTCCAGGCATTGCCGGCCAACCCGCCGTCGAAGAACATGCACTGATATTGCGATCTGAGGACCCCTGCCATGATGCAGAGAGGGCAGAATGCTCGTTGTGTCCACAACCACGCCGCCCTGCTTGATGAAACCACGAACTATGCAAACGTGTTCTTTTGGCAGACACAAATTCGGAATGCCAGCGCCTCATTGTAGCCCTCGGGGCTTTCACAACAATGCACGACCTCAGCGACAGCGTAAGCTATTTGCTACAAGCGCAATGCGTCATCTGATCATGCCTTCATTGCATATCATGCCATCACTCAGCAGTTTAGCTGCTTGAGTTTCGGGCACCCATGGCGACACATTTGCAGTGGAGCGCGATTGTAAACGTCGTTCTTTGCACCGAATCTGCTGATCTTATGGCTGACTGTACGGTCAGAGACCTTCAGGACACACCGCCTTTTAACACGATGGCCCAATTACTACATTCACATCGGTTGCAAATCACCCTCCATGTGTTCAACCATGCAGCAATGTTGTGTATTTGCACCATATCTTCTGACTAGTTGCTAGCTTTCGATCAACTACCACACCATTTTTGGAAAGTCTTGCTGATCCATTGGTGGTTTCGGACTTGCTTCGAAAAGAAAGAACCAAAACATGCCGAAAGAAAGGAAAAAAGGAAGAAATAAACAACGGAATTAAGTAAGAACGACAGACAGACAGAAGAAAAACAGAGACAGACAGAGAGAGAGAGAGAGAGCGAGAAAAAACAATTTGTATGTATAAACAGAAGCAGACAAGCAGAGACCGTGAGAAAAAGAGAACATGACAAAGAGAGACCATGAGAAAGAGATAAAGAGAGAAAGAGCGAACGAGAAAAAGAGCAAGCAAGAGGAGAGAAGCAGAGAGAAAAAAAAAGGGAAACCAAGAAGCAACACAACGAGAGAGAAAGCGAGAGAAAGTGGGAGGAAGACATCAGAAAGAAAGGAGAAAGAGAAAGCGAAGATAAAAATTAAAGATCAAGAGAAAAAGAAAAAGATCAAAAGACACAGATAAAAAAAATGTTAAACATAAACAGAAAAAGAAAAGAAGATGCAGTTAAATAAACAACAGAAACATCAAGAGGAGAAAGAAGGATAAGGAGAAAAAACAGAAAGTGAAAGAGAAACATAACTACAGAGAGATGGGAAAAAGTGGGAAGGTCCTTGAACCTATCTTCTCACCTCTGCCTCGCTGCACTTCTCATCCAGGAGACGGAATTCTCTAAGGGTCCACGCATTGAGTCACTGGGCACAAACTGTAACAATACATTCAGCATGCAAACAACAATAATTCCCTTTCCGGCTTTAGACGGTGCTTGGAACTAGTCGCAACTGATGTCACCCTTAAAATACAATTCCCTCTTTTGAGCTTAGTTTCCGAGTAATCGCCGATGGCGAAGATTCACCACCGTCCAAGAGCTCTTGGCTCAAGTCGAGGCGGTAATAAGCATTGGCAAGGTTTGGAACATGCAACAGTCATGCTTTGTTTCAACAATTCTTCTTGGATTTCTAGTCATTTGTTTGTTCGCCAAGCTCCATGAAGGGATCTGTTCTCTTGAATTGGTTTTTTTCTGTTTTTTCAGTTCTTTCTTTCTTATTTGCTCGTCCAAACTCCGAACATGTCCGAGATTGGGGTAGACCAGGTTGTAACTACTGTGTAGGACAAGGGGAACTTATGAACGCCGGGCGCGGCGTTTCACGCGGTAACTAATTATTACTTAAAAAGAAATTATCGGCGCGCGCTCGCCGCCAGCGAACAAAAAACGCGTTTTTCCGTTTTTGCTTTCCAACCTCACTCAAACCTGCTTTCCCAAACCCAAAGTCTTTTTCAGTCGAGCGTGACCACATCCCTCATTTCGCCTGCCGCCTCTACCTGTACACGAGGTGGGGCAGGGCTTACAAAAGGCTTCTTAAAAGCAGACATGTCTTTCCAAGTGAACCCCCCCGCTCTCTCTCTCAGACTTGCGAAGCTGGCCACACACCGAAAACATGTCTTGTCCGCCGAACCAGTGCTTCAGCTGGAACAAACGGACGTGAAAACGCATGATCTGCTCCATGCGAGGGCCTCTGTCGTCTGAAGAGCCAACTGTGTGGAAGGGACGCTTGCCGACCACTTTGCGGAAGGCAGCGAAAAAGCCATCAACCTTCTCGGAACCTCCAACCCTTTCCTGCTCTTCAAACCGGTCGCCCACCCAGACACGCACCGCATTCTCTTGGCGAATTCTGGGTGCGGGGCTTGTGTTTGACACAAGTGTGAGACAAACGCAAATCACCGTCCTCCAAACTTCCATCAAGCCAAGGACTTGTAGGCTTTGGCTCCGTCTGTGACAAACGGAGCCAAATCCCAGCACAGGCTCATCAGAGTCCAAAAGTAGAGGAAAGTGGTCCTCCTCCACCTTGACCTGCCTGAGTGATTCTGTAGCCAAGACGCTGCAGCCACACCAAGCTGGACCCTTTACGCTGCCGCATGAACCTGAGCCACAATTCCGTGAAATCTGCCCACAGAACGGAAGCCTCTCCTCCTCTTGCTTTTGCCACATTGTGCACTTCGATGTCCCACCTCTCACAGGTTAACGAGGCGCTTCCTTCACATGTGCAGGTGATTTGTTGCAACTTGGTTGTCGTCAAGCAGTCCAAGCGCACATGGCAGCTATTGCTCAAGAGCGGCAACGTCTAAAAGTGTGAAAACTTTGGAAAGGTTTTCAGCTGTGTATATGTGAAGAACTCTGTGCTAGGTGCTGTTGGACGTCTGGATCTGCAGCACTCTTTGTAAGAAGCTGTGGCAAAAGGCTGTACAACTAGAAGACAATTGGCCCGAAAGCATCATTAGCGAACGCTACGTTATAGAATCCAGTGCATAGAATTATAGACTCATAGCGCGAAGTGCATCTCATTATGAAGTATATGGCAATGCCGAGATCGATATTTTTGAATCTAGGAACTTGACTCTACGTGTTTCACTCTGCGTTCCTCACTCGATGTTGTCAAAGCTGTCGAAGCATTGTATAAACTTAGATATATGAAGTCAACTGCATACGGCGAAGTGCATAGAGTCAAGTGCATCAGTCAGGTGAACAAGTATCTAGAGTCATGGTGTCAAGCTGTTTCAGTGCAGCCAGGTCCGGTGGTCGGTGATCGTATTATCAGCTTCGAGACTTCAATCCCGGACCCGTAGCTCCACCCTAATCTTCCATCATGAACAAAAATGACCGAGCTTTCGTCCGCATGCGAAGCTATCATGCAGGCGCCTTGGCTCGAACAACCATGGAATCAATGCTGGCAACATCGCGAGCAGGTCCGTACTGCAGTTCGAAGCTTCTTCTTGCATTTGTCGGAGCTCTGAATGCGCTCGCTTCTTCCAATCGGCGTTTGCGACCTTCCGTGAGCTCCTTGTTGTGCTGGAACTTGGTTGCATTGTCTTGATAGACCCGGAACGTTGTCGCCGGCTGCATCTCCACGTCCTCGGGCGCCGCGTGCACTGGTGCCCGTAAGCCTCCGTCACATTCTCCACGTGCTCGCCCCATCCGCCGCCGTCCCGAGCCACCTTTCCCGCCACATCCTTCTTCAGCGTTTGAATGGCGTTGCGGCTGCTCGGGTCCTTCTGCCGATGCACCACGCCTCCCGGCAAGGCTCCTTCCAGGCCTTGGAATTCGTTGCCCTGGTCCGTCGTGACCACATAGTTCCTCTCGTCTTGCACCAGATCGGGAATGAATTCTGCGGCCGGTTGCGTCACCGTTTCCGCCCGCTTGTCGGGCAGCGCCTTCGTGGCCAGGTGAACACGTCCGTGACCACCAGCCCGAACTTGTTCCGGCTCCGGGTGTTCTGGAAGAATTCGGCCCTTCGGCCGCCGACTTGCCCAAACTTCGCGGCTTCGGTGCGAGCACCTGTCTTGCCACGTCGCTCCGCAGCGCCGCCTGGGCCCGCGCACTCGTGAGGTCCCGCCGCTCCGGGAACTCCCGTCGAGCGAGCTTCCTGGGGTCCCTGACGTTGAAGTCCCGGGCTAGCCGCCCGAGCAGCTCCATCGCTCCGTCTTCCGCCATTTCTAATCCGAGTCGCCCTTGCTCTTCTTGTTCTTCTCTAGGGCGAAGCCGATCTGCTCGGTCGTAGAGCTGCCGCTCCACGGCGTCGAAGGTTTGCTGGAGCTCCTCCTCCGGGATGGCCCGGACGTTCTCCTTGAGCGCCCGGTCGCTGAGGTTGACGAAGCCAGAACCAAAAATGACCTCTCCATTGTCAGAGGAGGCCCTTCCAAGCATCCTAGAGAACAGCTTCCGGAGTTGGCTCCGTAATTCGAGCGTTCTTTTGGCCCATGTGTTGCAACGATGTCCGACGTGGAAGCACCTCCTGTTCCTCCCCCTCAAAGAGTGGAGTTGCCGCAGGAGTGTAGAACGTCCTTCGTAAATAAATGGTCCTTCCTCGTCT
The DNA here is from genome assembly GCA_905221615.1 of Symbiodinium sp. CCMP2592. Classification (NCBI taxonomy): domain Eukaryota; class Dinophyceae; order Suessiales; family Symbiodiniaceae; genus Symbiodinium; species Symbiodinium sp. CCMP2592. The sequence continues at coordinate 453,344 of CAJNDT010006091.1, read as the reverse complement.
GCCTGTTGCTAGGAGACTTTGTCCGCCCGTCTGGCCCGCCTGCGACAGGAGCGTCAGGATGCAAAGGTGTGGTATTGTCTGCGTGTCTACAAGATGTCTTGATTGTCTTTCGTCCAAAGCAGGTAGAAGCGCGCAGAGTCGCTAAGATCCTGAAAGCAGAGCAAAAACGACTTCGCAAGGCATGGTTCTGTCTGCTGCCCCGTCGAATGTAGATGTTTGAACTTGCCCAGGCCAAAACAGTAGCACGGCAGCTTTCTGAATCGCAGTAATTAACCCTTGTCGTTTCTCACACGATGGCGCAAATATATTTACCCGCGTTGAGCCCGGCACTGAGAGTGATCAGCGGTCAGTGAGCTTCGCTGTCGCCTCTCTGGTGTTGAACTGTTGCCCCAGCAGCGAGTATCTGTTGAGCAGTGACTAAGCTCTGCCAGCTTTTAGTACGTGAGTCAGTGAGTGTGAATGAGTGAGCTTTGCTGCGACGAACGGCTGCCTGCAGCGCGTAAATTCTTCTTCGGTGTCGGGTGAGCAGTGACCAAGCTTCGCTCTTTCTTTTCCAAGGGAATGAATGTTTACGGCTTTGAGCCCGGCGCTGAGAGTGGTCAGCGGTGCGAGCCCTGCCGAAGCAGTGGGTGAGAGAGCTTGGCTGTGACCCGAACTGTTGCGTGGCAGCTAGTAACTTCTTCGTCTTCGGTTGAGCGTGAGCGGTTCAGCAGTGTGCAAGCCTTGTCTGAGGCAGGGCACGAATGTTTTACGGGCTTTGAGCCCGGCACTAAAAGCGATGATTCTGCGGAGTGGGGTTTGCCATCTGGCAATGAGGTCTGCCATCTGAGCCAGTGAATGTATGAGCATTGCCCAAACTGTTGCCTGAGCAGCTGGTAAACTTTCCGGCTAGTCAGTGACGAAGCCTTGTTTTGACGTAATCCCAGCCTTCTTTTTCTGAAGGCCACAAAACGTGGTTGCGTTGCGGTGTAGGGTTTAGGATGAGTAAGTGAGCCTTGCTGTAGTCCATGTGGGCAGCCAAAACTTTTTGTTGACATCTAGCAGGTTTTTCCGAATGCACGAATGTGAGCGCGTCATATCATGCTCATTCGCTTCTGAAATGTTGAGCCTGTTGCAAGGTCGAAGCTGAGCGCCGTAGTCTTTTACGTAGAGCAACGCGCAGCATGGGAAATCTGGATCCGAAATTGTCCGCTTGCAGAAAGCTAGGACAGGCAGACTCTATTGATCCGCCGCAGTTTGATTCGAGATTGTATGCTGCAGGGTGTGAGGATACAGACGAGGGAACCTGAACGAGCCCAGAGGTGGCGGGCAAATGATTTCACCCTTAGGACAAAGCCGGTGGTATAATACTCAGCTGCCAACTGAGTTTGATTGACTCCGGCATGTCTGGGACCTTCCACCGTTCTAATAGTGTTATACTACCCAAAGGGTGTGTAAGTGGGTTCCCTTGGTTTTTGCAGCAGATGGGGTGGGTTCCCTGTGGGTTCCCTTGTTTTTTGCAGCACTTCAGGTGGGCTACATATGGGTTCCCTTGTTTTTTGCAGCATTTCGGGTGGGTCTGTGTATGTTCTTCATTTAGCTTTCTTGTAGATTCCCATGGTTTTTGCAGCATGGACGGTGGGTTCCCTGTGGGTTCCCTGTGGGTTCCCTGGTTTTTGCAGCATTTTTTAAGTGGGTTCCCATGGTTTTTAACAATATCGACGGTGGGTTCCCTGTGGGTTCCCTTGTTTTTTGCAACACTTCAAGTGGGCTACATATGGGTTCCTTTGTTTTTTGCAGCATTTCGGGTGGGTCTGTGTATGTTCTTCACTTAGCTGTCTTGTAGATTCCCATGGTTTTTGCAGCATGGACGGTGGGTTCCCTGTGGGTTCCTAGTTTTTGCAGATTTTTAATGGGCTCCATGGTTTTCACCGTCGATACGGTGGGTTCTCTGTTCGGTTCCCGGGTTTTTGCGGCATTTGAAGGGGGTTTCCCAGGTTTTCCAATAGGCTCTTTTGGCTTTTGCAGCATGTCAGCTGGGTTCCCTGTGGGTTTCTTAGTTTTTTGCAGCATTTTAATGGGTTCCCATGGTTTAACAGCATCGACGGTGGGTTCCCTGTGGGTTCCTTGCTTTTTGCAGCATTGCAAGTGGGTTCCCATGGTTTTCCCAGCATATATTGCGCAAAGGTCTGGGCGGGCTCCCTTGGCTCTTGCAGTGTGTCAGCTCGGTTCCCTGTGGGGTACATGTGGGTTCCCATGGTTTCTCCAGCTCGCGCATTATGTTTCAGAGAAGAGTGGAACTGAAGAAGATGTTCAGGACAGTGGCTGCAGGTGTGGCCCAGTTCCATCGCACATCTTGCGCTGCATTTGGATTTGCTGCTTTGAAGTAAGGCTGCAAAAAGCACGTCTGCTATCTGCAGTTTGGGTCGAGACCAAAGACGTTAAACAGGCTCACCTCTGATGCACATGATGAGCTCGCCGCCCTCCTGTGGTAATGCTCTTGATAAGTTTGCTGCGGCTAAATGCTGGCACGCTGATGCGAGGATTTTGCAGCATCTACTGGTAGATGTTAATCTCAGCTTGTATCTTCAACTGTTTCGATTGCTTGCTGTACGTGGGCTGTTTTTGCACTGGGAAGCTCCACTTGCAGGAGCTCTTTTTTCCTACAGAATCGTAGGAAGCCTCGAAGGGCCTCCCCTGTGCGGGAAAGATCTTGTACGAACAAGAACAGAAGCACTTGTCTTGAAACGGCAGCCGATGGCAAGTTTGGCAAATTTTCCAAAAGTATCTCACATTTCACAGCATGTTGGCTTTCTTGGACGTTGATCCAAACAGCATGCGGAAGGAATTTTGTTTTTCCGTGCAGTTTTCCAGCTGAAACGGGTTCCAAAAAGCAGCTCTAGTCCGGGCACCGAAACGGGGCTCCCGATTTTGGCTTTCTTCGTTGGACATACAAGCTCACGCAATTCGGGGCCCCAGATTAGAGCTCAGATTTGGGAGCCATTTCTGGGGCCCAGTTATGCCGTTTTTTCGTCGAGCAGATGCCACATCTGCGTGCACAGCTGGCCGTTGCGTGCAACAGTATATAAACCTCGCCAGCTCTGTTTTGCATTTTGCCGGTGTTCCTTCAAAACTCAAAATAACAAGTGGAACGCTCGCAAACATGTGAACCTTGCAAACAGAACTTTCTCACACAGAGGAGGCCCTTCCAAGCATCCTAGAGAACAGCTTCCGGAATTGGCTCCGTAATTCGAGCGTTCTTTTGGCCCATGTGTTGCAACGATGTCCGACGTGGAAGCACCTCCTGTTCCTCCCCCTCAAAGAGTGGAGTTGCCGCAGGAGTGTAGAACGTCCTTCGTAAATAAATGGTCCTTCCTCGTCTGCCTGTTGCTAGGAGACTTTGTCCGCCCGTCTGGCCCGCCTGCGACAGGAGCGTCAGGATGCAAAGGTGTGGTATTGTCTGCGTGTCTACAAGATGTCTTGATTGTCTTTCGTCCAAAGCAGGTAGAAGCGCGCAGAGTCGCTAAGATCCTGAAAGCAGAGCAAAAACGACTTCGCAAGGCATGGTTCTGTCTGCTGCCCCGTCGAATGTAGATGTTTGAACTTGCCCAGGCCAAAACAGTAGCACGGCAGCTTTCTGAATCGCAGTAATTAACCCTTGTCGTTTCTCACACGATGGCGCAAATGTTTTAACGCGCGTTGAGCCCGGCACTGAGAGTGATCAGCGGTCAGTGAGCTTCGCTGTCGCCTCTCTGGTGTTGAACTGTTGCCCCAGCAGCGAGTATCTGTTGAGCAGTGACTAAGCTCTGCCAGCTTTTAGTACGTGAGTCAGTGAGTGTGAATGAGTGAGCTTTGCTGCGACGAACGGCTGCCTGCAGCGCGTAAATTCTTCTTCGGTGTCGGGTGAGCAGTGACCAAGCTTCGCTCTTTCTTTTCCAAGGGAATGAATGTTTACGGCTTTGAGCCCGGCGCTGAGAGTGGTCAGCGGTGCGAGCCCTGCCGAAGCAGTGGGTGAGAGAGCTTGGCTGTGACCCGAACTGTTGCGTGGCAGCTAGTAACTTCTTCGTCTTCGGTTGAGCGTGAGCGGTTCAGCAGTGTGCAAGCCTTGTCTGAGGCAGGGCACGAATGTTTTACGGGCTTTGAGCCCGGCACTAAAAGCGATGACTCTGCGGAGTGGGGTTTGCCATCTGGCAATGAGGTCTGCCATCTGAGCCAGTGAATGTATGAGCATTGCCCAAACTGTTGCCTGAGCAGCTGGTAAACTTTCCGGCTAGTCAGTGACGAAGCCTTGCTTTGACGTAATCCCAGCCTTCTTTTTCTGAAGGCCACAAAACGTGGTTGCGTTGCGGTGTAGGGTTTAGGATGAGTAAGTGAGCCTTGCTGTAGTCCATGTGGGCAGCCAAAACTCTTTGTTGACATCTAGCAGGTTTTCCGAATGCACGAATGTGAGCCCGTCATATCATGCTCATTCGCTTCTGAAATGTTGAGCCTGTTGCAAGGTCGAAGCTGAGCGCCGTAGTCTTTTACGTAGAGCAACGCGCAGCATGGGAAATCTGGATCCGAAATTGTCCGCTTGCAGAAAGCTAGGACAGGCAGACTCTACTGATCCGCCGCAGTTTGATTCGAGATTGTATGCTGCAGGGTGTGAGGATACAGACGAGGGAACCTGAACGAGCCCAGAGGTGGCGGGCAAATGATTTCACTCTTAGGACAAAGCCGGTGGTATAATACTCAGCTGCCAACTGAGTTTGATTGACTCCGGCATGTCTGGGACCTTCCACCGTTCTAATAGTGTTATACTACCCAAAGGGTGTGTAAGTGGGTTCCCTTGGTTTTTGCAGCAGATGGGGTGGGTTCCCTGTGGGTTCCCTTGTTTTTTGCAGCACTTCAGGTGGGCTACATATGGGTTCCCTTGTTTTTTGCAGCATTTCGGGTGGGTCTGTGTATGTTCTTCATTTAGCTTTCTTGTAGATTCCCATGGTTTTTGCAGCATGGACGGTGGGTTCCCTGTGGGTTCCCAAGTTTTTGCAGCATTTTTAAGTGGGTTCCCATGGTTTTTAACAATATCGACGGTGGATTCTCTGTGGGTTCCCTTGTTTTTTGCAACACTTCAGGTGGGCAACATATGGGTTCCCTTGTTTTTTGCAGCATTTCGGGTGGTCTGTGTATGTTCTTCACTTAGCTGTCTTGTAGATTCCCATGGTTTTTGCAGCATGGACGGTGGGTTCCCTGTGGGTTCCCTAGTTTTTGCAGCATTTTTAAATGGGCTCCCATGGTTTTTCACCGTCGATACGGTGGGTTCTCTGTTCGGTTCCCGGGTTTTTGCAGCATTTGAAGTGGGTTCCCATGGTTTTCCAATAGGCTCTTTTGGC